>NC_061160.1:17187751-17220251 GCF_022113875.1 Hydra vulgaris | reverse complement strand
GTAAAATTCATCTCACACTAAATTTAAAGTAATTTAAAGGCATATTTGGTAAGTTTATATGACAAAGAAAAAAACAATGTTGTGAAGTTGATAAATCTTTCCTACAAAGCCACTTTTTCAGGGGCAGTTGATCATCAAAATGTAGCCCACTTGGTGTGTAGTTGTGAATAAGAAAGTGTTAAAGTTAAATATTAATAAAAATTTAATCCCTTGGATTTTTCAGACAAATCAATTAGGAGATATTGGATTATACAGGTATTAAATTTTTTTGTGTAGCTTATCTATGTTTTTATTATCATTATAATAGTTATTTTGTAAAAATATTCAACAAAATCCAAATTTTTCTACAATTAAGATCATTTTTTTTTAATGGACCTACGTATATAATTTTTTTCTATAGGCAATTCAAATGAATAAATTCCAATTTAAATGAATAAATTCAAATTGTGTTATTTTTTTGTTAGGCAACTTTGTGGTGGCAATTGCTATATTTCAATAGAGAAAGTTTAAAATAGTTTGCATTTACAATGTTAAAAATTGTATTATTATATTACATCCAACATAAGTTTGCTTCATTTATTTCTTTTACAACACATTATTACAGGGTGGCCACTCAAATTTGAAAATGAAATTCCATGACTTTTCATAAACTTATATGATAAATCCTTAGAGTAAAATATTCAGTACTTGTCATACACTAAGCAATTATAACTTGTCATGCACTAAGCAATTATAACTTGTCATACACTAAGCAATTGCAACTTGGTCATTATAAAGTATTCAAACCAAAAACTAATTGGTAAAAAGTTCTGAAATCTAAATAAAACTCTTTTTCTTTTACTTCTCTGATAAATTACACTGCAAAAATATCTTTTTTAAAAAGGACTAGACATACTAGTACTTTTCTTTGCATCCAAAAAATAAAGATAATTTTAAAAAGTTCCATGACTTTCAATGAAAATTTAGGAATTCCATGACTTTTTCCATGGCCTAATAAAATTCTATGACATTTACATAATTTCCATGATTTCCATGACTAGTGGCCACCCTGTATTAGTATGTTTACAACACATTATTTTTCATTATTGTTTTCATTATTATATCATTATTGTTTACAACACAGTATGTTACAACACATCATTTTATAGAGAAGTTAAACTTTATTGTTTTAATATGATAAAATTAAAAATAAATCAACTATACCAATTATATTGTATTTACTTTTTGTTGCTGTTGAAAATATGTAATGTTAACATCATTTAAAAAGAACCTATAAAATACTTAACGTAATTAATTACTGTTAGCTCAATCCTTTTGTCACCTACTTTTTTACTTGCAGTGATGTATGATGTACTTGGACTCCACAAATACTCAGTTTCAGCTCCGAACAAATAAAAAAGTTACTCTTTCAGCAAAATCTTTTACATTTTTGACCAATTTTAAAGTGATGGAAAAAAGAAGAAACCTAAGTCCAAGAGAAAAAAGAACAAATTCGTTTGTTGGAGAATAGTAGCCTCAAACAAAAGGAGAAAAAAGAATCACTACCCCCAGATTTAGAAAAAAAGAATCACTACCCCCAGATTTAGAAAAAAGAATCACTACCCCCAGATTTAGAAAAAAGATCAGAGTAATAGCCTTCACCAATAGAAAACGTTCTTGTAAAAAGATATCTATGGAATTAGCAAGTCAGGGCATTAATGTAATCCCTAAAACAGTAAATAATTGCTTGCTGGAGCAAGGATTAAAGGCATACAGACCCAAGAAAAAGGGATGGGTGGGGTGTTAAACATAAAAGTTGGAGGCTAGAAGATTAGTGAAAGGTAATCATTAATTTAGCTTTCTAATAGACCTATGATAGTATTGATTTCTTGATTTCATTCAGTTTTATCATGTTTTCTGACTAGTATCAGTAAGTGTTCATCATAACTATTAATGTACTCACTATAATTTCTCTGATACCAGACATTTTTTAAATTCAGATTGTATTCTCAGATAAATTAACAATAACTGCGTTGGATGATAGAGTTTTGTCAGTCAGAAGAAGGCTTTGAAAGGAGTTCAAGCTTGAGTTTTACTCAGGCTTGAACTTCTCTCTACAAAAACACAATTCATAGAAATGTTATTCCATGTCTGGTTTCACAGCAAGAGAATTACCAAACTATGACATGATTTAATCATGGGCATGCCCAAGAGAGTGGAAGCATTGAAAGCTGCCAAGGATGGTCAAACCAAGTATTGAAAACTTTGATATACCTGGTATATATAATCTGTGACTTCATTTTTATGTTATGAATGTTTTCGAAGTAAAAAATTTGATTATTATTTAAGAACTGAAAAATCCATATTAATTTTTCCAGATCTACTATGCTATCTACTATAGCATCTTTATATGCGCAATTGCTCACTTTTTTTGCTAGCCTAAATTAAGTGAGCATTTTTAGAAAACGATGAGGGAAAACGAAGAATAATGAATGAAAAGGTTGCTGACCCATACTAAACCCTCAGTCAATGTAGCAGCACTCCACTGCGAGTCAGGCTATTTGTCAGTCGATGTATGCACTGAAGCCCCCAGCAGCAGGCTATTTCAGTATGATGTCAGATTACCATAGTACGCAATACTATATACAATACTATATATATATATATATATATATATATATATATATATATATATATATATATATATATATATATATATATATATATATATATATATATATATATATATATATATATATATATTATATCAAGTGTGTATATACATAAAAATTGTACAAAAAATACTTACGAGCCATGTATTATATACGACTGATTGTAACAAAGAATGAAGATTAGGTTTATAATATAATTATGTTAAAGATTTTAGCTTTAAAGGAACAAAATTGAAAATAAAATATATATGGAAATAAAAAATGTATTTAACAAATTGTATCATATGAACTTACAAATATTTACTTCATGGCACTAAACAAAAACATATAAATATCTTTTTATCTCTATAGAAATATGTAACATCAATAAATTCTTTTTTTTCCTTTATATATACATAAAATATAGTATATAAAATATAATATACACTTACAATTACATAAGTAGCCAAAGGTGTGTATACAAAATAATGTGTTCGTATTCATTCAAAATAAATTTCAACATTTACCAAAATAAATAAAAAAATATTTAATGTACATCAAAATTGATTGATAATATATATTCAATTTACAGTAACTGCATAACTAGTAATTTTATGAGACAGAAAAACTTTAAACCAAAACTTTAAAACTATTTATATTTAAAAGTTTGAATTGAATTGTAATGAAATAAAATAATATCTAAAAAAATCTGAAAATACAAAAACTTTATAAAAATGTTTTTTTTTTTTTTTTTTAACCTAACCCCTAACATCAATACTGTCAACAAAAAATTAAAAAAAAAGAAATGATTTCAACAGTATAATTTCATTGAACATTTCTTACCATGACATACTATCTTTTCCAAAAGAACTTTATTTTTGATCTTGGAGATATAACAGTTCTATCTAAATTAGATTGTGTTTGATACAAATGTTTTGAAGAGTCATCTTGTTTAAGCATAACTTCATCATCTTTCTTACAAGTTTTCGCTAAATCGTCAGCATCCATTAGTAAAGACTCGTGACGTAAATAAAGTTCATCCCGCACAAGCAATTCATCTACAAGCTCAGAGTTTATTTGAGAAATTCGAATTTCAAGAAATTCTTTTATGCTCCTTAATTCTTCAACTTTTTTGTTACGTATATTGGACAACAGACCATCATCTAACTTACCATCATGTTCATCATACTTATTCAAAGTAGCAAGAAGGTGCTTTGATACTTCTGAAGTTTCTAAAGAATTTTTTCTTATTGGATCACTTGTAAGATCGTTATTATATTCAAGATCACCAGCTACATACCCTGAATCACAAGAAGCTGTGTTCCTCTCTGACTCGAGACATACATATTTAATAGAATTCATTGGTTCAATTTCACTGTAATGTGAAGTATCTTCAATTTCACTTTCATCACTATCAACAAAAACCATTTGAATGCTTGACGCCTTTTTTAAACTATACTGTGTAGTTACTTTTTTTTCATTAGTTTCGTCAACATCAATATACTTCTTGAGTAAAGAATCAACTATTCTCCAATCTGTTTCTGAAGGTGGAAGCATTCTTTCATTTAAAAATCGATTTTTAAATGCATCATCAGTTATATATTGGTTATTAAAAGATGACTGGTAAGTTTTTGCTGTACAAGTTAAATTAGCTTGAAAATGTTGATCAACACATTCGTCTAAACTATCACTTGAAAGATCACCATGAGAATGGTAAATGGTTCCCATAACGCTTTCTGTTCTACATGCACATTTATCATACTCTCCATTCCTGCAATAGTAGCATATATCTGAGGTCAAGTTCCATATATCGATATCTGGAGTAGCCATAGTCTGAATATATAACCAATGTATTGTTGTCAGAAGAAATTTTCACCAATCTTTAAAAAAATTTATAAGATTTCATTTCACTTTTAAAGCTTTTGTATTTAAATATTAAAAAAAATACTTTTTATACTAGAGATAATCTATTTTTTCATTACTCTTTTTTTTTCTTATTATTATTAAAAAAAAAAAAAAAAAGGTTTGGAAAAATTAAAATTTACATTAGTAAGTGTGTATAGGAGGTATAATATTTTAATAAAATTTTTTATGACAAAAATTGTTAGATTTTTATTCTTTATTTTCATTTTTTTTTTAAATCGGTCAAATTAAAGTTGGCATTTTAAAACTTGAAATGGGCAAATGTTATCTCATTACACTAGTGCAGATCTGATATGCTAGTATATACACTACTAGTAAATTTTTCAGATAATAAACTTTGCATATTACTAGTATATTTTGTTGATTATATTAAGAAACCTGTGCCCTACATCAATGAGATATAAACTACTTTGTAAAAGCTATTTTTCAAGTTATTTATAAAAAAATATTGTTTTGATCAATTTTCTTTTAATCTTAACTTAAGTGAATTTGAAAAAATACAAAAGTTTTGTCTTGGATAAAATAAAAGTGTTTTATTTTATCCAAGTTTTCCATTTGTGAGGTTTCAATTTTAGTAATACTGTCTATGCAAAAAATGTTTTTCTGAAATACACAAAATTTGGACCTAGATTAGCAAGTGGTTACTTTATCCAGAATAATGCAAGTTAAATTAGGCATACCAGGTTTAACAACTTAATTAGGAAAATCTTTTTCAAGTATTTTGTAATTTATTTTTTCCTTAATACAATGGAAATTATTTGAATTGTTGATTTATCATAAGGTCAGCATTGAAAATTTTTTTTCTTACTTATTTATGTTTTTAAATGTTATCTTTTTAAAGGTTGGTTTTAATTATAACAATCAAACATCAACTAAAATAGGCATCTTGGGGAAGGGAGGGAAGCTTAAGTGCATACATCAACTGACAGTTTGAATTTGGAAAGGTACTATGTATTTATATAAAAGTTATTACAGCAAAAAAAAATCTTTTTTATTAAGTCAAAATTTTAAAAACTAATTGTGATATATATATATATATATATATATATATATATATATATATATATATATATATATATATATATATATATATATATATATATATATATATATATATATCAACCCTCGAAATTAGGAAAAACGAGGTCGACAATAATTTGCCAACCTTAATCTTTTTGAGATTGGCATCAGGTCACCAAAAGTTATTTGATACAAAGGTCTGACCATAAAACATAGAAATGAGGTCGGCAAAAAATTGATGGCCTCAAACACTTTCAGTTCGGCAGTTAGGTCGGCATTGCTGAATGCGGACCCTAATAAATTAAATTAGTTGGTTATAATCTATATAATCTATGTTCTAGGCATTCTCTATGTAAATGTTTATTTATCATGTTGACTCTCCTAACAACAGTGATACTCTTATCATGTATAGAAACTATTCTTATCTTATAAGAAAGTTAACATTTTAATTTTGATAATGTAAATATATTTGTATATAAATGACTTCAAATGCTCAAAGAAATAAGCAATCTATCGAGATTATTTTGAGTATATTTTGTAGTAATTATTTGTATATTTTGTAGTAATTTAGTCTTGAAATTTTTTTTTATATTTGTCAAAAAATATATATATATACATTTTTCAAGATATTCACTTCCAACAAGGCTGCAAGCAACCACTATTAGAGTTGGAAGTTACAGGATAAGAAAAGATGAAATTTATAGAGCAAGATAACAATTGGCAATGACAAAAAGATGGCAAATTATATGAATAAGAAAAAAAAAGATAAAGGACAAATAAGAGTTTTTGGAGCACAGGGATAGTCACAGAAAAAGGGTGAAACTTAATTGAATGACAAGTAACACAAGAACGAATTTTAGTAGATGGCACCAGAGACACTAGCTCTTTAGAGCAGTGCCCATTATAGTATTTTTAGAAAAGAGAAAAAGAAGCAACATTACAAAACTGTGATAATGGTTGGAGGTTGGCTGCAAGATCAGGTCCAATGATGTTTACAATGGGTTTTTGCACCTTGTCTAAAAGAAATAGAGCATTATTAAAATATCTGCCCCAGATAAGGCAACAGTATTCCATTCAAGGAGTATGGAATACTGTTGAAACCTGTTTGATGGCAATATCAGGTAGAATGTAGCTAGTGGAATCAAGAGATGATATTAATGAAAAGTTCTTAGCAAACAATTCAGCATTGTCTTTAGGTGAGGTGATAAAATCTGAACCATACAAGAGAGGTGGAATAACAGATTTGCCCTTATTATTAATGCTGTTAAAGATTCTCCAGAAGTTACAAGAGCCTAATTTTTGAGATGAAATACGAGACTTCATGACCTGATAATAGCGGGCTACGCAGTTATACAAAACTATTTTACAATGTAAGGCAAACCAAGGAGAAAAGTGAGGCTTGATTTGGAATCGTCAAGAGGAAATAAAAGATTCCATGCCAGCCTGAATCCAAGAAGTTATGTAAGAAGCACATTTATTAGCAGGAAGACAAAAAATTTCCACCCAACTAAACTTTACAACTAAAGATCAAAAATCCTTTTCATTCCTTTTCAAGGAAACCATTTTGGATTTGGATTTGTTTGATTCAAGGCTACGGTAACAGTATTTTAGAGAAAAACATTATTTGATAATAAAATGAGGCAAAAATTATAAAGTTTGTTGCGTGACTAGAAAAAAGCCTTAAGATCGACAAAATAAAAATAATAAATAAAAAACATTATTCAACTGTTAAAATACACTTAATCGTTCTTATAAAACAACAATATATAAAAAACTGTTATACATCATATAGTTGTTTTATAAAAACAAATGATCTTAATTATACTATTATAAAAGTTCATTCAATTTCTCTTCTTTGTAAATAAAAATGCCATAGTATATAAAAATATCTACAATTGATTTATTAATAAGTAGGAGAGTGACAAATCATTTAAAAAGGCTTCAGTAATTAAACTTTGAATAGTCGGATACTTGTAAAGTTGAGATAATAGTTTTTCAAAATCACACTGCAGTTTTTATCTTTTGCTCAGAGTTTTTAGTGTGCTTTTTACATAGTGAGTTTTTGTTATTATGTTTTGGTTTTGATTTTGTTTCTTGATTTTTATTCAGACTTTATTCCTTTATTCTCCAGTATACCAGTTGTATAATTCCATTTTTGATGAGTTTATTCCAGATATAGTCAAACCAATAACTTGCAAGCAATGCAAAAAATAGCAGAAAAACAACCTTTGCAACCATGTTTCTTTATTCAAGAATCTTGGTGTTTGCTTAAAAATTTTTGAAGATCTATTTGAGTATTAATATGTTATCTTATAAAATAATGGAATAAAATGTAATATTTTCTATTGCGCTTCTTTAGTTAATTCTTGTGCTTTGTAAATTGAATTAACTTTTAAAAATTTAACATATCTATATCTACAGATATCTCTAAGCTATGAAGACATAGTGACAATTATATTGAAATATTTTTTAAAATAAACCTTGGACCAAAGAGTTCTATTCTTTTACAATTATTTTCCAACTGTTTAGACTAAAACTTTAATTATTACCATCATTTTCATTCAATTTACTATCATACTTTTTTATGATCTTGTAATTGATTTTATATTCTTTTCAGAAATTAAGAAAAAATATATGTTGATGTGATATGTAGGGGAAAGCAGGTAGGATTCGTACACTTTTTACACTAAGTCGTATAAAAGCAAAAATAATTACTATTTTAAAATAATTTTGATGCTGCTGAGTAACCTAAATATCTGGCTTTTATAATATTGTAGTTTAGTCTTGAAAAAAGCTAACAAGACAGTACTATGATGTCTTTTGCAAAAAAATGGAGATCGTACAAATGCACCTCAAACGCGGGGTAGCTTCGTTCAGTTTTTTGTTCGGTACTTTATTACTAAGTTAAAAATATATTTATTGAAAATAAACATTTATTAAGTTTAAAACTGAAACAAAATAAATATTAAACATAATAAAAATAAAATTATATATCCTATATGCAGAGAATACATATTTTCTCAAAAGCTTTTCTAACTTCTCTTAGATATCAGTTACGGCTGTCTGTTTAAATGCGAAATAAAGGCTGCGCGGGTTTTTTCATACGTATTTACAGTACGAATCCTCCCCACTTATTACTGTACGAATGTACCCCAACCATATCAACTAACATATAAATTCAAAAAAAAAAATAACGGATAAGGTTATTAGAAAACTATTGATTAGATATTAATATAAGACACTTATACAAAAAGCATAATAAATTATTTCATTAATAGGATCAAAAATTATTACAAATAAATGTTTTCAAAGATTATTTGTAAAATTACTTTAGCAGTGCAAAAACACGTAACGACTTGTTCCAATGACGATTAGGATAGCACTACCACGGCACTAAGCTGTTCGCCTTTGTGCATTAGTGGTCTTCACACACACATAATTATAAATGTGTCAAAACAAAGAGTGGTCAAGATATGCCTACTGTACGAATGCTCCCGCTGTACGAATCCTACCTGCTCTCCCCTAAGTTAAAATTTGAAGTAATCTAATTTTTTAATTTCTAAGAGACTTAGTACAGATAGATTTTTTAAGATTCTGGTACATAAACTTCTTAAATATATTCTTCTTATATAATATAGATATGTATAAAAAAAAGAATTAAAAAAAACAAATCTTTTTTACATTTTTTTTATGAATAGAACGAATAGAAGGGTATTAAATGCAATATTATTTTATATATCAGGTTTATTGCTGTAAGATATATTTAAATGTATTAAATACAGCCCAAGTATAAAAACAAAAATAAAATATGAAGAAATCATAAAGTATTATTTTTATCATACAAATATATATATATATATATATATATATATATATATATATATATATATATATATATATATATATATATAGTTATAAATTATTTATAAATATTCATTTTAAATAAATAAGCCCAAAATATCTTTAATTTCAAAATCGAACGCGGTTTCTTCACTTTTACTCAATTTAGATGTTTCCTACTTTCACTGTTTAAACTACCGTAATCAATATCATCTTTTTTGTCATTTACTATTATAGCAGGTTTAATTATTGGATCGAAATAGCTGTTTGCCGTTTTTGTAAAAATACCTGAATAACCTAACCTGATAACCTAAATAACTTGATAATTTTATATCAGACACTCAATTTATTCTATGAAAATTGATTAGCAGTCAGTTGATTATAAATGAGATTTTCAAGTTTTAATAACGAGTTATATATTAGCATATTAAATAAACTGCTGCCTTTTTCAAAAAAAACCAGGAAGTTAACACTGAAGTACACAGGGAAATATGGACTACTTTAAACAACTTTTAGGTATGAAAAACAAGTTTATCAATCAATTAAGCAAAATATGTGATTATACAAAAAAGAAATAGTCTTTACTATCTAACAGTTTTTATTATATAAGTTTACCACTAAAAACCCGGACTATTATGTTAAATTCTTTCACAACACATGCATATTTTGTCTGCTTTTTAACATAGGAATTATTTATCTTTTAACATAACACAGAATAATACGGAACAGTTATAGCTAGTTGAAATAACTTCGTTATTTATTTTTAATTTTTACATTAGAATATTTAAAAATTATTTTTCTCATAATTTTTTTAGCATACCCTGATTGAAATAGCTTTGTTTTAACTTGTAAAACAAACTGTTTTACAAAATTACATCATTTGAGGAGTTTTTAAAAGAATATTTAAATAAAAACATAAAAACATTTAACTTTAATTTTACCACAAATTTATATTTTGCAGGGGCTTTATTTTGCCCATGTAAACTGATTTGCATAGCTCGCCATTCCTGCCGAAGTCTATATATATATATATATATATATATATATATATATATATATATATATATATATATATATATATATATATATATATATATATATATATATATATATATATATATATATATATATATATATATATATATATATATATATATATATATATATATATATATATATATATATATATATATATATATATATATATATATATATATATATTTATTTTTTATTTTTTTATTTTTATTCACCTCCTTAAGGCTGAGAAGGCCACTACACCACTACAGACGAGGAGGCTACTTAATAGTGGTTATAACCCTCTCTCAACTCTATATCTCCGAAACACGAACCTTGACGAACAAGGCCGCTGCGCGGAGAAACAAGTTGAGCGCGGTACTACTAGGGACGTGGTGGGGATCGAACTCGGAACCTCTGGCTTATGAAGCGAGTGTTTTACCACTACACCACTGCCGCATATATATATATATATTCTTTTCTGTTGAGCCTTTATTGATGAAACACAGTGTTAAATGAAAAAAATTTGATGAGTTATTTTTTACTAATTTATTATTGCTCTGTTCTTCTAAGAGCATTGAGCGATCTGTTTTGTAGAATATATTTAAAATTATATATATATATACATAATATATATATATATATATATATATATATATATATATATATATATATATATATATATTTATATATTTATATATTTATATAAGCTGATATATTGGTATTGAACTAGTTCAATTTTTTCACATATTTTACAACTTTTATTCCAAATTTCCTTTTCTCAATATTCTTCATCAAAGGTGGCAAACTATTATATAATTAAATTATTTTGCAGAATACTGAATTCCCCCTAATACTATTAATACGTTGAGGAATATAATAGCCTTTAGATATTCAGGTGTAATGATGATGCATATTCTTAATTACAAATTAAATTTGTATTTAATGAATTTATAATTCATTAAATACAAATTTAAGACACAAAACAAAATCAAATGTTTGCATATTTGCATTTATTTAATTTATAAAAATATCTATAGCTCAACACTTGCGTGGTTCAAATGTAATTTTTATTATGTTATCTTCTTTGAATATTACATTAAGGAAGTATTAAAGCTATTTTTTAAACCAAGTGCTTCCTGATATTATTCTTTTTTTCAGATCTTAACTGTGAACTTTTATTGTGATTATACAACTAAGAACATTAACAAGGTTTTTAAGTTATCTATACCTAAAACTAGAGAGCTTTAATATAAGTTCTCCAAACTATAATATGGATAAAAAAAAAAAAAAGAAGAGAAAGATGTGATACTAATCCTTTGATTTCTGGACATGAACTTTTTAATTTTCAAGAAAGCATCTTTCTCATGGATAATTATTGTAGAATTCTATAATTATTTTTATTATAATTATAATTTTTTTATTATAATTATAATTTTATTTATTTTATAAATAAATCAAATAATAAACTTATAACCAAATTAGCTAAGCTAAATTAAATTTTCATATTAGTTTTTTGCATAACAATACATTTGGAAACATAACATAAAAACATTTTACTTTTTAGTACATCATCTTTATTAACTTGATAAAACAATGCTTTTTAATCTTAATCTTTAATCTTAATTATTTTTTCTTATTTAAATTGAAAGGTTGAGTATATTTTTAAAATTTTTAATTTTTTTATTCTAATATACTCCCAACAAGGCAAACAGACACTATTAAGTTGAGAATTACTAGAAAACAAAGAATATAGTTAAAGGATAAGATTGACAGAAGATTTTAAAAATTGCAGGTTGTATGAGTCAGGAAAATGTGAAGATGGGAGAGAGTTAAAGTGTGGGGAAAAAAACTAGACAATTAAAAGTTTTTAGAGCATGCAGGGATAGATACAGTAAAAAAATGAGACTTTGCTGAACGACAGGTCAAGCAAGAATGAGTTTTGGTTGATGGAACTAGAGATGATAACTCCATTGAGCAGCAACCATGATAGTATTTTTAGAAAAGAGAAAGAGATGCAACCTTAAAATGATGAGAAAGAGGCTCAAGCTTGGCAGAGCAGATCCAACTATGTTTATAATGCGTTTTTTTGACCTTGTCTTGAAAAAAAGAGCATAATTAGAAAATATGACAACAGTATTCTATACAAGGACAAATAAGAGATTTGTAGAAGTAAAAAATGAATCAGGAGTAAGAAAATGGCAAGCACAATGAATAGAAGCAACTTTAGTAAATGTGAATTTAGCAACATATTGCATATACGGTTTTCATAAGAGGTCAGTAATAAATAATAATCTAAGAAAACGCAAAGAAGAGGACTCAGTGAGCAGGGGTCTCACTGAGTCCTCTTTTTTGCGTCTCATTTTCTATACTGATGAAAATTAATTTTTATATTGATGTAAATAAATAAAATTCTTATATTTAGTAATGTAGAACTTATGTTTAACATGGAAAAAATTTATATAGAGACATATTATATATCATTAGAAAGATAATTTTGTCAGCTTTTTAATGGTGTATCTTGTCAAGTTTTTTGATTTGAGCAAAAAAATGGCAGATGAAATGGTGAATAGAGGATTTCTGCTAACCTGAGCAACTTTTGTAAAAAACACGGATTGCGACGCCGGTATTTACCTGGGCAAGGAGGAAAAATGTTTCTTTTATATATATTTATAATTTATATTACATTTTATGCCTAATTTTTAAAATTTGAAAAAAATGTTTCCTAGGACGCTCTCCCCCAACCCCACCCCCGATTTACAGCAATCCTCATTCAAATAACCCAATATTTATAAGAAAATACAAAATAATTTGACACTAATGTAATGGATCTAAATCAACGTCACTCAAATTTCTCCATACTTTCATTTGGTGATGAACTCTGAGTCCATGATAATATGCAGCTCTTAGTGATGGTGGTAAAAGAGCAGGATCAATACTTGCACGATCAGATGCCACCATTTCATCATATTTATGTTTCCTAATCTGTTGTAGATTGAAACAAGGTGAATGAAGCAGCTCAAAAAAACGAATAGCTCCCTTGCCAATATCATCTGTAGAAATGTTTTCCTGATAAAATAGATCTGCAGTAGATTTCAATTAATTTGAATTTTTTAACTTCGTAAAAATTGTGGTTTTGCCGAAGTTATGAATTGCTGATGTTGTGTCACACCCAGTGAATGCGTGTGCAAATAATACATAATTTAAAAGAGTATCATCACTTGTATTTACAACATTCTGAATTTTATAACATACTCTTTGATCTGTAGCCTTTTTTCGTGTCAACATTTTTAAAAAAATGCCTTGAGGTTGTGCTCCAGTATGTATATGATGTATTAATAGACATAAAATATCAGTGTCATCCGAACAAATTGTGACTGACTCAACGTTGTTAATCTCAAGTGCTAGCTTAACAATACTTGTGCCTGCATCACTGGGACAACAAATAACTTTAAAACCATTGTTTTGTAACTTTAATGCTAAAAGTCTGACAAAATCATTTTTGTTTTTGTAATTACTTAGGAAAATACTTCTTTCTGCTGGGCATAGATTGAGATCATTGATTTCAACTGTTTATGATATCTTACCAGATCGCTTTTGGTGGATACTATATTTAGTGGACGACTGGTAACCATCAAAAATGATCGTGTCAAGCTGTAAGTGTTAAGCAAAATTAATGTATTTTTGATAAATTTCACTAAATAACTCATTTTTTTTCCAATTGCAGCACCACAATAATGCGCCCCCATCAGCAATCTTGGTTGATACAGGTTCTTTTACTGGTGATACATTATTGAGTATGAATGTTTTCAATGTTGACTTTTGTGCGGATCTCATGATACCTCCTTTAAATAAGGATGTTGGATATGTTGATAATTCATATTGAAAGTAACTCTCTACTTCATTTTCTGGCTTTCTTTCAACAACAACAATCAATCTTAGAAAAAGTGTTAATGGGTCGATTGTAACAATTTCGTCTTGAATAGATACGCAGGAGTATAAGCTCTGGAGTGTTGTTATTTGATTTTTTTGTTTGAAAGAGTAATTTGTGTAGGTTTTACCATTTAGCTCTTTGTGTATTGATGCTCCTATCTCTTCTGATCGATCACAGGTAATAATTTTCTGATTATCCATTAAACCAGAGTCCAAACTAACAAGTTGATCTCCGACCATGAATGGGTTATGAGCAAAAAACCATGATTGTATTTTTTTAAAGTCATCACTATCACGTTTCATTCTTCCAGGATAGATTTCTTTATGTTTGTCAACAGATTTATGTGGAGATGTTAGAGTGCTCATCGTATCACTTACTTCAGAGCATCAATGCAATGTTTTCGTCCACACCCTTAACACATTTTCAGTCATGCCTTTACCAATAACTCCACCTCTACCTTTCAGTGACTTCATCAGAGTTTGTTCAATTGCGAGATCAGTCCATATCCCTGACCATTTTTTTTCGGTTCTTCTAACAGTGTGATTACCTGCCATGTATTGTGCGTAAATTAGAGGGTGTTCTATTTGTAAGGCATCAATGGTCTGAAGGTAAAGCCTGCATGTTTTTGCATAGTTATTGTGCCCTGTTGCAGCAAAAAGATTGAGCATGCACTTTGTTGCAGATATATGTAATGACCAGTTACTTGTTCTCTCAGCTCTAATAAACTCTTGGACCACAGTTACGTATTGTACATAATGCAACCATTAAGATGATATTCGTGAGTTTAATGAAAGATAATCTTTTTTCTCTGTAAACCAGTTTAGCATTCTAACCGCCAGATCATTATTTTCTTGAACACAAGTGTCTTCTGAATCATACATTTCTAAAATATTTTTCTGCTCACTATCATTCAAGTTGTACCAAAAATCCTTTAATATCAGTGAATTTATTGCTGATGCACATAAAAAATGGTCTCGTGTAGCACGTGAAAATGCTTTTCCTGATTGCATGTGTCCTACTGTTAAAGGGGCATAGACTGTTTCAAGAGTGCTTCTCAAACAACTTCCTTCCATCATACATCCAATTGAACCTAGAAAACTCATAAGTTTTCTAGGTTCAATTGGATGTATGATGGAAGGAAGTGGAAGACTTCCTTCCATCATATGAAGGAAGACGAACAAATATATTTAAGTTTTTTTGTAGAGACTATTTCGTATGCTTTTATGTAAAGCTGCTGATAAAATGTTATGGATGGCATTGTAATATTCACTTTTTTGGAGTGATCAATGATGAAGCAAAGTAGTGAATATAGGGCTGTCAAATTAGTAGCGTGTAAATCAATCACAGGTAGTATAGCAATGTTAGATTTATGTTTTACAATATTATTTGTTGCAGAAATCATGTAGCCAGACCAACTTGGGCATGGAATTTTGAAAAGGTAGCAAATGTTCCATAGAAGATCAATAAAACGAGCTTGAATTTTTTCCTAAAATTAAATAAAACAATTAGTTTTCAAACTTGGTAGAAGTAAATACTTTTTTAAATTGAAATTTGCATAACAAACCTGAATGACTGGTTTGAATATTGTTTTTGTTAATGAAAGTATGTCAGGTAAGTAGTACTGCCTAATCATTATCCCATCGTTTGACTTGATATTTGACCATAGTTCCTTTTTATCTCTAGGTATTTTATTTCTTTTGAACAAAACGTCTGCGAATTTTCCATTTGCAATTGCAATTGACCCAAGTCCATGGTGCGTATTTATTCCATCAACAGTAGCAATGTCATGGTCTGTGTTGTCAGCTACAAATTGAAGAAATGAGGTTCCCTCTCCAGAGATGATTTCGTCGATAGTATCATGCTTTACAACATTCTGTTGGTAACGGATAACCTTAAAAAAATTACATAAACATCGGTATTGTCCGGATTCTGGGGATTCTGATAAAAGATACTTAATAAAATGAAACATACCTTGTCATAACTAACACTAAATCCTAATTTTGATAGCAGTATATTCAGCCATTTTGATGAAAGACGGTTATCGACAGCAACGCTTAGTCCAAACTGTAATGGCATAATAGACCTGGGATGTGTTCCAGAAAATAAGGCTTGTGATATTGAAACCTGTTTTAAAGGTGCCTGAACTAGTTCATTAAGAAATGCTTTTAATAATTGAGGTATATGGGTTCCTTCAATGTTTAGGATGTCCTCTTTGGAAGGATATATGTTTGAACTGTGGTCATGATTCTTTATGGCATTTTTTTCAAAAGTTTTGCAGCTGTTATAACAACACGCTCTCTCTCCTCGTTTACATTTGTGCTTTTTTCTTGGTACCATTTTTCACATAAAATGTCTCTAACACTGTCCAATAGAATTATATTGCTTCTGCCTTCTCTTTTGACAAAGCGTAAAGACTCACTGTACACTTCTTTTAATTTCATTTTGGTCATTTTTATTGAATAATTGTCATCACTGATTGACATCATTTTCGAACGAAATTCTGACAACGTGTACAACTCTATGTCCCTTTCTAATGATTCACATATAGTATTAAATGATGTCATTTTGTTACTGCAAGTAGGACGTCCAGATGTTAAATATTTTGGTAAAGGGTTCTCGAAGCTGGCTCTACATGATACGTGGTATCTGCCTTCTGCTGCTACTAGATCATTCACACTGATTAAACTTGCTTCTATAGTTTTAGCAAGTTGATCTTCTCTATTGCGACATATTTCGATGTTGGAAGAATATATGGCTGCTTTTTTTGTACGTACTTCTTCAAATTTGTTGCGATTTGGATTTTTTCTGTCATAGATACAATCACCGCCACAATAAAAACACTTTTTTTTGAAATCAATTAGTTCCATTTTGGCTCTAGTAATACGCTCTGTCTTGATTTTCATTGATCTTTTTCGAGAGTAACTTTTTAAAAAATTTCTACATGATAAATGGATATAAGTGTTTGCTTTTGTTCTTTTGTTCAGTTTGAGCTTATCAACTAAAGTATCTAAATTAAGCTTCATAGCATGCTCTATAATTGCAGTCAGGGGATGTTTTTTCTTGCTTGAATCAGAATACTTCGAACCTACATGATTTAAAGGATCATGCATTCTTACACCTTCTCCGCATTTAACACATAACGTTATTCCGTTTGATATATCAGTTTCAATTTCATCTTCCATTATTATCTTATCTTTAAATAAAAAGACAGTCAACTATACAAAATGTCTTTTTTATATCTAATTCAATATTTAATTCACAGCTGTTTCAAACACATTGAAAATATAAGTAACTTTTAAATAATAGCTACGACTTCAAAGAGAAGCTCATTTTTATAATAAAATGAATACTTAAGCTTTTAGAAATATTTAATTCCTTTTGTTCAGTCATTCAATAACATGATGGCAATTGAACTTTTTTTAATAATGAAGCTATGATATCGAAGAACACTGTTTTATATTTAGTTAATTTTTTAAATAAAATGAAAAAACCTACATTTGCATTTTGATCCACCATTTTTTTTGCTCAATTCCAAAAAAGTGACAAGGTACACCATTAGAAAGCAGATAAAATTATCTTTCTAATGATATATAATATGCCTCGATAAAAAATTTTTCTAGGTTTTACTATTTTTTGGCCAAATTCTACAGTACTAATTTCTATATTGATGTAAATTAATAAAATTTCTATATTGATTTATATCAATATAAGAAATTCAGCAGTATTGTGATGGCTGTTTGCTGTTTTTTTAAAGTTAAAATACACAAGTTACTAAAAGTAACAATCTGTTACAGAAGTGATATTAGATTCAAGATCAACTGCCTGTACTAAGCAATCAAAAAGAGAAGACTTTTTGTCAAGGCAGGAATATAAAGAGTCATTTTCAAATAGAGCCACCTTAAATGCCAGGTAGATCATTTTCAAATAGAGCCACCTTAAATGCCAGGTAGATCATTAATATAGATCATTAATATAGAAAAGAAACAAAACAGGATTAAGTATAGAACCTTAAGGAAATTACTGAAAATGAAGAAGAGTATTGATCTTAAAGGATGACTTTATTAAGTGGTTAGAAAGAAATAATATATAAGAAGCAAGCTTATTGAGAAAATTCAGAATGCCGAACTTTGTCAAAAACTATAAATATGTCAAAAGCAATAGCTCTAGCTTCACTGCCTCCTTTTAATGTATAATAAAATCTTTTATCCATATCATTTAGAAAGTCAACCATTAAACGAGAGGAATGAAAGCCATATTAATGGTCTGACTGTATATTATTTGAATCAAAATGGGGTATTAGAAATTTGTTGATCAAAGACTTAAAGGCCTTGCTAAAAAAAAATAATAATAGACTGATTGAATAACAGTTGGATGGGTCAAAATGTTCTCCAGAGTTTTTTAAAAATTTAAGAAGAAAGTTTAAAGCACCAGAAAACAATAACTTACTTGCTGATATTATATAAATGATAATGGAAATATAAAAATAGAAAACAGTGATTATCCTTAGAAGGAGAAGCTTTGGTAGAAACTGCAAGTAAAATATTTTGATAAATTTGATTTTTTAATAAAAGGTGCTATTTGATAGTGATTCCTAGAAAGCAACAAAAAAATTTGATTTTTGACAAAAAACATGTGATTTTCATGAACTTTACCCTCTTATATCTTTTTATAGAACCTTGAGATTTTTTGCATCAAGAACCTTGAGATTTTTTGCATCAATTAATTTGAAACTTCTTTCCAACCATATAAAGGAAGTACTATGTTTAATATGGCTTCTTTTATGTATTATTAATGTCTTAAGACCACTATTGATAAAAAAACTTGCTGCTGGGTATTTTAGACGATTGTGAGACATTTAGACTATTGACTTGCAGGGACATTTTAGACTATTGATAAAAAAACTCGCTGCAGGATATTTTAGACGATTTTTTTAAAAGTAGTTTTTGAAAGTAAGATTTCCTAAGCACCAAAATTTATCTAATTTGTATGAAAATTTCTATATATATATTAAAAAGGAACAAGGAATCTTATGGAATCTGGACTCTTTTTAACATTCATGCATAATTTTTTAGTTCTCAGCGTTTAAAAACTACAAGGTTAATTTATATAGAAAAAACAGTATTTTGAAAGAGTCCATGTGTTTATACATATTATATATATTATATAAATTGAAAATTATATCATTATATATATTGAAAGACCCTAATTTTTTAAGTCTTTATTAAGCTCTATAAAACTATGTTAATCATATATAAATAAGATTTTTACTATTCATAAAACTTTATAGAATTAGCTATACTTTAATTTAACAGAAAAAGAAAAAAAAACTTTTTTTCAAAATATTTGACACATTGAAATTAAAAAAGAAACAAGAGATATAAGGAGCACCAAGACAATTAAGGTACAATGAAGGTAAAAGAATACAACAACATCAGAAGTTTGAAAGTAAATATAATTGATAGTGCTGCTGCTAATGTGTGTGTGAATGGATTATATATTAAAGGCTGTGTAATTATCTAAAACGATTAGTTTAAATTAAAAATTTACTAGAGATTTAACTTTTTTTTTTTTATCATAACATATTCATTTTTCATTAAAAAAATGGAATAAACAATCTATCAAAAAGTTAAAAAAAAAGATATCATTTTGATTTTATTTTGGTATATTGGTTTTCTGTTCGGACTGACAAACTTAAAACTATAAATGAATGAATTTTAAACTGAGGTGCATATGCAATAACTGTTTCAAGTTTAGTAAAGTGTTGAAAAATCAAGTTTCAGCAAAGCTGTCAAAATAGTTAGATATAAAATTATATAAATAAAACTAAACTTTTAACAACTATATTTTTAGTGAAATATTATATAAATTTGGTGCTTAAATAGTAGTAGAAATAAAGAAATTACAGAAAAATAATTCAAAGTCGGTTAAAAAATAAATTATTAAAGCCATTGAATAAGAACAGAGAAGAAAGAAAAGGTTTTAAATTATTTATTGGTACCTGAATACTCGGGTAATCTCATTTCAAATGTGTTTCACCAAATTTAACAACATTTACATTTTATCCATCATAAGAGTTAAATGAAGAACTATTTTTTTCTTCCAAAAATAAACACACTCCACGCACTGCTTATTTACAAGCGGTACAACTTCATAACTACTTCTATAAGCGATTTTAAAATAATCGCATTTGGAGAGTGTGCATCTGTGAGTCTTTACATGGTTTCTTCAGTCCAATGAATTAGTGACTTAGAAAAAAGAAATAACAAATAAACAAAATTGTTGCTTAGGAAAGTGCCATCCGCATTTGTTCACATTGCAATAACTAGTTGAATAGGTCACTTTAGCGATTGAGTTATTCTGAAATATTTCTTTTTAATAAGTTAGTTTTACTATTGTATATAGTACTATTGTAAAATTAACTGATCTATTTTCCAATTTTATGTCAACTAATCAAAATGATATAATTTTTAAATAAAATTTTGCTTTATGGTTGTATTAGTTTATGACATGGTTAGTAGATTTATAAGTAAAGATCTTTCTACAGATGAACTACTATCTGAATATTTATTACCTCGTTCTTCTTTAGCGTTTGACATACCAAATTTTTCTGAATTAACTAAAGAACGTGTACAACGTAATAATTTATTTTTGAATGAAATACGTAGCGAATTAGATTTTAAAAATTATAAACAAATATCCAGTAAGGATTTAGCAGCAATAAAAATTCAAAAAGTCTATCGTGGTTATGTTGGTCGAAAAAAATACTTTGATATACTTTATGAATCTGTCCAAAAAAGTGAAGTTTTATCAAAACAGTATCAAGAGCAACTTGCAATTGAAAGTGAAGCTTTAATTGATAGTTATCGTATAGAAAGAGAATTAGAAGATAATGATGTAATAGAAAGAAACAAATTAAGATTCTTGAATGCAAATGCTTCTGTTATACAAAGAGTATGGCGGAAAAAAAAAGGTTTAGCTAAAAAAGAACATATTTGTTGTTTCTGCAATGATGAGTATTATCCAAGTTTATATGAATACTATAGTAAAACAAGAAAAATATGTTTTTGTTGTGAAAAGCAAAAAATCTGCCATAATGAAATAGTTTTTTCCTCCAAAATGACAACAATGATAGATGACAGTATTGTTTATGATGAAAATATTTCTTTAACAAAATATACATTAGATGAAAAGGCTACAAGAAACTCTTTTTCTGAGATCTCAGATGTTCTAGAAAATAATTTTGATAAAAATGATAAACTTAAAAATTGTTCAAAGGATGAATATAGTCCTGATTTTTTTATGGTACAGTCAAGTTTGGATGACAATGACAAATGTAAAAGAAACAAAAGTGAGTTGTTAAACACTATTCTTCATTCTTTAAAAGAAAAAAAATATTCTAATTGTTGGAATCCTGATTTTACGAATTCTGAATTTTTTCATTGTGAAAATTTGTCATTACTGGATCTGCATTGGGTTATTGATCAATTGGAGCATGAGGTATCTAATAAAAGCACTATTCTTGTAAATCATTTGATGATTCGAGATGATCTTTATACAAAGCGAGATTTGTTATTAAAAGGTTTAGATAAACTTAAAAAAGATGTAAAGATTTTAAAATAATCTATATTAGTTATAATTTGGTAATAATAATATATTACTTATAATATAAATATATGGTCAATTTATATTTAATTTTGTTTATATATTTAGAAAAAAATTAAATTGTTTACATAAATCATAAATTTTATATATGTTTTTGTTATATATAATTATTTATATTGAAAATTTTATAAAGTTTTTAGTTGTTATAAATCAATTTTAAATAAAGTGTTAATTTTTTTTGTTTGTATATTTTACATTATAACTAATTAAATTTCTAGCTTTACACACCTTCACACAACAACTCCACTTCAGTTTTAATGACATACTTTTAAAACTTTTCTACAACATCAAAAACACCTCTCTTTTTCAAACCACTCTCTCTCTCACACACACACAATCACACAGAGCTGTGGGGTGAAAGCTTTTAAATAATTTTTAGTGCTAACTCTGCACAAATTAAAATTATCTCTAATTTGATATATAGCTCATAATATTTTCTGGATTTTTATAATAATACCTATTTTCAAAAGGTGTAAATTACGTAATTTAGAGCTTGTAGTAGGGAAAGGTTGTCGGAGAATTTAAGTTTATATTCTTAGAAAACTTAAGTATTTATCAGTTTAAACTAAAAACTTAAGTAAAAAATTTAACATTGATAATTCTATTAAAGATTAAATTTTGTTTATACTTATTCCTCTCCATTCCAACACACTCCATCTTATGCCAATAGGGATGTTTGTATGATATTAGTAATTTGAGTAAAAATCTAAATTTAATATGTGCTAACAATTAATTAATCAAGAAAAAGTGAATTGTTTGTTTTTTGTTTCTTTAGTTTTCACAGCAAATAGAACTTTGTATCTACTCCTACATTTTGTTTTGAGATATTTTGAAGATAATCTATCCAGAAAACTTTATCTTGTCATGTATCTATATATTCACATAAAAGTATTTGCTATTCCAACATTTAAAATTGTTTTTTATTAGAAATATAAAAGGAAAATGAAGTGTATTATATCTAACAGTTATTTAAAATTGTTTGGTCGTTCTATCCATTGCTTGTCAAAAATTGGAGATGAATTATTTCTTGAAGCTTTAAGTGATGGGCTTGCTTTACGCTCTGTAAATTCATCCAGGTCTGCATATGCATGCTTTAATTTTACAAGAGTTTTTTTTTATGAATACGACCAAGGCTGTGAGTTTATTGACAACTCAAATCCTGCTGAAATGCTTAAGTGCAAACTTTCAATGAAATCCTGTCTCAATATTTTTAAATCTTTACAAAGCATTGAAAAAAATGTTGATCAGTGCAAAATTGAGTTTCGACCAGATGAATGTCGTTTGATTTTCACTTTGTTTTGTAAGTATGGCATTACTAAAACTTATAATTTAACCTATCAAGAGAGTGAAAGCCTGCAAGCAATATTTTCAAAAGAGTTATGTCCAAACATGATTGTTGCTCAGAGCAAAGTCCTTCAAGATACTGTTTTGAATTTTCCAAATAATTGTGAAGAGATTGTTTTAACTGTATGTCCCCAGTTTGTCAAAATCAAAAACTATGTTGAACCAACCGAACCAGATTTTAGCAAGGTAGTTAACACTGAAATGACCCTTGCACCAGAAGAATTTGATAATTTTCAAATTGGTATTGATACAGAAGTAACATTTTGTTTAAAAGAATTGCGTGCCATTCTTGCTTTTACAGAATTTGTCAACCAACCTTTAGCACTTCATTTCGAACATCCTGGAAAACCCATAATCTTTGCATTGGATAATGATGAAGTGTATGAAGGTCATTTTGTCATGGCAACATTGTGTGAAAATAATTCTTTTACTCAGCAATCTAATGTTTCAGTCAATCTGCATGCCTCAAGCATTCAAACCGATGTCAAAGCTCTCAAAAGTAGTTCAACTGTTAACTTATCTAGTGCTCTTAAAAATAGTTCAGCTGTTGACTCCTCAAAGCATATTAGAAAAGAAGTTTCAACTAAAAATAATTTGAAAAGGGAAAATTTTCAGAAATCAAAGAGTCAAATAAATTTTGACAATAATTTTCCCGAAGAGGATGCTGATCCTTTTTTTTCAGAATCCTGTCCTTATACTGAGTTTATGAAAGTACCATCTACATCAAATGTTACAAGCTCGCTTTCTTCTAGTTTTATAAATTTGAAGACTTCAATAAACGACAGTGTAACTAAAGAAGTACATTCAAAAACACCACATTCTCCTGTTAAAAAAAAATCTAAGTTTTTTGATGACTCTGATAATACAGAATATGTGAAAAATAAAGAAATTCAACTTTTATGTGCTGATACAGATGATGAAAGCAGCTAGTTTTTCAAGAAAAAAGTTAAAATCATAAAAGCTTAAACTAAGTTATTTTATTCAGATGTTTTTTTAATTGTGTCACAAATACTGTGTGACGTCAGAAAGCATAAAGTATATGTTCAAGTCATCTAAAGATGCATTCGCGTTTTATACACATTTCATTATATTACTGCGCAACTTTATTTATAGTGCTAATGCCTTTGTTATTTGTTTTACTTCGTTTATTTGTTCTACTACTTATTAAATGTTTCATTACTTTTTTTTATTAACCTATCATAGTAAATGCGAATGATTATCACTTTACTGTCAATTATATTCATCCATGATTAAAAACGTTTTGCCATGAAAGTTTTGTAGATGTGTAATATGCGTATCTGTATCCATATAACATTGATTTTTAAAATTTATTGTACATTATGGAATTTATTAAGTTTGCTTATTTTCTGCAGGCTGTCACCAGGTTATTTTGGGTAATTTTCGAAAGCATAACTAAATAAATAATTAAAACAAAAAACAAAATTAATTACAATAATACCAATTTCAAAACAGTTAATTATAGTTTATTTTTTATCACTTTTAAACAGCCTCCCAAATATACTTTCATTTTCAAACAACATACTTTATTAAATATATAAATTTAAAAAAAACATTATTTAAAAAAATATTTTAGGAGGAGGGGGAACAATCACTCCATTGCACTCCCCAAGAATCGTCAGATCGGAAATTTTGATATTTTATTATAAATAAAAAAAAAATTCCCACCCCTTCCCCCTCTTATTAAAATCTCCCCGTTTATTAGATCTGAACTAAAATAACCAACCTCTTAGAGTATAGAAAACATGTTTTTTTAGGAAATTCATAGCATTAAACACTTTATAAAAGTTCTAGCTCTTTTGATCTATAATCGTGCCTAAATTAAGGGCGTTGTTAATTTTCTTTAAATTAAGGGCGTTGTTAATTTTCTTTGAAACCATTTGTAGCAAACCGACTGAGTAAAGTCCTAATGAAGTTTAAAATGCCTTAAATTCTGTATAAACAAAAAAAAAAAAATTTTTTAAATATTTTAAACACAACGCTGAAGTTAAACAAAAATACAAAAAAATTTTCTTTAATTTCATCTGAAACCCAATTTATAAATTGTAAAAGTTTTTATAAACATTTTCGATTTAAGTTTTACTGATTCGCCTCAACTATGTTGATGGTGACATTTTTTTAATAGTATTATTTTTATTGTAGATCGGAAGGGTCTATCATTTGCTTTATTTGAACTTTGATACAAATTTTTTTTTAATGAATAACTAGATTGCTTTGCCGTATTCTACGTATTTGAATCTTTTTGTTAAATTCATGAAATATTTTAGTGAATTTAGTAAAAAAAATATTTAACGGGCTAGTTACCAAACAAACGGATATAAATGATTTTTTAATGCTACTGTTATATTGCTGTTTGTTAATTACTCCGTTAGTTTTTCACCACTAGTATGGTCCTCTAAACTAGTTAACATTTTTTTGCCGTTAGGGAATATTGTTTAGATGATGCACCGACGCGGGGTTCTTATGGTTGTTGCCATAATAAAAAAAATTTCCATCAAAAAAACTTTAAGCTCAAACTAAGTGAGTACCCGTTTTCCTTAATTCCATTTTCTTAATATGACATAAAAAAATAATATAAAGTTTTGCAAACGGTTACCCTTTCGAAGTTTAAAAAAATTTACAAATTAATACTGAGGATTTTTATTGTGATAAAACTAGAAACAACCATCTCATAATCTTATACAACGTTTTACACGCATGAATTAGTTAAATGAAAAGTTATATATATATATATATATATATATATATATATATATATATATATATACATATATATATATATATATATATATATATATATATATACATATATATATATATATATATATATATATATATATATATATATATATATATATATATATATATATATATATATATATATTCATATATATATATATATATATATATATATGAATATATATATATATATATATATATATATATATATATATATATATATATATATATATATATATATATATATATACAGGGCCGGCGCGTAGGGTGTCACGTGGGGGAGGGTGCCATTACAACTTTTGCCGACTAAAAAAAAAATAGGTCCTCGTTTTTTAAAATTCGCCAACTGCCATCCGGCTGCCAGAACGACATTTGTCGAATGACTGTCTAAATTTACCGACTAATCTGTCGGAAGGGTCTATATTTGCCAACTAACTAGACAAAAAGGATCAAATTTGCCCCCACACTCCCCCACCCCCATCGCGCCGGCCTTGAATATATATATTTCTTTCTTTCTTTATTTCCATAATATGTGCAAGATAAATTTACATTGAATATATTACTGGTAGGACTTTCAGAAGATCACACGATCTTATCATGAAGCCCCAATGTTACATAAGTTGTCAAAGTTTTTTTTAAGCTTCTAATATTAAGATGAAAAACATTAAAATGATCCCGTCTTAAAAATTCTTTAATTTCTTTGATATAAAAATACAAGCATTTGCTTTACAATGCTTGATTTTTTTTGCAATGTATCAATAAACACAATTACTCTTATCGATAATATTATTACAACCGATATCCTTAATAAAAACATACAAAAAGGTAATTTAAAAACTGATATTTCCGACCACTTTTCTATATTCTTAACATTTAGCTGTAATTCCGAAATTATGATTAAGACAAGCAAAAAAATTAGACTGCGTCATATTAACAAGGACAATATTAATCAGTTTAAAGGGAAATTATCATTGCTTCATTGGAAACATATAAACTTGAACGATGACTTAAACTCTATATATGATAATTTTTTCAACACATTATATCCTATCTAGTATGCAAATTTTCCATTCATAGAAAAGACAATAAATCCAAAAAAAACATTTAATCCCTGGATTACCAAAGATTTTAAAAAATCATCGAAGAGCAAGCAGAAACTGTATATAAAGTATTTAAAAACAAAGTCCCCAGAAAATGAAAAAATATAGAAAGATTTTAAATATCAGTTTGAAAGAACTCGAATAAATTTGAAAAAAAATTACTACTCTAGCTTAATCGATAAGTATAAAAGTAACTCCGAACGTACATGGGAAATAATAAAAGAAATAAGTGGACAACAAAGAGACTGCTCAGGCTTCCTTCCCCAGGTCATCAAGGTTGATAACAGAATCATCTATGAACAAAAAGAAATAGCTTGCGAGTTTAATAATTTTTTTGTTAAAATTGGTCCTGAACTGGCCAATAAGATTCCAAAGACGCAGGCTATATTTAGTGATTTTCTAGTACCGATGAATAAATGCATTACATCTGGGGAGTTGTCTTCTAAATTATCATTTGAAGAACTTGAAATAGCATTTAAAACTCTGAAAAAAAATAAAGCTACTGGAGCAGATGACATTAGTGGTAATATAATTCTAAACTGTTTTGAACAATTAAAAGATATTCTCTTTAAAGTTTTTAGCGCGTCAATTAATCAAGGAATTTTTCCTGAACAACTAAAAATTGCAAAAATTACCCTAATTTTTAAAGAAGGCTATAGGGCTATTATTAGCAACTACCGACCCATTTCTATCTTACCTATATTTTCAAAAATATCAGAAAGAATTATGTATAATAGAGTCTATGATTATTTTCAATGCAATAACCTACTATATAGCAATCAATTTGGCTTTAAAAAGCACAATTCCACGGAACATGCAATCATTCAATTTGTGTGCGAAATTTCAAAATCCTTTGAAAATTCCCAAAACACACTAGGTATCTTTATTGACCTATCTAAGGCTTTTGATACAGTAGATCACACAATCTTAATGCATAAGCTTAAATATTATGTTATAAACAAAAAAACTTTAAGGTGGTTTGAAAGCTACCTATCAAACCGTAAAAAAATTGCTTCTTGTAAGGATGATTGCCAAAAAAATTTATTAGATATATCTTGCGGTGTTCCTCAAGGCTCTATATTGGGACCCCTCTTGTTCTTGATTTACATTAGTGACTTAAATAAAGCTTCAAATCTACTTAGCATTATGTTCGCTGATGATACTAACCTATTCTTTCCTGATACTGATATCTCCAAACTGTTTTGTAATATGAATGACGAACTCAAAAAAATATTTAGCTGGTTCAAGTGTAACAAATTAACTCTTAATACTAATAAAGCAAAATGGATTATTTTCCACCCGCTTCAAAAAAAACGTTACCTACCCATAAATCTGCCTAAAATATTTATTAACCATATTGAGATTAAGAGGGACTCTGTCATAAAGTTTTTAGGAGTCTATCTTGATAAGCACATTAAATGGAAACAGCATATTGATCACGTATGTACCAAGATTTCTAAAAATATTGGAATTTTATATAAATCTAGAGATTATCTAAATAAAAAAAAGCTTGACCCAACTCCATCATTCCTTCATCTTAATATTTATAAAGTGAACTTATATAATACTCTATGTTTTGTATATAAATGGAAAAATAACTTATCTCCTGACGTTTTTAAAAATATAATTTAAATATAATAATTTGCTAAATCAAGGTTTATGTCAAACCAAGTTTAATTAGCTTTGTATTGATTATTGTGCACCTAATCTTTGGAATAAAGTTATTTTGCAAAATTTTGATCTACCTTCCTCTTTTTCTATTTTCAAAACTAAGCTTAAAAATCTGATTCTTTCTATGCAGAACGTTTTTCTATATTACTAGTGTTATGCGTTTGTCTACCTATTATTAAAACTAAGTTTACCTACTACTAGTTTAAGTATATAGTTTAAGTATATAGTTACATTGAGATTGTACTGAAACTGATAGCTATGAATAGATGTATAATATTTATTATTTGAGTTCGTATTGTATATTGCTTTATATTTTATATTACTAGTATGTATAAATTTTCAGATTTATTTTATTTTTTATTTAGTATTTAAAAATACAAAAAAACAAAAAATTTTATTACGGTTTTTATAACACGGTTTTGTAAAAATTAAAATTAAAAAAAAAAAAATGCTTCTGAATTATTAAAGTAATTTACGTCTGGATCTGAATCAATTTCAATAACTAAATCAATTGTTTGAAATAAATTACATGAGATTGAAATAAATTACATGAGATTGAAATAAATTACATGAGATTGATTCAAAATTGTTTGGGTAATTAGAATCCAGTTTAATTTTTATTACTATTTGATAGAAAAAAAAAAAAAAATCAAAAATCACGAGTAATAAGTTTATAATGAACTTCCTTTGCAAATTTACCTTTTGATCTCAAATTTTTCGCTTCTTTAAATAGTCGTTTTCTTATTTCAATCGTTTTTTTGCTAAAGTCTTCATTCAAGTAAAACTTTTCATCCCATAGTTTTAGTTTATTAAATTGATCCGACACTGCAGTTTTATCTTTGTAATTGGAAAACTTCGCTACAATTGTTTTATTTTTTTCCATCAGAAGTTTTCCTTCCCGTTCTATGGGCTCTTTCGATTTCTACATCATTTGTAAACCCAAGTTTTGATTTTAAAAAAACTTGAACTTTTCTTTCACATTCTTTCCATGTCTCATTTGGATCTTCTTCAATTTCTGTGAATCTTAAATTACTTCGCCTGCTTCGATCATCTAACTCTGTAAGTTTATCTTCAATGTCGCTGTTATTTAGGTTGGTGCAACTTTCGTTTAAGCTGTCACTTTGTTTAGCTACTGTGTAAGTTTTCTTTTTTGTTCTGTAAGTTCGATATTAATGCTAACGTATTTGGCACTTACAAATTCAATAGTTTTTTTTTTAATTCGCAAACTTCATTTTTTAGATTATGTTTTCTTCTTGCATGCTAATTATTTTATGTTACATTTTATCAAATTTGTTATTGAACATTTTTAATAATGTATTTTCATGAATTTCTAACGTATCTCTAATTTGGAAAACAGTGTATTTTGCCACATATATTTTTCACTTTTGTTTTTTTAAAGAGTCTTTAAAAACGCGTTTTCAAGAGATCTTCAATATATCTTCAATCATCTTCAATATATATATATATATATATATATATATATATATATATATATATATATATATATATATATATATATATATATATATATATATATATATATATATATATATATATATATATATATATATATATATATATATATATATATATATATATATATATATATATATATATATATATATATATATATATATATATATATATATATATATATATATATATATATATATATATATATATATATATATATATATATATATATATATATATATATAGTGAAAACTAAATAATTATTAAGATATATTTCAATTACATAACTAAAAGTTTCACGCAATAGCGATCATCAGATGTAACAACAATAAAAAGTAACGACAAAAATTATATACAAAAAATGCTATGGAGTGTCCGCTTTGATGACATTAAAGTTTTTTATTAGAAATTTATTTTCATGGCGGCATTTTGACGCAAGCTCGGTTCTTTTGTTAAGCAAATTCAATGGCGACGTAGTAATGTGGTATTTTTCTGTCAAGCATAAATTGCAAAATTTACCACCAGGTTTGAATGGCTCCGCTTGATCGAGGATATTCCATTTTAAAATAGGTTCTATACCTTTATTTTTGCATTCCCACACAAATTTCGAAAGTTCAGTGGAGTTGGCCTTACTTTCATAAACAAAGGAGTTTTTATGTTTATACCACCTGTCTTTGAAAGTTTTCTCAGTAAGCCCAACGTAATAATATCCTTCTTCTTCTTGGTGAGTTTTTGCGTTGCAAATATAAATAAGATTTTTTGTAAGGCATTTTCCATTGAGTGGGCAAAAGGTGGTTTGCCGACAATTGCATAATTGATTGGCATTTTCATGAGAATGAAATAATATCTTTTTATTATGAGAAGTAACAATACTCTTGATGTTTGGAAGGCAGCTATAACTAACCTTTAAGTTGTTTCGATTAAAAAGTTTGTGAAATTTGTGGCCTTTAGGGAAACATTTATCAATTGTACTCAAAAATGTTTTGGCTACGTTTGTTCTGACGTTGAGTGAATAAGGTGGGTTAAACCATATAATGTTTCTTTTTCGAGATTTTTTATTATATTTCTGGATATTTGGAGTGAAATTGATCTTATCTTTGAATCCACAAGAATTGAGGGCATTATTATAAAATGGTGCGGCTCTATCAAAAACTTCTTTGCTTGAAGATATATTACTGATGCGGTTAGAGATCATTTTTGGTATCGATTTAATAATGCTTGGTGGGTGGTTTGAATTGATGTTAATATATAAAGGATTATCTCCTGGTTTTCTATAAGGTTTAAAAGAGTTCTCAGAAGGGTTGAATGTGATATCAAGAAAATTTACGGTTTTTAAATTTGGTTTGATAGTGTAATAATATAGTTTTCACTATATTATTTGCATTACTAATTATATAAAACGCTGTATTGAGCACTCTTACTGGAAATATTAACATAATTCCTACAATATATATATATATATATATATATATATATATATATATATATATATATATATATATATATATATATATATATATATATATATATATATATATATATATATATATATATATATATATATATATATATATATATATAGTTAGGGGTAGTCAGAATAAGTAAAACCCCTAAACTTGGGGCAAATATATAAAAATGAGACTCAAAAAGTTTGACCTCTATCGGATCACTTTGACCCCTCCCCCCCTCAAGCCAATCATTTAGGGGGAAAATGACCGAAAAATAATCATTTTCGAACATCTTGAGGGAGGGATAATTTTTTTGTTTTCAAATTTATTTTTTTACTATATATATATAGACCTATACTTTAGTTTAAAAATATTTGGTTTTTTTGTTGGTGCCATTCATCATGCAAGATTTTTAGGAAAAACAATTTATTATTTAAAGCTTCAAATTCTATTTAATCATCTAGCGTTTGTTCAAAAAAACATAAAGATAAGCTGAACTAAGTCTTGGTTAACTACTTTTCTTACCTGATTTTTTACATGATTAAGTTTGATAAGCAACGAGTTAAAGACTGGCTCTCACTTCTACCAAACTATTGGCATTCTCGGTCATGCTTCAAAAGTTTTCTAAAATATGCTGAAACTTTGATTTTTGTAAATGACCATGCAGAACGGTCTATATGGGAC
>NC_061160.1:17077751-17182751 GCF_022113875.1 Hydra vulgaris | reverse complement strand
AATAGTGAATACTGAAGCTTGCATTTCTAATAAAAGTATTAATGTTAAAACTGCTCAATCCAGTTTACCATCAACATCATCTATTGTTTTAGGGGAAATCCCTATTGTGAGTTTACCATCAAAATCATTTATTGTTTCACCTGAGATAATACGACCTCATCCTAAAGCCAAATTAAGAAAAACAAATACTTCAAAAAGACGTAAGGGAAAATCACGTATTTTAACTGATACACCTGAAATTAAAGTAATTTTAGATGCAAAATCTAATAACCAACAATTTAAAAAGTCCTCTTCAAGCAAAAGAAAAAAAATGACAAAACAGATTATTTTTAGTCAGTCTGACATGTGTTTAAATAATGAAAGCTCTAATGAAATTGATTTTGGAGTAAATATACTTGACGATGAAAGTGAAATTGTTTCTGGAAGTTTTTTAATTGTCAAGTTGGTCGGAAAGAAATACTCTAGACTTTATGTAGCAGAAGTTATAGAAGTTGTTGGTATATTTTACAAAATTAAGTATCTTAAGAAATCAGGAGACTTTGGTAACAAATTTATAAGAAAAGATGACAATCTTTATGAAGTGGAACTTGAAGATATTATTATGAAACTTCCACCACCAAGTATTGGTGGTGGTTTATCTAAACGTCAGTATCTTATGTTTGATGTTGATCTGACTATTTGTAATAATTAATATATTATACTCTTTTATTATTGTTTTTTTTTGTTGTCATCATCAAAATATTTCCTTTAAAAAGCATTATGATCATATGTAAATGAATATAGACCGCCAGCTGATATAAGTTATAAAAATCTATTTTTGCTCTTTTCTTATCTTAAATAATAAAAATAACTATAGATATTAAAAAACATATTTTGTACAACTAAATCGCATTTAAAGTTTTGGACCTTAACCCTAAATATTTCATGTAAGTAGCATCTAACTAAAAAAAATATGTGACATTATCTAAATAGTTATAATAACTGATTTTATTTTAAAAAATTAGTAACACTATTAGTAATACTGACTGAGTATCGCAACTTCGATAAACGAGTCTTGGCAATATTGTAAGGATTTTTTTAGACAATTAAGATTGGTTACAAATTAATAAGATTTGTTTTTTTATTGACAAAGGTAGGCCAGAAGTTGCTATATAACATAACAAGCTAAAATATTAAAGAGGTTCAAACATTGCATGATTTTTTAATAATAACAGTTTGGTCAAAGGTACAACGCGCATCGGTCAAAGGTACAACATATGTGTTGTACCTTTGACCAAAAGACTTCTTTTTTTAAAACGCGGGAAAAAGATACTTCTTAGTCAAATGAAAAAAAAGTCCTAAGTATAATTTTTTGGCAAAATATGAAAGAATATTATATAGTTTAAGTGGTTTAAGTTTACTCAATAGACTACGCAAAAAACGCCTTAAAGCAAAAAGTGGTCAAAGGTACAACAGGTTCCCCTAATATTAGTTTCAGTAATAAGTTTTTATACGATTGATGCAATACCTCCATTTTAGTACAGAGTAATAAAAGACCGCAAACAGTCAAAAAAAATTTTTTTTTCGGTTGCAAAGGTTTCTGAGAGTTTCAAAAAGTTCAAAAACGACCAAAATTAACAAAGGTAATTTTTTTTTTTTATAGGTCCATTTTGATGTCATTAACTTATAACCATTGATTTTCATAAAAAAAAAACAATAACCGTCTTAATTGAAAGAATAAAGAGATATCGTAGCTTCATATGAAAATATTCTCTCAATTTAAGAAACAGGTCTCTGTTTCTGAAATGGTATTTTATTTATGAATGTTTTTTTATTTATGAATAGTTTAATATGAATGCGGAAAATTAGGATGTATTGACTTATGGTAATGTTGGTGAATATTTTTTGCAGTATCGTAAAAACAATACTGTTCTAAAAGATGTTGCTATATATATATATATATATATATATATATATATATATATATATATATATATATATATATATATATATATATATATATATATATATATATATATATATATATATATATATATATATAATAAAAAATATTCAAAATTATAGATTAAAATGATATATATAATTGCATATACAACTTTTGTTTTACATTATGGATAAAAAAAATTACAACAAATCTGGAGCTTGAAAATTTAATGAAATAAAATCCGTCGTTGCGCTTCTGATAATATTTAATATTTATCTAAAAAATAAATTATTTAATAAAATACTAATGAGTTAGTTAATGTTTAAAAAAATTATTTTTTGATGGATATTAAATCAATGTTTCTTCCAAATCTAGACAATGGTACGACATTAGCTCCCCTATTTTCATAATTTTGAATTCCATCAACAACCTTTTCATTATCTTTTTGCGCTAAGTATTTTATAGCACGATCTCTTGACATACGTTTCTCATGTTTCTCCGCTTCATCATTTCTTTCTGATGATCTTACTTGTTTTGCTTGATGTGCATGTGAGTTTTTCAAGTATCGTTGAAAATCTTGTTGGTCACCATTAAAACGTTCTCTAAATGAAGGATTGTATTGTGAACCGAAAGTTTTGAATGGTGTTTTTTGGTGAATGTTATATGGGGAATCGGATTCTCTCGTCTCGTAGTCACGCTTACCAAAGCGAGTTCTTCCAAGAGAGGATATTGTTTCAGTGTACTGATTTTGACAGTTAATTAAATGGATTACAAATGCAAGCATCAAAAGCATCATCCTTGATATCCGAATATGAGCTCTTAAATTTTAAAAATATTTCAAAAAGTCTATTTACACAGTAAATTGAAAAAAATATGTTGAAAAGTGTACTTACGCAGTAAATATACTTAGTATTTCACAAAAACTCAATAAACTTATATTGAAAAGTTTTCACTCAAGAGCGGCTTTTAACTGAGTTTCTTTTATACAATAAATTATTGAAATATAAAATATCTACTTTTGAATATTAATAAACTTACAAAGATATATTATTTCTTTCTTTCAAGTAGTATGATCTGTTTCAACTTAATATGAGATAAATCTTAACAACTGTGAATTATAACAAATGTGAAGAAAAATTAAAAAATCTCACCTTGTAAAGAAGTAAATAGTTCCTGTCTTTTTTAACTATTATTTATGAAATTTTGACTTCCTGTCGCTTTGAGTGATTAAAGAAAAGTAATTTAATAAAAGTATAATCCCATAATGCATTTTTAAAATATGAATGTAAAAGGCATTCTTTTAAATAAACTTTTTCGGTTTCATTAAGAATAAATTCAATAAACCACATTTTAACGGGGCGCCTAATTATCATCTCCTGGTGTAGGCGTGTTTTATAAATACTCAAGATGGCTGAAATGATGAAAGAAAGTTGAAATCAAAATAAGTTAAAAATGTGATACATGATTTATGAACCAATTATCAGGAAATTCAATTTTTAAAACCGAGCCTTATGTGTCAACTTCAATGAATGAAATAAAATTTGTTTTAATAAAGAACTTGTGTGTGTTTAACCTCACGCTAATGTTCCATACCATAATACTCACAGCGCTAATCCAAGTTGTGAGTTTCTGCGTTTGAAGTCAGTTATTAATATATAGAAATATAGTCTATTATTAATGATATTCTATGTCTATCAGTATCAAGTTTTTTACTATCAAGCGTATCAAGCGATGTAAAACTGTATAAGTATGTATTACTATTGAGAATATGTAATACAATTGAGAATATGTAATACAATTGTGAATATGTAATACAATTGAGAATATGTATTAGAATTGAGAATATGTATTACAATTGAGAATATGTAATACAATTGAGAATATGTATTACAATTGAGAATATGTAATACAATTGAGAATATGTAATACAATTGAGAATATAAACCTCTAAATTTAACTTGTTTAAAGATAATTCTTTCAAATAATGATTGTCATTTGACAAGAGAATCTTTATTAGATTTTTTTTTTAATATTTTACAAAAACATAATGTAAAATCATCATGTGTTTACTTCTTACTTCTTTACTTATTTTTACTTCTGTTTCCTTAAGGTAAGCACTTGATCAAGAAAAAATAAATAATTTTTATTGGTTAAAACTTCCTATGTATAGTAGACTTTTGTCAATATTTAGACTCTGCCAAGTTGACTTTAAATCTAAGAAACTCAATTTAATATGCTTCCACATAGAATTACTTTCTATGTAATAAAGTAATAAACAAACTGTAAACCTTTTTTTTTTTTTTTTTTTTTGTCTTATAAAATGTAGTCATTGATAAATTTGTTTACCTATAATTCCACCAGAGTGTACATGAATGAATAATACAATATTTAATACAATATTTACAAATATATCAATAAGAAAAATTACATGCAAAGAAATCGTTAAAAAAATAAAGAATAAAGATAAAGAACGCGGATACTCAAAGAAGACGATACAGGTCTTTGTCACCGAGAACCGCTGTTGAGAACTTTGAACTTAATTTAGATTTTAAAAAAAAAATTATTAGTTTAGGTGCTAATTTTTTTTTTAAACCTTTTCAAGGCAAAAAAGGTACTATATTTCAAGAAGCTAACTATTTCAACAGTTGTTAGAAACTACGAGCACCCATTTTTGTTAGAAGGCTACAAGTTTTTTTTGACTTTTTTTCCTTTAAAAAAATTTTTTTTTGACATTTTCAATAAACCACATTCATCTTTTTATTTTTGCCTCTCAATATCATTTATTGTTTGGATTTTATTATTCGTCTTTTATTTAATCTCAGCGCCGTCTTTATTTTGCGTATCTCTATATTTTATCTTTCATTAAAAAAAAACTAGTAATTTTTTGTTCCATATAGTAAAATGTTTCCTTCTCCTTATGGTTAATCTCTTTACGGATCTTTTTAATTTTCAATATAAAAGAAGTTCTTTTGTATTGCTCCGTTTTAATAAAAAAAATGAGTGAAATTGTGCTGAAAATCTCTGTGAGATTAAAAATGATAACGATAATGTCATCGCCGGGTCTCTCTCATCTTTTTCTTTCTTACATAAAATAATTTAATATCTTAATAAAACTATTAAATATTCATTTTACTCAAAACATGTGTTGATTTTTGATTACGAATTGTAAGTAATATATACAATTGTGTATATATATATATATTTATGTATATATAAATATATATATATATATATTTATATGTATATATATATATATATATATATATATATATATATATATATATATATATATATATATATATATATATATATATAAAATAAATGTTTAATATATATGTAATATGAATACATATATATAATATATATATATATATATATATATATATATGCAATATGATTACATATATATATTTATATATATATGTAATCATATTACATATATATACATTCATATTACATATATAATATATATATATATATATATATATATATGTAATATGAATGAATATATATATATATATATATATATATATATATATATATATATATATAATATATATATATATATATATATATATATATATATATATATATATAAAATAAATGTTTAATATATATGTAATATGAATACATATATATAATCAGTGAGGAGGGAGAGATAGAGTATGCATCCCACCCTTTACCAGAATCTGAAAGTCCTAAAATACCTTAGTAACTGAGGACCTTTTTATTTTTTTTAGGAGACGTAAATGTGGTACGAAATGCAAAAATAATTCAACATCCCCCTCCCTCCCACCACTGCCACCAAAGGTTCCTGGACCTGTCACTGTATATAATGTAAATTATATTATTATGTAAGATTTAAAAACCCGATAAAAATATAACAATTAAATAACCAATGGCTTTCTAGCAATATCGTTTATATCCAAGCCACTATAAGTTCTGGAAATCATGAACTCCAAAAAAAAAAAATATAAACAATATATATATACATATATTATATGCATAAATATATATATATATATATATATATATATATTTATTTATTTATTTATGCATATAATATATGTATTTATATTATATATATATATATATATATATATAATATATATATATATATATATATATATATATATATATATATATATATATATATATATATATGAGTATATATATTCTTATATATTATATAGATATAAGTTTAATTTATATCTATATAATATATAAGCATATATATATATATATATATATATATATATATATATATATATATATATATATATATATATATATATATATATATATATATATATATATATATATATTATATATTTATTTATGCATATAATGTAAAATAGAATATTCGAACTATAATGTAGATTAGAATATTTGAACTCTTTGATTGGGCAAAGTAAAATTCTACAAATAATAAGTTGTACAAAAGCTTTAACTATTATGACATTCTTTTATTTTATTAATTAAAAATTAAATAAGATATTATTTTTGAGGGTTCTAATTGTTACTATTGTTTTTTAAATTACGCTCAAACTATTTCTTCAACCCATTAATTTTATCACTGATTAAGTAAGAAAAACATAGCATAAAATAAAAAAGTATAAGTATATGTAAGCATAGTATAAGATAAACAAGAAAACTTTACTATTTTATTACATTACCATAATATCGTGTTTGCAGCAATTTATGAGATAAGTTTATGTTTTTACTTGCATTTCTAATCCCATAGCATTAAACAAAAAAAACTGTATACTCCACATCTGTATAGTTTACTTGGCGCAAAAATATATATATATATATATATATATATATATATATATATATATATATATATATATATATATATATATATATATATACAGGGCCGGCGCGAGTAGGGGTCACGTGGGGTGGAAGGGGTGCGATTACAACTTTTTCCTTCTAAAAAAAAAAAAAAAAAAAGTCCTTGTTTTTTAAAATTTACGGACTGCCATAACGACATTTGCCGACTGACTTTACCGACTAACCTATCGACAGGGTCTACATTTGCCGACTTACTAGTCAAAAAGGGTCACATTTGCCGACTAAGGGTCAAATTTGCCGACTAAAAGTCATTGATGGGGGGGGGGGGTTACTACTCCCTCCCCCCACACCCCTCTATCGAGCCGGCCTTGTATATATATAGATATTATACAAAGTAAATACAGTAGGACATCTTTTTATAATAGTATAGAGAAAATAAAACAGTCTTTCAAATAAAAAGACAAATATGTGGTTATCATAAAAAGTATTTAAATATATCATCATTGATTAAATAAAAATTTAAAGTTTATTCTTAAAAATCGGAAAAGCATTGGATATATAAAAATTAGGTATAAAAATTTTATTCCAAAGATATGGTGCTCGAAATGTAATGCAAAAATTTGTTAAACTTTATTCTGCAAATTGGTACATATATCTATGTATATATTTATTTATTGGGTTCGGAGAAAAAAGGTCTTTAAAGATAGGTAAACTTAGATCGTTATTTGTTAAATTCGAACCAAGTAGACATGTTTTAAAGTTCCAGGAAAACCAAGAGTTAAAGTTTTTGGAAAAGTTCAAGTTTTGGTTTAAGAGCCAAGTAGACATGTTTTTAAGCTCATCATTTTAATTTTTTTTTATATTCAATTTTATTTCCGAAATAAATGCAAGTTTTCCAATTAAGGCGCTGTTTAAATTTCGACAAGTCTCTCCTTCCATTTATTGTTTATAATATAATCATAAATTCAGGAAGGTTGCATAAGTTGAACATGTTAACAGTGTTCTGCTTTATGCAGCCAAAATCATATAATATTTATTTTAATTTAATAATATCTCTAATATTTTAATATTAATTTTTTGGATTATCAGCATTTAGTCTTTTCTTTTAAAGAATTTAAATGAAAAAAATCTTTATGCCAAAAATTGCGTTTTTTTAAACACACTTTATCATCTCATCTTAGGAAACCAATTATAATAAATATTTGACCATCTTGTTTCTTTCTGACGTAATTACAAAATATTGAATAAAAAAAAATTTAAAACGGAGATCGTAAATTTTTTAACAAAAAAACAATGTAAGGATATTAACTAAATAACCAAGAAATTAAAAGCAATAACACTATCGATGGTGTTATTTCTTTTAATTTAAGAAATAACACCATCAAACCTGTATGAATATATTTAAGCAAAAAAATTCGCAAAAAAATCAGTAGTTTATCCGTAAAAGAAGTTATACATTCTCCTACATAATAGAAGCAACATTCTCCTACATAATAGAAGCAACATTCTCCTACATAATAGAAGTATTGCAGCTCAAAGAAAATACTTCTGAGTACTTTTTTCATTTTATTTCTATCATTGTTAGGGTAATTAATAGCAGCCGTGGCGCAGTGGTTAGAGTTCTGGCTCAGAACCCAGAGGTCCGAGGTTCGACGCCAGCTCCAGCCCAACAAGCAACATTGGTACGGAAGGAGACGTGAACCTCCCGTTAAATGCTCTCCCGCGGTGCTTTATGATAAGACCGTAAAGACTTCTGGGAGCACCTAAATATATACAAAAAAAAAAAAAAAAGTCTTATCTATCGATGTTGGATTAGTCTTATTTTACTACCCTTTAAAAAAAAAAAAGTTTTGGGAAACAAACATTGTTTTATAAAATGTGTTGCAACCTACCCCGGGTCTTTGTTGCAAATTACCCCTGGTCTCCCCTATAAGCTAGATTTATGAATCAAAACACCTAATTTATAACATCTTTAAAAAGCGGATCAGCATCTTTTGAAATTTAAATTAATTAACAGGCATGGAACACAATCGAAACATTTAAATTTTTATACTTAAATAAAACAATGGTGCAAAAAAATGCGAACATCGGAATTTAAAAACTCTAAAAATTTTTGCCATTGCACCCTACTTTAAACGTGAGAGCAGTAAGTTAATAAGCTGAATTTTTTTTTCTTTCTTTTTTTAACTATTCTTAACTAAACTTATATGCATAGATAAGTTTTAAATTTGAGCAGCCGTGGCGCAGTGGTTAGAGTTCTGGCTCAGAACCCAGAGGTCCGAGGTTCCAGCCCAACAAGCGACATTGGTACGGAAGGAGGCTTAACTAAACTTATATGCATAGATATTGGCGACATTGGTACGGAAGGAGCGACATTGGTACGGAAGGAGGCTTAACTAAACTTATATGCATAGATAAGTTTTAAATTTGAGCAGCCGTGGCGTAGTGGTTAGAGGTTTGGCTCAGAACCCAGAGATCTGAGGTTCGATGCCAGCTCCAGCCCAACAAGCGACATTGGTACAGAAGGAGGCGTGAACTTCCTGTTAAATGCTCACCCGCCGTGCTCTATGATAAGATCGTAAGGACTTCTGGGAGCACCTAAATACATACAAAAAAAAAAAAAAAAAAAAAAAAAAAAAAAATTTCATTGTATAATTTATCAGCATTGAAAAAATATGACCATATAAAGTTTGAATCCCTCTTAAATTTAGGGGGTTGAAATTTTAAAAAAATTTCAAATTACACAAGTGTGTAATTGTTGCTCTCAAATATAAAATTTTAGCGAGTAAATCCCTTCTCTGTCAATTTGTTTAGTTTGTTTAAACTTTTTCTCAGTAAGAATCCAATGAACGTTACCATAAGTTTTAGAGTTTTGTTGGCTTCTTCTTTAAATCTTTCAGAGTTTCTATATAATTGCGTTCCAATTAAAGAATGTAAAGGTGAGTTTCCACTCATCCGTTTTTGTAAGGGAAAGGAAAAGGGAACAGAAAAATAATACACGTGAGCATGCGCAGTTTTCTTTCGGATAAATAAAAACTTTTATTGCGCATGCTCACGTGATTATTTTTTCTTTTCCTATCCTGTTCCCGTAGAAAAACGGATGAGTGGAAACCCATTACCGCAGTATTAACGTAGTTTATTTAATATTCCCGCGATAATACGGCGGTGCCGCGGTAATGTTGCTTTTCCCGTTACCGTGTTGCTCTCTACTCTAGATAAATAATACATAACTATTTGTAACAATTGTTAATTGAATTTGTAAAATATAAGCAGTAAAAATTTCTTTGTAGCGGTCCCATTACCGTCCAACTTTATTCGGATTTTTTACCACTGTGAATACTTTTTCAATAATATTAATTGGTCGACCAATAGATGATAGGGAATTTTATAATGCATATTTAGGTAGAGCATCAACTAACTATTCATAATTCCACTTTTGCCATTTTGGATAAATTTTAAATTATATATTATATATATATATACATATTATATATATATAATATATATTATATATATATATATGTATATATATATATATATATATATATATATATATATATATATATATATATATATATATATATAAATATAAATATATATATATATATATATATATATATATACATATATATATATATACATATATATATATATATATATATATATATATATATATATATATATATATATATATATATATATATATATATATATATATATATATATATATATATATATATATATATATATATATATATATATGTATATATGTATATATATATATATATATTATTTTGAAATATCAAGAAATGCAGTTTCTCTCAATACTAATAATTTTATCTAAAATAGTGATAAAATTTATCCAAAATGGCAAAAAAGGAATTATAAATAGTTAGTTGATGTTCTTCCTAATTATACATTAAAAAATTGACATTTTGAGTTAGTTGAGGAAGGGGCAATGCTTTCTCTGCCCCCTGTTTATTCGCTAGTGTTTATATATATCAAGTACCAACTTTTGGCTGTTTTTTGCCTTTGGCTTCACAGAAATGGAGGTTTACTGTTTATATTCTCATATATATATATATATATCCAGTAAACTATTTGATTCCATTACAAAGTTTAATTTAAATTCACGTGTTGTTTTGCCGTTGTCAATTCTCAATGAATCATTCGATTAATTTATCACTACCTTTCAAACTGGCAATAGCCCTGAAATTTTCAGCGCTTGTGTTGTCCTAGTGAGCTTCTATGTTAAAATTGTTTTTATGGGCGAAGACCAGGGGTAATGTTTGTAATGTACGTGCCCTTTTTTTTGCTACAAAATCTTGCAATTGATTTTTCACGGCCCTCCAACATAGATAGAGCTTTAAAACTTTCAGCAGTTGTATAGTCCCAAAGACTTTGGGATGTTACATTTTAAAACGATCTCCAGGGCAGACGACACAAGGCGGAACAAATGACCTTTCCACCTTACAACCCTTACTACCTTAAAAACTGTTTCGCAAGTTGCGGCGCGAAACAGTTTTGTTTTCGAAAGAAATTTAGTTGTTTATCATTATTTTAAAAAATAAAACTTTAAAATATTACTATGTTGCGATACTGTAAATAAAATTTTATAATAAACACTTTTTTATTTAACGATTTTATTCTTTACAATTATATCATACTGGCGAACAAACTTTCTTTATAGACTTCAAAACGTTGTTTAGTGAGAGAACTCTTTTCGCAAGTGCAACTTTCTTAGGCGCTACTTTCAATGTAGCTATATACTATCTTTAGCAAAATAGTTTTATTTAGTAATTCAACTTGCAAAAAGCTAAATTTCGTAAGTAGTATGAGCGATATGAACATCGACATTTTCAATTTTTCAGAATATTCGGTACGAAAAAAATTAATTCCTTATTCTCAATATCTTTCCGAAATAATTTTATTTTTTCAAAGTCGTAGAAAGTCTTCGACCTAACAACTCTAGTTTATTATGTGACAATAAATCATTAAATAATAAACATAAATGTAGGGTATGGTGGGGTAGTATTGGTCTATCGAAAGTTTTTTTTTTTTTGCATGTCATAGGTGGTTTAATAGGTTCGACCATATAAATATCATACACTTAATATAAATATAAATATCATATACTTAATATAAATACAAAAATCATATACTTTTTTTTTTTTTTTGTTAATTCACCTCCTCAAGGCCGAGAAGACCACTACAGACGAGGAGGCTACTTATTTGTGGTTAAATGGCCCTCTCTCAACTCTATAACTCCGAAACACGAATCTTGACGAACAAAGCCGCTGCGCAAAGAAATGAGTTGAGTTGATTTAATTTAAATATAAGTATCATATACTTAATATAAATATAAATATCATATACTTAATATAAGTATAAATATCATATACTTAATATAAATACAAAAATCATATACTTAATATAAATATATAGACCGTTTACTTAATATAAATAATATAAAACCGTTTTGCACATACTTTATTTCACATACACATAATATATTTCAACTAAATGTATTTAATGTACTGTGTTTTATGTTTAAATGTAAAAATCGTACAGCTCCGGTTTCTTTTTACGATTTTTATTTTATTCGTCAAAAGAAAAAAATAAGTATAATTTACGAAATTATTATTTCATTCTACAACCTGTTTTTAAAACAAATTTAGGCAAGTCTTGTATTTCTTTTCGAGGGGCGTTTCTGTGGAACAATTTTTTGAAACATTTTGATTTTTTTCAAGACTGAAACTTCTTTACAGGTAGATGCACCCCAAAAACCAAGGCACCTCAAAAACAACGCGGTCAGTTAAAAGGCTCTAAAAATTTAAATATGCATTTTAAAACCATATGAGAAATTTTTTCTCATAAAAGAAATGTTTCAGCAACAATTAAAACAAAAGAAATCAATATTAACAATAAAGGAGTTTTTTTACAACCGTTTTAAACTTAAAAAGTGCTGAGAAAAATAATTGAGTTTTAAGTAATATTGCTATAAAATATTGGTTTTTTAGACTAAGTTTGCAAATCCCATCTAGTTTGCTTATCTTTTATATGCTATTTACATAAATCAAACCATTTTTATTATAAGTAGAAGGGAAACTTGTAAAAAAAAGTTTAAAAATTACATTTTAACATGTGGTTTTTGGGGTGCGCTAAGAAAAAGTTAAAAAAAAAAAGTTTATCCAGAACAAGTCTTTACAACAAATTTAAAACAAATAGTTCATTCAATAAAAAAGATTTTGAATATCACAGTTATTTCTTTCTAGCAGCTGCAGATAAAATCATTTCTGGGTTTTTTCCATTTACTTTGCAGTTTGCTTTGCTGCAAATGGACCGCATTATATTGAGGCAGGTTGGACGCTTTAAGCCAAAAGCTTTACATTTTATCTCCTCGCAATAGCATTGAAGCTTACATGTTATAAAGAGTCTTGTAACTTCCTCTTTCTTTTTTGCAGCATTTTCTTTTTTTTCCTTTTCTTTTTCTTTTTTTCTTTTTATGCTTTCAACTAGAGTTATTACATCGCTTGCAGTCATTGATCCATGTACTTGGGTAACACGTGTTGCATCTTTTGTTAATTTTGGCTTTATCTTTTTGGTTGTCATAAAACCAGGTATTTCTTCCAGCTGAATGCTCTTTTCATGAAGTTCATCAATCAACTCCATCGCTTGTTGAAATTTTGATTTCCAATAATTTGCTGAACCACGTCTTTTATCCGGCGAAGAAATTAGTGGAGAAGTCTGTTTTTCTGGTTCAATACAGTTTCTGCTCGTTCGAATTTGTCTTTTTGCATAAAATCAACACTCAATGCATTTTCGGCAACACCAACCCTTTTAGCAGATTTTACAAGCGTTTCTTTGGTTGTCCACTTGTCCCATATATTAGCTAAAACTAACATAAAAGCTTCTTTGTTTAAGGAACAGATATCAGAAAACATAGAGTCTTTTTGCTTACGATACTCACTATGAATGTTCTTGTTTACTTGGTCAAGAAGTTGAGTAACTTCTGTTGTGTCTGGTGGAGTAAGAAAAAGATGAATTCTTTTGGACTCCAAAAAAGATAATACATCAAAGTCTAGTCTAGAGCTATGTCCATCTGATAATAAGACGATGGGTCGCTTAACATTTTTTTCATTTAAGTAGACATCAAACTCTTTCAATGCTGCCAAGAAAGATTCATGGGTTGATACTCCATTATCTGTAGTTGTGACCAACAAATGGGGAATTTTATTTACTGCTTCTGTTGGAACCATAGAACTAGTAATACCAGTACATTTAAATATTACCTGACACATACATATGTCGCCTAAAAATAAAAAATAAAAAAGTTTTTTAATGCTTGTATTTATTTATATTCAATTTTTTCTTGAACCATAACATATTATAGCATACCTGAAAATGAAACAAATGGTTGAATTGTGACACATTCTCTGTTTTCTCTATACATTCTTTGACATGCATCTCCTTTGCCAGCATAAAATAATCCAGAAGTGGTACCATCAATTCCATAATTAATAAACTGGGGTGTTTCATCACAATTAAATATTCGGCATGTATCAACAGTGCCATTCCAAACCCCTGTTTCAATCATTTTTTCATTTATCATAATACCAACATCTACTAGTTCTTTAGCAAGGGAATCTGAAATAATGTTATTATAGGGAAATGAACAAATTAAAAAAAAAAGTACATTCAGATTTATGAATTTATATTTGTTCATTAATAACTTACCTAAATGATTACATGCCATTTCTCTTGAACAATTAAGTGCACGGTTTATCGAGACACTCCCTTGGCGTTTGATTGTAAGGCTGCTATGTTTAGCATTAAAACAAAGCCAAAATGATCGACTCAATCTATAAAATGGAATATTTACATAAAGAAAAGAGTCATATTACCCGTCTTACATACTTTTATAGGATCATTGTAGATTAAATGAATTCAATTAAACTTACTTTCCCTTTTCTAGAGCAGCTCGAGCATTTAATGATAACTTTTGAAACTTCCGTCCACCTTTCATTTTTGTATTAATGTAATCTCTCACACGAAGCACATTAATAATTAATTTGGTTATGTCCTGTTTGTTAATTGCCTGTAAACATCTGTTCTTATTTTTTATAAAACGCACAATAGATGCTTCTTCATCATCTGTAAGTATAGTACAATAATCTCTTTCTTTTCCATTAATCACTTTTCCATCTAATCGCCTGTTGATTGTCTCTCTATCTTTAATAAGGGGAAACAAACCTGTCTTTAATGCTGCTTGTCCCCTTCCATTAAATTTTTTGCACCAATTTATTGCAGCTTCTAACTGTTTATTTTTATCATTTGTGTGTTTTCTGGCCACTATGGCATCAGCTTTAGTACTGAGATTTCTTGATTTGTTTATACGTAGATGTAATGCAGATGATGGTTTCATTTTACTTTATAATATTATATTAAACAAAATTCTAAAACAACAAAAAACATAACATAGTTCAATGGTAGTATTTCCACAATACATTAACTTTTTTTTTTTTTTTTTTTGATGACAAAGAGCTACTATCTTAGAGTACATCCTAAAATTTTTTTATTGAATTATTTTATATATTTTCTAAAATATTCAAATAACCAACGTGGTTTTTGGGGTGCACATGATGTGGTTTTTGTGGTACATTGAAGTACATCCTAAAAATTTAAGTTAGCAATGATACAATCATCCTAAGACTAATTTATTATAACTATCTTCTACAAAAAAATCAGGTTTTAATTCCAAATAGTTTAGATTTTATAGCCAATTTTGTCAATGTTGTTTTTGGGGTGCATGAAAAAAAGTGAGGTTAACTTCAACATTCTAGAAAAAGAACTCAAGCGAGACTTAAAAAACCATACCTACCAGGAAGAACCCTATTTAGGCTTATCTTTCAGAACCCATATTAACAAAATTATGATCTGTCCCTAGAAAATAAATCTAGACCCTCCTACTTTCGCGTGGCTTTTGGGGTGCAACCACCTGTACATTTAAAAGTAAATTAAAAAATATTATTCTCTCTACTGAAAACATACTTGTATATTTTTAATTTTAATTACTTTGATTTATTTATAATGTTTATACGAATTCTTATATTTAAAATATTTGTTTGATCACATACTTGTATATTTAAATTTAGTTTTGTTAACTTTGTTTTGACTGGCTTGTGTAATATGTTAATTTATACATTTTATATTATTCATTTTGCATTTTATATATATATGCAAAAACGTTAATTTTTACTTCTAACTTTTATTTTAAAATCTTTATTAGACTTCGTTTATTTATTTTATATACATTACGAAATTGTTTTTTAAATACGAAATGATTGTCAGTTGTAAGCGGTTCTTGATGACAAAATCATAAGATCTTCTGCAAGTCTCCGCGTTCTTCTTTTTTTATATTTAACAAAAGTTGTAATTTTTATTTGCATGCATTTCTTATTTCTTTTATTTGATTGTAATAGTTATTTTGCATAAATAAAAAGAACAAAATATACATATAATATACATATATCCATAGATACATAGATATACATATATCATATAAATATAAATATCATTTACTTAATATAAATATAAATATCATATACTTAATATAAATATAAATATCATATACTTAATATAAATATAAGTATGATATACCTAATATAAGTGTAAATATTATATACTTAATATGAATATAAATATCATATAATTAGTATATGATATTTATACTTATATACTTAATATGAATAATATAATAGTACTTCAACAGCTGTCGAAGTACTATTATATTTAAACTTTTCATCACATAATTTAAATTTAATATATACTCAACAACTCCATTCATATTTTGCTATGATTTGGTGTATTTTGTCGAAAAAAGATGAAAAGTTTCTTTAGACCCATATTAAGTCACTGAGCAGGGTGTTATGTGGGTGTAAAGCGGGTAATGCGGGTGTATTCAACGCAATTCAAATCTGTACTCAGATTTACAACATTAAAAATAATATAGAAGTTTTTTAAAAATAATTTACTAAAAATGATGTCTAATCATGATATAATATATATATATATATATATATATATATATATACTCATTATCAAACTATTTAAAAAAAAAAGGTTTAGATTACCACCCTACCTTAGTTACCCTACCCTATTCTGTTCATAAATACGAATAAAGCATGGAAACACTAATTAAAATGTTTAAATGTTTTTTTAAACTAAGTTCCTTATTTTGGGAAATAGTTTATACATAAGTAAAAATGTTTTATATTTTCAAGCTCTTTTAAGTTGCGAAAGTTTTTACTGGCGATTATCGCTCATTAATTTACTTTAATTCATGAAAACTTGTTCGCGCTATTTCAAAGTTACTATAAAAAAAAAGAAATAAAAATATATGAAACAATCCCAAAAATAAAATAAGTTTGTATTTTGCTTTGTATGAAAAATGTGTTTTGATTCGAGTTAGAGTAAAATTCACCATGGCAATTTTCTGTTGAAATTTTTTCATCAATCAACGGTATTGTAGTGATTGTGCCAATAGCTTTTAAAGACAACGATAGCTAAATAATAATAATAAAGATAAATAAACACGTAGTACCGCGAGAAACAAAATTCTCAAAAAACATAGCCAAATGAAAATTATCTGATATACAGCTTACAATAACATAATTAAACTATTTGGATCGGACTTTATTTATTAGATTTTTATCTATGTTATAATTGCTTTATATTTTACAGATGTTAAGAACAAATACTTAAGATATTACTCTTCTCTTATAAACTGATAAATCCTAGTTATTCACACTATAGTTATTCACACTATAGTTATTCACACTATAGTTATTCACACTATAGTTATTCACACTATAGTTATTCACACTATAGTTATTCACACTATAGTTATTCACACTATAGTTACTCACACTATAATAATTTTTACTTTATATCTCCATAAAAGGATGTTGCTAGCGCAATCTATATGAAACTATTACAAATATTGTATCTAAACTACATTATGTGTTTCTCAGTTGCATGTTACGATTTCTAAATTATATGTTTTGTTTCTCAACTAGATGTTATATATTCTAAACTTTGTGTTGTGTTTCTCAAATACATATTATGATTTCTTAATTACAATCATTGTGCTCTCAATTACTTATTGAAAAGGCGTTGCCTATAAGACGTTGTTTTACTAACATAAAAAAAAAGTTGCGTTGCCAAGTTTATCTGTACCAAGTAGCTGTTTTGAATTTAAAATAGTTCACCATTTTTGAAAAATGGTAAGAAAACCAAAAATATCATTTTGTTCTGGGAAATACTTGCAATTGCAAAAATATCATTTTTTTCTGGAAAAAACTTGCAATTGTTGTTTCATCAAAAATCAATAGTACACATGAAACATTTTGCTTTTTATTACCAGGGTAAAAACTTTGGTATAAAATTTTTGGAGTCTTTTTTTAATTTTATTTAAAAAATACTATAAAAATTTTTTTTTACTTTGAAGTTGTTCTTCTCCATCTTTATAATTAAATCTCCCCAAATAATATAACCACTCGTAGAGTTTTAAAACTTTATTGAGAAAGAGAACTTAAAAAATCTGATATTTGATCCGAGAGCCACTTACCACTTATGGTAACATCAAGTACTGCTTTTGTAATATAAGCAGTGCCATACCTATGTTTCCTAAAGCTCCGCAAAAGTGTCTTTCTATGCAGTTTGCAAAAAAAAAAATGTTTGAATTAGTGGTAAGTCTAAAATAATGAAATAGGGTTATTTTTTGTTCAAATAATCCATATTTAATTATTATTTAATTCTTATTTTCCAAACACTTGTTTTTTTTACGTTATTTAGTAGCAAGAAAGTATTCCACATGTAAACATAATACACTTTAAAGTTAGCTGAAGTTTATATTTAGATAATACATAGGCTACGTAGTGGTTATTATAAAGATACTTTTTAAAAATAATATATAGGCTACGTAAAGATTATCTATTATCAACAAAATATGATTTTTTGCTTGTTCATTACATTAATATGATATTGATAAGAATATATAAAAGTTTTTTATTTATTTTACTAATTTATTACTTTATTATTAAATTCTTATTTTAATAATAAAGTAATAAACAAGCAATAGTATCTTTTTTATATACATAATTTGCATTCAAGGTATTAGACTGTAATATAATAAGTTAAATGGATACAATCCATTAAAACCTTATAGTATTATAAATATAAGGCTTGGATTTGAAATGTTATACTTCGTTCAATGTGTTCTACAGATTGTTTAAATGAATTTTATTACGTTTTTTTTTTCCAATTATATAAGAACTTGTTTATTTAAAAATTCGATTTTTTAATTTAAAAAAATATAAATTATTGGAAAAAATTGTATGGTACAAATTGAAATTTTTAAAGTTATTATTTTGTTAACGTAGTGTAAATTATTTGAAATAATATGCGCACAAAGTAAATCTTTATTTTTTTCTTTGAAAGACAAATTTTATCTATGTTACTATAAAGTTTTTTTTTATATTGTTATTCACCTGTCTAAGGCTGTGAGGGCCACGACAAGTAAAGGAGGCTACTTTTTGTGGTTACAAACCTTGATCAACTTTCTAACTCCAAAGCACGAAATTGATAAACAACGCCAATGAGCAAAAAAACAAGTTGAGCGCAGTACTACCAGGAACGTGGTGGTGATCGAATCTGGAACTTCTCGGTTATGAAGTGAATGGCTCTACCACTACACCACTACCACATTATTTTGATATATTTGATAAAGTTTTAAAAAGATTGTATACATTTAGCACATTGTGTTACAGTCCAATATCATGAATGTACGTTCTGTAAATTTACTTTTTATTTTAGATAATAAAGCCTTCAAAGTCAAGTGCAACTAAACAGGAAAAGGCAGCACCAACTAAAATGCAACTAGCAAACTTCCCAAACTGACATCATTTTTTACACCTATTCAAAATAGTTGCACCTGCGATAGACAAAGTTGTTCTGATGGCGAGAAAGTCATTTGTGAACAGTTAGATATTGCCAATGATCAACCTAATACAGCAAAAAAAATGTGCACTCTACGATTGCCACCATTTATTTCTGTCACTTGTAACCGAGCCAGTTAGTCTGAACAAATTTCTGATGCTCAACTATGTGACCTAGTCAAACATGACCCTCAGCAGGTTAAAATTGACTTTACTTACAAAAATGTTGCAAGGCGTCAATTTTCATTGGTCCATTACAAACGCGTGATAAACAATGGATAAAATATGCCTTGGTTATGGTTTGTATGTTCGAAAAAATCTAATAAGGTATTATGTTTTTGCGTTAAATTTTTTGAAAAATTGAAAGGCCATTTTGTAGAGGTATTAGTACACGAGAAGAACTTAAAAAGCTGAAAGATCATAAAACAGGCACTTCCAATCAAAATTGTTTCAGACAATGGATGCAGTTTAAAAAGAATATCAATAATAAATGATCCATAGATAAACAAGAATGCAGCTTTTTCTTAAAGAAAGATAATTCTGGAGGGATGTCTTGAAGCGTCTTATTGACATTGTAAAGTTCCGTTTAGAAAGAAATTTGGCTTGTAGAGGTTCAGAAAAATAATTTGCTCAACACACAATAGAAATCTTTTGGATCTGTTTGAGTTATTAGCATTAAGAGATCCTGTACTGAACAAGCTATAAAAAAGGATTTTTAAAAAAAACTCGTAATCACTATCTCCGCAACAAAATTCAGATTAAGTTAATTCAACTAATTGCAAAAGAGGTCAAGAAGAAAAACCTACTATACAATAATTCTGTATAGTACTCATATGATCATTAACAAGTTTTTAAAGCGAGGAAAGGAGTTGAAACTGAATATGTCAAACTGTTGGAACCATATGTATGATAAGGGTTTTAATATAAAAGGGAAGAGTTCTGGTGTCCAATCACATATTTTACAAATGAATCCTAAAGCTCTATATGTGCCTTGTGCTAATCACTCCTTGAATTTTGTTTTTGGTTGACTGTGCTAAGTTGCCAACTAGGGCTTTGGGATTCTTTGGTATGCTACCCAGATTGTACACTATACTTTATCATCCACACAAAGTTTTAGCATTTGATCACTTAAAGATTAAAAGATCACTTGAAGATTGACAATTAAAACCGATTTAATAAAGCTGGTAATGTTTTAAACTCGTTGAGAAGACTGGAGGAGTATTAATTGAAAAAATATGGAAAAACAGAAACACACGGAGGCTTGATCATCGGTAGCATATTTTTCAGATTGAATATTTCTTTTGTCTATTGTCATCTGGTATTATATTTTATTTCAAGTGAACAAAACAAATAATTTGACCTAATCTTTCGGTGTCTCTTTAGATGTCATGAAAAAAGAAATCAGAGCAACTGAGACATTTTTAGAGAAGTAAAATTGAATTCTCAAGTACTGAGAAGCCGTAAAATTGTAGAAGAACCATACATTATAAGAATACTTTTATCAATTCGCACCAGCAGGAAGAAAGAAATACGAGACAACGAAAACATTACCCAAATGCCCAAATCACAGTTCAAAATGGACTTTTTCTCTGTAACTAGTAACTAAATCAAATCAAATTTAAATTAATTAAAATTATTAATCAAAAAATAGTTTTTAATTAGTTTAGTAAACTCTTTTTAGTACAAAACAGAACTGATTGAAAAATTAACAAGTGAAAAGTGTTCCTTGAAATTACAAAATATTTTTCTATTTAAAATGGCCAAAAGTGACAAAAGGTCTAACTTAAAAAGAAAAGTGAAAGTGAATTATCATCACAGCCTTTCTTTCAGAGATGAATGGGAAATATAATTTTTGTTTACACAAACACCGTCATCAAAACCAGACGTATTTGTTTTGAAACATATTTACAGTTAAAAAAACAAAATCTGTACAGGCATTTTACTAAAATGCATACAAAGTTCAACATAATATATCCAGCTGGATCTGAGCTCAGGAGAAGTGTTATTTCAAAACACAAGAATCAAATCACAAATCAACAAAAAATATTTCTTAGTAAAAGTGATGAAATGTAAAACATGATACGTTTTTTTAAATTCCACTTCTCTTTGCAAAAAATAAAAAAGTTCTATTCTGATCAGTTTCGTTTTTTTTTTTTTTTTTTTTTTGGCGTCCTCCCAAAAAAAAAAAAAAAAAACATTTTTAAAATTATAATTATTAGGGAAAAACATATAAGTAAAATATTTTTAACATGTATATTTTCATATATGCAAAAAAGGTTGTTTGTCTTTGATAAGCCAATGATGATTTACAAGCACACGATGTTTTGATTGGTATGCGTCCGTTATATTTTTATTTTTTATTTATTTGAATTTTTATGCTATATTATTCTATACAATGTTCTTACATCCAAAGATATTGTTGGTTTAGCATAGGAACAGCCACAAATAGTCATTAAGACTAATATAAAGTAGCGTCCGTTATTGACCAACATTTTTGCGTACCGAAGTACTACTCAAGCGCTGAGTTGGCGGTGGCAGGATTTGAACTCGTATTGTTCAACAGTCCGGATTTTAACTTTTTGTTTGACGGTCTAACCAACTGAGTTGTCCCGCCACTAAATGCAACTACCAAATACAACTTTTGAAGAAATTGTGCATGTTTTCAAAGATATTCCCTTGAAGATGAATTTGGGATTAGAAGGTGCACATGGGCAATGCTATGATGGAGCTGCTAATATGTCTGGTCCTAAATCTGGAGTAGCAACTGAGATAAAGTTGTTTGACGAAAAGTGCTTATACATGCATTGCTACGGCCACGCTTAAACCTTGCCATCGGTGATGTCATCAAAAATATTCCAAGTCTCAACAAAGCCTTTCGAACAGCATATAATTTGTAATATATAAACTTGCAAACTTATCAAAAAATCACCTTATAGAAATTCAAAATTTAATTCTATTAGAAAACAAACGGAAAATCAATTCAAAGTCTATCAATAAATTTTGTCCAACAAGGTGAACAGCGCGTAACGATGTTTTTGAATCATTTCTAGAAAAATATTGCGAGCTAATGGTACTTTGGAGATTTCAAGAGTCGAATGATACCGAAATGAAACCTAGAATTTAGGAAATGAAGTTTATATTGTCGACGTTTGATTTTATTTTTCGTTGCTATTTAAGAAAATATCTCCTGAAATAAACAGACAAACAGAATCTTAGTAAGGAACTCCAAGGTGAAAGTATTTTGACAGCGAAAGGACAAAATTTAGCATCTCAAGTCGTTAATGTTCTGGAAAAATCTCGAAGCAGCAAAATTTACGAACTGTTTGGAAACGTGCTTTGAAATGGAAAACCCAGCCATGTGTTGTTGACCCTAAACTCTTGAGAAAAAGGAAAATGCCGGATTATTTAAAAACAACTCTTAACCCACAAAAATTCTTTCATTTCCACGATTCACCAAAAGAAAATTATGGCCAATTATATTTTGAAGCTTTCGATTTTATAATCAGTTTTATAAAACAGAGGTTTAATCAACCTGATTATAAGGTATACATTGATCTTCAGAAAGTTCTTCTCAAGTCAATAAACAGGGAAAGTTAGGAAAATCATCTGCAATCAATTTGTCACTTTTACTGCCAAGACATTACCTAATCTTTATATAAAACATAAATTGCTCTTCTCCTATGCATTGCAACATCACTAGGTTACGATATCAAAAAATTCACTAACAAAGATCTCATTTTGTTTTTCAAGAGTTTGGATCACTCTATAAGAGCTTTACTTACCGAAGCTGTAAAGATTGCCAAGCTAATTCTGTGTTGCTAGCTACTAATGCTCTTAGTGAAAGATTTTTCTCCGTTTTAAAGAGATTTAAAACCTTTTTTCGATCAACAACAACAGATTCTCACCTAAACAACTTGCGTTTAGTAAAACATTCATTTCTAGATGTTCAAAAGGAATTATGTAAGACCTATATACTAAATATAAAATACTACAAGAATAACTCCCTAATAAGAATAAATGGGCGCAATACTTATTTTTGGCCTCGAGCGCAAAATTCTTCGCTATGTCACTGATTCTGAAAGTGAAATCATAAAAGACTGTCTCTTTATTTTTGCTGAAAACGTGAGACAATAAAATCAAGTTGTTGTCTCAAAACGTTACCCTCTCTTGAAACAAAGTGACAAAAAGAGAAGAAGAAATGGCTGGTGATGTCTCCAAACAAGTCATAATAGCTTCAGCAACTTCAAGGTACTTTTTAACTGCTATCAATAAAAGTTGTGATTCAACTAAAAAAGCTCAAATTCCTTCTAACATCAGATGCGTAAATTAAAACTTTGATGTCATACAAGGTCCACTTGGTCTTTGTCAGCTTCAGACCAAAACAACCGTATCAGATATTTTTAAAATATTGAAAAAATGTATAGAATATTAAAAAATCAGCACACACAATCTGAATAGGTGTAAACTTAATAGTATTTGCACTGGTACAAATATTATTAACTGGCAGTTGTTAGAAAGAATAATGGTTATGTTTCCTACCTTGATAAACACTTAAAAAGAATACTTTTTAAGTATTATTTTATCATATATCAGGAAGTGTTTTGTTCCAAAGACATGGAATATAGCCATGTTTTTTGATGACTGTCAAAAATATAATCCGACTATTTCAAACCTATCAGAGTCCTTTGATTCTCGTTTTCATGTTTTTGAAGTTTAAAAATGAAAATAGTTGTATTCATTGATCCGTTTGAACCACAAGAAATGACATTAGCCACTATTCTCCAAAAATTCATATGGAAGTCACTGATATTCAAGAACAGAGGAACAAGAGGTGATTAAAGGTTAAAAAGCTTTGTAAAAATTTAATGTCCTCTGACCTCATAGAATTTTAGAAATATGTTCCCAAAACTTATTTTTTAAAACTTATTGACATTGCACTTAGATTTTTCTGCAAATTTAGTCCAACATACGTTTGTGAAAAAATATTTTCCTCCATGAACTTTTTTAATAACAAATACAGACCTAGATTGGCTAATAATCATTTGAAAGATCTGATTTTGCTATCTCAAAAATGAATCCTGATATTGATAAACTTATCAAAAAAGTTTAAAAACCTCATTAAAATACATTTACTAGTCTGATTTTGTATAAACTATCGATTTATGTTTAAATGAACATAATTTATTCAGTGTTATATAAAATAGAAAACATTCACAATAGTATAGTTTTTTGATTTCTCAACTTTTTAAGGCATAATGCGGAGCCCAAAACCAACTTTGGATAGGGGACACCAGCTCAATGGAACGCACTGAATATAAGGAATAAAATTTTTTAAAATAACTATCATAAATACACCAACTTTTTACAAAGTGCCCTAGGCATCTGCATCTACATAGACACCACTAAAATATTGTGCTTATTTCTAAAGATAAAATTCAGCTACAATTAGTATTATATATTTATGTATCGAAACTTTCTTGCACAGTGTTTTAGCAGCTTTTATTACATCCACCTTGCTTTATTTTATTTAATAAAAAAAGTGATGGTAATGGTAACAGTTTAATCAAATTTGATTTGCTTGCTTAAATGCCTATCTTAATAATAAAGCATGCACACCGCAGCGGAAATGGTTTATTTGAAAAAAAAAGCCCACTAGAAACGGTTTTTATTTTTAAAACTACAACAATTTGAATAGTTACTTTAAATAGAAAATTAACTATTATCTAAATTTTGAAAATATTCTGTCAACATCTTTCAAAAAGAGGGGTAAAACGGAAAGATCGCGGATTTTTGGTGTTTAAGATAGGTAACTTCCAGAGATGATGCCAAATTTTGTAAAATTGGTACTGGTATCAAATAAGAATTTTTTACAAAAAATTACAGTGGTAAAAGCCTGGGAACAATGTGCATCTGAAAAATTGGGACTTACTATTCCAAATGTGGGAAGAAGAAAAAAACTTGTTTTTGCAGTATCTTAAAATAGATCAAAACTCATCGGAAAAATTAGGTTATTTAAAAAACATTCTTATCATTTGAAATTGGCGGAAAAATGAGGGGGTGTCAACTTTACAATTTCATAACTTTTAAACTTTAAAATATTTTTTTACTAAATGAGAATTTAACAGACGTTGAGTTCATAATGGTAGAGTTTTTTTTCAGTGCTATCAATGCCCTTCTTTCCTAAAAAATATTTGGACTTTAAAGCCCTAATTTGAGGATAATATTGTTCCCAAACTCTGATCACCATGAATTTTTTTTCAACATATTATTTGTATTATTGGGAAAATTCATATCTGGAGGTTAGTTATCTTGAACAATAAATACCTTGAAATTGATCTTTTAGTATATATTCAATTGTTTTTCAATTAGAGAAGGGTTTAAACGACGCAAATTAATTTTTACATTTATTTTTATTTTCATTTACAATCAGTAATAGTTTCTAAAAGATACGCATATATATCGCGACGTTAGAATTATCTTGTTCTATCTCCACTTTCTGAAAAAATTGAGTTAATGATAGAGTTGTGTTCCTCAAAATAATGTCTTTCTACTGAATTGAAACCTAAGTTATAAGTAAAAAAGTTGCGGAAAAAACATAAGTTATAAAAAAAATTTATACGCCGTCTTCTAAAGTTTTTGTTTTTTAAATCGTTTTATCTCAAAACTAAAAAATGTGGAGATAGAACAAAATAATTTTAACGTCGCGATATTACAACATATTTAAATTTAAAGTAAAATTTTATAAAAACGGTTAAATGTCGGAAGTTGTACGTAACAGTGGCTTTAGGAAGGCTTTGCGGATAGTATTTATGGCGACTAGAACTTTTGTATCCACTCTCCCAAAACTGTTTGAAATTATAATGAACAGATGAACAGATTCAGAGGCCTTTTCAGAACAAAAACCCAATTTTTTATTTGGATTGGAATTTTACATAATTGAAAGAAATTCACATGTATGCTTGATAAGAGCATACACTTTCGATGACACTCGTAGGCCAAGTTTAACATATGCATCTTTGTACTCGTTAATGGGTGACTCATATTCAGGTAACAAACTAGAAACAAGACATGAACATTTGAAGAAATTAATTATAAAAATAATGTGTTCATCTTTTTCCAGTTTGGAAGATTTTATTAATTCTTCTAAAACACAAATATTTATATTAAAGATTTCAATAACTTTTACGTCATCAGACAGATCAGCTAGTGGAGGGTTAACACAATTGATATACCCATCAAAAAGCTTGGATTTTATTTAAATTTTTACAGGCAGCTTTGGAGGCATTAGCTAATGAACGGATACTTCCCAGAGGTCTGAGATCACCATGATTTTCAAAATCTTGCATTTTTTCTTTGCTAATGTTACACCAAGGGCAAAGATGTGTTGATGCTGCACATTAATTTCAAAAAATATATGGGCTAATTTTATATCGAAAGCTTTGTGCTTTATTTTTAAACTATTTAGCTTTAAAATAGTGATACTTTTCTCAAGATTTGAATGAGACTGTTGTTATCTGTTTTTAGCTACGTTTTCTAACAATGTTGTGAAAGGCTGTTCTAAGCATTCACTGGAAAAATCTCAGGAATAAGGTTTGGATTTCAATTTAAATTGCGTTATAGACCTTAAATAATGTACTTTTAATTAAAAATGCTTTTCATATAAAACAGATATTGATAAAGGCACCCTTTTACTAAGGTTTACAACCCAACATTTTAGTAACTCTTGATTTTTTAACGAAAAATTTATTGAAGCAACTCCTATATCTTCTAAAGAAATATTGTATCCAGTTTCATAAGCGTAAGCAACATATATATATTTTTAGAGTTTTCTCATATTGACAAGGTTTACCCTAGAATTCTTAAAGAATGCTCGACGTCACTAGCACATCTATTTTTACTAATCTTTGATAAATCCTTAGTTTCCAGCAAAGTACCAAGGCATTGGAAAGAAGCAAATGTCGCTCCCATCTTTAAAAAAGGTATTAAACTTATGTCAGAAAACTATAGGCCTATTTTGCTGACGTCAATTATTTGCAGATTATTTGAATCAATAATACACTATTTCTAGAGGCTATCGACCTTTTAGATGACCTTATCAAGGCATTGGAATGGTCAAAAATAAATAATATGGTTTCTCAAGTGTGAAAAAAATCTATATAAAAATAAATAATATGGCTTCTCAAGTGTGAAAAAAATCGCGGTATTAATTTCTTGGGCAATTTTAAGTGAAAACAAAACGAAATTAGCTCCGCATCTAAAGCAAATTGAGCACTTAGTATGATAAAGCGTACCTTTAGTTGTATTGATAAACAGATAATTAAAGTGTTTTATGCAACACCTGTCCTTCCACATTTTGAATACGGTACCGCTGTATGGTCTCCTTACCTTAAAGGTGGTACATTTATATCTACCACCTTTAAGGTACGGTGGAAGTAATAAACTCTTTTAGTTTAAATTAGTTTAAAAATAAACATGACAAGCACCTACACAAGAACTATAAATAAAGCAACTTATTTTTGCTTTCACTGTGTAAATCACACTAGCTCTATTAATACATGCACAACTCTATTACAAAATAAAACAAAAACAAGTATTTTACTGTCGTTTTTTGTTGTTGCTGCGTAAATAAGGTTTATAATCAATAAGGCCATGCAAGAGCATAGTTATATAATCAGGAATATCTCCCATATTCGAAGGCATATTAATAACTGAACTGAACTATTCGAAAGCATACTAATAACTGAACGAAAGATTCGAACAGTGGTAAAAAAACCGGTTCGTACACGATGAAAAAAGTAGAAACTTAGGACACTAAATGTTTTCTAAACCACTTTTTTTTTTTTAAAGTAAACACTGCTTCTTACGTCAGATATTATGGCTGAAATCGAAGATAAAAAATTTAATGAATAAGTAAATTATCTGTAAATTATCTGGTACGGATTCGTTATTACTTGGCTTAGAACACACTAGCCAATAGGGATTACTCTAGCCTTCCTGCTTTAGAGAATCACAAAATCCGTTTAGACAATACCGCATTGATGATCTTGGCTTAAAAAATGTACTTAAAAGCGTACTTGTTTAGTACGTAATATTATTATTACAAAACTAATGATATTTTATATGATTAAAACATTGAATCGCTCCTAAAAAAATATATTTTTGTAACCTAAAAAATTGTTGAATTAATTTTTAATTTAAGAACAAAAGCTAAAAACTTTATTATTAATTCTAGCGGCAGGAACCGAAATTTCAACTTCAGTTTGGCAACCACTGTCTGTTTGCTTGCAAAAGCTAACGGAAATTACCTCCAAATCCATTTGTTTCCAAAACATCATCTGATGGCAACCACCAATGGCTCCAAAAATTCTTCTGTTCATGGTTTCCGCTTCCCAAAAAAAAGTGTTTTCTTTAATTTGACGCTGAGAGTATAACCGATTATTTATAAAAATAAGTAGGTAAAAAACCTTGTTGACGGTGCAAATATTGACATATATTAAAAAATTATAACATTTTCAATAACAAAATAAAAAGTAGAAAAAATAAATACCTTTAATTTTACTTCTCCGAACTTATTATCGTAGAATCTAACTCTCAAATACAACCCAATAAAATAAGCTATCGAAAAACCGGGTATTGGTATTTCTTGCGAACCCTTCAAAGTTGTTCTAAAGTTTAATCCTATTTCTGAAATCAATATATGAAACACAATATTTATTGTTGTGTTTCTACAAGTTTCGACGTCGATATCAATGTGCGATTTTTTATTGGTAATTTTTAAGTCGCATCGATAATTAATATCACCTACATCTGAATTTACTTTATAGCAGGAGCCTTGTATACCTGTTAAAAGTTTAAAGTATGCTTTGTTTATTGTTGCATTTTTTAAATAAAAATGCTGTAGAATTTTCAAAAAAATTATAATTTTTTAAAATAAATGTAAGAAAATGTAAGAAAACAAATAAGTTTATTCAACAAATAATTTATATAAATGTAAAACTATTCGGCAATTATTGCCGAATAGTTTTACAGTTATATAATTATTTCTATGAAAAGTCTTTCAAATTCAAATAATTTTTATGTTTTGCAAATTATGGAGTGGTACATAGTTTTTGGAATTACAAACATTTTGATTATTTATATTTAATCAAAATAACGCTGACTTTTATAACGCTGATTTTTTATAAACTTTAAATGGATGTAATATTTAAACCTAATGACATTTTTTAATGAAACTCTAAATCCTTTAATGAAATTTGCGCGAGGTTAGAATTATTTGTTGAAGCTATGAACTTATCTGGAATTTAATTTACTCCAATAATAAAAAATTTTGAGTACGCCACTGATTTATAAATCCCTATATTGTCTCAACTATTTTTTCACTGATTTATAAATCCCTATATTGTCTCAAGTTTTTTTTTAATAATTAAAGCTGTTTAACCAAGTCGAAATTGTTACTGAAATTAAATTAATAATGTGTAGTAGTTATAAATTTTCATATAAATATATGATAATAAAATAATAATGACTAATTTTTCCATCACATCAACGAATTGATCTTTTTTTGCAACCAGTCGCAAGGTTAGAAATATTTTGTTCTATTTCCAAATATTTGTGTTTTGAGATAAAACAATTTGAAAATTAAAAACTTTAGGAGACGGCATATAAAAAGATTTTTATTACTTATGTTTTCTCCGAAACTTTTTTGATTTTAATTTAAATTTTAATATATTAGAAAAACATTATTTTGAGGTACATGAAGCAATCAATAACTCGATTTTTTAAAAAAGTGGAGATAGAACAAAATAATTCTAACCTCGCGCAGTGTCGGATCAAGGAAAGGGGGCTTGGAGGGGCTATAGCCCCGGGCCCCGCAAATTTATGGATCCTCAAAAATTTTAAAAGACTTTTTTTTTTAGTCAATTTTAGGCTCTGGCTCATAAAAATGCCTCCAAAAACAAAAAATAACCCCGGGCCCCAAGAAGTCTTAATTCGCCACTGTTTGCAATGATACAAAAAATAAAGAGAAATCAGGTATTTTCCATCAGATCAAAGAATTGATCTTTTTTTGCAAACACACAAAAAATAAAGTGTAATTAAATATTTTAGTTGAAATGTTTTGATATAAAAAAAATCTCTTTTTTAATCGTTGTTATTTAATTGATGGCTCGTTTAATGCATTTAATGTTCCCAAGGAAATTGTTCCCAAGGTTGTGGTTAATTTGAAGAGTGAAAATGGGAAGATAGTAGAACAGAAAAAAAACGTGACGTCACCAACCAATATGACAAAGTAAAATGTCAGTTTGTCTCCTGGCAAGTACTCTACAAATTAGCTTTATCTTGATCATGCATATGGTAAAGTAATAATCTTGGTTCGTAATTTTTTCATTTCTCCACGCCAAAAACTTACCCTACGGGCATTTGTTTTTAAAAATTACGTTTTAAATGTCTTCTAAACGTTTTTTAAACGTCTTTTAAACGTTCTTTACGTAAGAATCATCAGAAGACGTTTGAAAGACATTTAAAATACATTAAAAACGTAACTTTTAAAAACAAATGCCCGCTGGGTTAAGTCTATGTTGAAAATCGATAAAAATGGATTTGGTACAAAACAATTCGTCCGCTACTTGAGTAGTATTTATTTTAAAAAGATCACCAAAATATTCTATTTCTTTTTCTTATGTCAAAGATTATGCATAGTTATATGAACCCACATTAATTTGAGACATTATGGATTGGAGTGAACATCCAAACATATGGGGTGATCACCCAAAACCAATTGTCAGTTGGCTTGTTGTTCATCTCTTTTTTAATCTCTACATCTTGCTCCAAAAAAAATTCTGTTTTATCAACATTGTTCTAGTTAGAGTAGAATGTACATTTGTTTTGTATTTTTAACTTTGCTTATGGATCTTTTTTTTTTTTACAAGCTAACTTCTGAACAAGAACAGCCAATTCTAATTTTTCTATTGCATAACATCTTGACCCTGTGTGGAAAAACGTAAATAGTTGAATACTATAAAAAAAATAAAAATTTATTTTTTATTTTTTTGTTGTTGTCAGAAATTAGGTTTGGGTGAGGGCAATAACATCCGTTTTTACCATGTATATTAACATCCGTGCAACAACATCTGAAATTTCATTGATGTATAATAACATCCGTGCAACTACATCTGTATATTTTTTGGATGTAACTACATCCGAATTTTTTTTTTCTTTTAAATGCATAATTTTAACCAGACGTAGTTACGCATCTAATTTTTTTCGGATGTAACTACATCCGCCAAAAAAAAATTATTATAATGCATTATTTTAATCAGATGCAGTTACACATCTGATTTTTTTCGGATGTAACTACATTCACCAAAAAAAATTATTTTAATGCATTATTTTAAGCATAATAATTTTTTTAAATTATTTGATAGATTGCCTGCCCAAACCAAACCCTCAGTCAATGTAGCAGCACTCCGTTGCGAGTCAGGCTATTTGTCAGTCGATGTAGCAGCACTTATATAATATAATAATTATTTATGTAACTTATATATGTAACTACATTAGGAATTTTTTTTTTTAATAGTGCATTATTTTAACCAGATGTAGTTACACTTCTGATTTTTTTTGGATGTAACTAATCCGGGAAAAAAGTAATTTAAAAATGCATTATTTTAACCAGATATAATTGCACATCTGATTTTTTTCGGATGTTACTACGTCTGGAAGTTTATTTTATTTTATTTTTAATAATGCATTATTTAAGGCGGATGTAGTTACACATCGAGAAAAACTTTCGGATGTAGCTACATCTTTCTAAGGATGTTATTAGACATCAATGAAATTTCGGATGTTGTTGCACAGATGTTAATTCAGTAAAGAAAAAAAGCGGATGATCTTACACAAAAATGTGCGGATGTTATTTCACTACTTCACGAATGTTATTTCACTACTCCACGGATGTTGTTGGACAGATGTAGTAATCTTTTTCCTTAAGTTCTACTCTAACAAACCACTTAAGGAATGAGGGAGGGAGGGAGGAGAGGTGAGTGTTAAAAATAGGGGGATCTAAAAGTTGTTTGTTGTGATGTAATTTGCAAATGACCAATTGTCAGTAGCACTGTATCATTATGTTTTCACAAGAATAAAACATAAAATAAATAAATAAAATATTAAATAAATTGACAATTAAAAGCTTGTTTAATACTTTTCAATATATGTTTTAAGTGATTTGATTTTAACTTTAAACTTTATTTTTTTGTTAAACATCAAATACAGCGAGATGTTAAAATAAAAAACTATTATTCAACGCTGCTTATTAAACTTATTCGGATTTCATTAAATATGCACTTAGATCTTACGTACGTCGTAATCAGTTAAGATTGATTTAAAATCAGTTTTTAAAAACAATTAAAACAGTATAAAATAAAATATAATTTATTTTATACTGTTTTATAAAACAAAAGTATAAAATAATTTTATACTTTAATGTGTATACTTAATTTAAAAAAGTTACAGTAACCTTTAAAGTTGCAGTAACATTTAAAGTTGCATTAACCTTCATTATTAAATTTAATTCAAACAATTTTATTTAACACAAATATATTTCACAAACACAAGTATTTTTTAACTTTGTTATTTTTTTAAAAATTGTTTTTGAAAATAATTATACGTACCCTGAAAGTTCAGCAAAGTAAATACAAAAACAAATAGTAAATTAGATTTCATTTTAGAGTGCGTAAAAAACAACAACATATGCTTTAAAAAACTTTAGTATCAAGAGCACCTTTAAGCTTGCTGCTGTAAGGACAAATTGTTTTATCGTTTTATCAAATATCTTATCCGAACAATGGTCTGATAATCAGTTATTCGGATGTATAATACAATATATTAGTTTAACCCATTCAGTCAATGCAACTTTCTTAGAATTTCAATACTAGGTTAAATTCTAAGAAATCCGCCTATAATGAATAGCCTATGAATATTATTAGTGCGCATAGTTACGCATTGTTACGCCTATTGTTCGTTTTGTTAATTACGGTTCTGCATTATGTAAAATACACTTTCTTTGCCTCTAGAATTTTCTAAGCGCAGTTATATATTCCACGCGGTCATTCGAGTAAAATTAGCAATTAAATTGGAGCTGATACATTTATTTTCAAGAAGAATTAATGTTGTTTATTTTTTAAAATAAAAATTTAAATAGTTGTTAGTTTGCTATGTATATATATATATATATATATATATATATATATATATATATATATATATATATATATATATATATATATATATATATATATATGTATATCTATATGTATTTTCTCTTAGCAAAAATAATTGAGAATAGAAAAAAAAAAAAAAAAAATTTCTGGAATTTGTCAAAAGGGTGTTGTGTTATTCTTCATTTTAAGGTATCTAAATATGTATTTGTTTTTCATTTTTTAGAATAAGTTAGAACTAAATTGACTGGTAAAATAGTTTTTTTAGTACAATGTTTCTTTTTTAAGAAAACAGTTTTGTCGTTAGTCTTTTTAAAACATTTAAGCAGTATTTGTTTTATTTTTTAGAGCAGTTAAGAGGAGCTGATCGCTTTTTTAGTAAGTTCAAGTTATTTTCTCATACATAAATTAAGGTTTTCGATTTATTTCAGTCTATTTTATATTTCTCTATATCTACATATATATATTCTCTAAGGAAAAATAATAAGGAATAAAAAAATTAAGAAAATTTCTTCTGGAATTTGTCAAAAGAGTGTTGTGTTATGCTTCATTTTAAGGTATCTAAATATGTATTTATTAGAAATTTTTTTAAACCAAGTTTAAAAAAGTTGTTAAACCAAGGAAATTGTAGAGGTTTATTTATCAATATATACTATAAATTATATAATAATATTGGAGGGAGTAAGTTAAAAAGCATTTTTAAATTTTTAAAAAGAAATAAAAATACTTTTCAATATATATCTGTTTTTTTGAGGTAGATTTAAAGTTTCAGGTTTTCAAAAATGTAGATCTTTTTAATGTATAAATAGACATTAAGTATTTCTAAGTAGACATTACGTATATATAAAATCTTTTTAAAATTTAATAAGTAATTATTTGTAAATATATATATATATATATATATATATATATATATATATATATATATATATATATATATATATATATATATATATATATATATATATATATATATATATATATATATATATATATATATATATATATATATATATATATATATATATATATATATATATATATATATATATATATATATATATATATATATATATATATATATATATATATATATATATATATATATATATATATATATATATATATATATATATATATATATATATATATATATATATATATATGATGTTATAATTCCGTTACTTTTTTTTATTTTAGATTTTACCATACGTATTAATACAATATTAAAAAAAAAACTTGATTTCCTAAATTTGTAAAATTTTGTTCGTTTGTTAAAAAGATATAAAGACATTAATATATATTTTTTTTTCCGATGTTTTCCCTATCTTATGCTTTAATAATTCGTTGTTAAAAACGCAGGGAAACTTGCAGTTTGTCAAATATTAAGTTGATTAGTTTAGTCTGCAATTGCAACAATTTTGAGGAAAAAAAAAATTCTTATATGTGTAAATCGTTGTTTTACGCTTTATTATTTTGGTAAAAGGTCTTCATCATAAATAGATTACTCTTAATAAAAAAAACGCTACTCACAGGGCTACCATTAAAACAAAAAAAGGGGAGGGGCTCTTAATTAGCGGAGATGTCAAAATATTGACGAAACCGAAACTTCGAGTAATAAAAAGAATATTTAGTAAATGGCAGCAAATTACTTTACCGTTTGCAAAAAATAATTGAAATAAAGAGGCCATCTATTCAATATAGAAATAATCAGAGTTTAGAAGGCTTAACATGACCGGGTCCGGGTAGCTTTGTTTGCAAACATGAGATTATGTCACGTTAACAACCTCAAAAGTCAATTTAAAACATGTTTAGTAGCAAAATGTGATACATACAAGTATAAATGTGATAGTATAGTAATACTCTTTTATGATTTTTTAGCTAATAAAATGGGTTTAAGACTAGATTGATTTTTGTTTCCTGTTAAACCGCAGTAAATAAAAATTAGAAGGCTATTTGGCCCCGTCAGAATATGCGACAAGTTTGTATTAAACTCATTTACACAAAAATGGAATTAAGACAAGTTAGCTCCTAAAATTATCTATATGTACAGATATGTTTATTGCACTTATTAGTAAATAAATTGATTAGTTGCGTAATGAGTTTAAATTTTAGCCATTTTTTAAAGTTGATAATCGTAACGTACTTAATTAAACATGCGTGATGTAATTTGCATAGCTAAATTAAATGCTCTTTTACTTAGTTACTGCGCTAAGTGTTGCGCAGTTTGGTTTGTGCGCAGTTTTTCTTCTGTTCTGGAATTTTGAGATTGGAATTTCCAGACTTATTTTAAAAAGCGCGTTTTCGTTATAATTTTTTTTTACATCTAATCGTACCTATCAAGTAGGTCATATTCAGTATAATCAATTCAATCGTTTTAATTTTTTATGTTTTAACATGTCTATTACCTTTATTAAATTTGTTTTTAAGCATATTTGTTTTTATTTTTTATATCGAATTAAGGGGGCTCACCCCCCTCAAAAATATTTCGACAACTACCAAGTTCAAAAGATTTTTAGGGTATTCATTGGAAAGGATAATACAATAGTGTTTAAAAAAATATATTTTCATTTTTTAAAAATGTCTGCTGTTGCCATGGTTACAAATTTAAAATGGCGAAAATCATAAATTCTTGAAATTTGGAAAGCTAATTCCATTGGGTTGGTAAACTATTTTTCAATAAAACTTTCTAACATTATTTATTTACATTAGAAGCATGCAATAAACCAAAAAAAAGTGAAATATTATTTCGGGAAGGATGTCTGTTTGCGTTTTTAAAAAATCAACAATATTTTTCTATATTTTCAACATAAAATTGAACTTAAGACAAGCTAATCACAGACAATATAAAATATTTAAATTAAATATTTTAATTAAATTAAATTAAATATTTAAAACTTTTGGTTTATTGCATGAAACAATCTATTATGTGTGTTGTGTGATAAAATCAGCTTAAAAGTTATAATAGAACCAAAGTTACTACATTTCCAAATTCTATTAAATTCGGAAAAAATGCAATCTGAGAAAATAAGCAAAAAGTAAAACATTTTGTAAAAAGAGTTATAGTAAGATTTAATTTTTTAAAGCTTTTCGATTCTAAGATTAATAAAATCAATTTAAAAGGTGCTTTGATAATAGAAATTAATACAACATCTACATTATCTATAATTCTATATAAAAAAACTATATCACATGAAGAACATTTTTTGTCAAAAAAACGATATATAACTAAAAATAAGAAAACAGCATATCCAGAATAAAAAAACTAAATAAAATAAAAACATCTTTAAAATTAACTTCAAAATAATCCTGCTTTATAGGTTTTTCCTTCATTTTGTTTTTTTTTATCATCTTTTTGTTTTTTTTGTCCTCTAATTTGACGACGACGGAGAACATTTTTTACTTCACTATGATTTATTGAATTTTTAATCCTTTTGGTATTGATTTTATCACATCCAAGATAGGTATAAAAACCTGGAGCCATATTTAGTCTTTCATACAAATTAATAACAGCTTTAGCTCCAATGTTAAAATTAGATACAGCATCATAGATGCCCAAAGAAAGTTGTTGTAAACTTACAAATGTTGATTTGGGCAAACGTTCCCAAACCATATTATTAAATGACTCATTTTGATTTTGTGTTTTTCCATGTAAGCACTTGTCAAGAAGTGAATCACATGTCAACTCATTTATAACTTTTCTAACTCGCAATGCAATATTTGTTGGCAAGCCTGGACCATGCCTAAACTTGTCAACTTCATTACTTGCCACAGCTCTTTGATATCCGCACCAACTATTTTTTCCAGTTGGACAATTTACATGAAGATTGTTAACTTTATTAGATGCCACATGGCAAAAACCACTTATAATTCCTTATTTCATGGCTTGTTTATCACCAACGTGCAGCCTGATAGCCAAGCCATAGTAGTTCTGAAGCTTATCAATAATTGCATTTGTTAGTTTTCCTTTTCCACCTATTCCTTTTGTTTCCTTTTTTAGTTTTCGTAAATGGGTTCCTACTCTCTTTTGCACATGCCCTATACATTCTCTCTTTACAACTTTTATATCGTTGTATATGTTTTCCACTGCAATAAAACTTTTAGAATCCCTATCTCCATATAATTCTGTATACCTCATTTGTGACTTAGTGGATCTTGCAAAAATAATTTTTGTGCCTTCTGTTTCCATATTTGGTGCTGATCCAGTAAAATTTGCTGAACAATGGTGATTGATTTCTAAATTAGTTTTCTCAAATGAGTCTGTCATTTTGTAAATGTTCTCACATTTTTTACAATACCTACTCATCGGAACTACGTCCAAAATTTTACCTGAGTCCATTGAAATGCAACTAACTGTTCCATTTAGCGATGAAAATCCTCGTCTTTGCCAGGTGCCATCACATGACACAGGTACATCATAAAAATTATTTTGTGGTTGATTTTTGGATAACTCTTTTAGTTCTTGAGTTGCATCTTTCATAGTTTGAGTGGCAACAAACTTAACACTTTTTTTTAACTTAAAAACAATTTTGTTATAGTTATTTGAAGTAAATGGTGGTGGAAAATTCATAAGTGTATTAAAGCGATTAATACCAGCAAAGCCTTGACCACATCTACGCATTGAGTATACTATTCTGTAGTTTATATCAAACCCTCGTGACATAAATGACAGTTTTTTTGATGTCTAAAATGAATGCTTCCATTGGCAAGAACATTTTACAGTCATTTTACTTGCTAATCCATGTTTTAAACTTTCACTTAGCTTTAAACATGAACTTTGTTTACATTGAGGACAAACAAGAATTGAAATTAAGTTTGATAAATTATACATATCCAAAATTCGATTTCCAGTAATACCATCATTTAAAGGCTGAGAAATAGCATGGCTTGACAGCTTAGTAAACGATCTTGTTTTTGGTAATGATGCTGAAGTACTTGGAATAAGATTCAATAGTTCAGATTGCATGGACACAAATTGTTTTTTGTTTGTGTATTGATTTCCTTTAAACTTCCTTTTCTTTTTTTTTAAACTTGCAAACTTTACTCTTTTAATTTTATCATTTGTTATAGTTTTTTTATTTGCCACATAATTTTTTTCCATTATCAACTTGATAATCTTCTTTTAAACTAATAATTATTTTTATACTTATCCACAACTAAAAATGCCAAGAAGTTATTTATAAATAAAAAAAATAATCACTAAATATTCTACAGAACAAAATTTAATTTATAATAAAAAGTTAGACACACAATGTGTAGTGTATTTATTTGGTTGTGTGACAGTGTGGTTAACATGATCAAAAAGTTTATTTTGTAAGCTTTTCCAGACCTACATGGAAGCAGTTTTAAAAATTAATACTTCACAGACTCAGATTAATCATATATGATTAACTTTTAAGAAAAAGGAGTTGTAGATATGTGGAAAAATAAAAAATAAAATCGTTGCTATGGACGTTGCTAAGAAGATTATTTTTAACTATGATCAAATAATCAAGAAATAGACATACTTTTGAAAATTTTAATTCAGAATCAGATTCCTCGTTGGTTTTTACACTTGAAACATGAAAAACCTAAAATTTAAAAAAAAATTATTTTTTTGCTATTTTGACAGGGGTGAGCCCCCTTAATAAAATGAATCAGATTGAAGATGAAGGTTTGTATTTATTTAGATGTGTATTATGTTACAGATGTATAATGTTATGTTGTTAGTTCTTAAATATATGTTTATTTTTAGTTGCTGAATTACTAAGAAGTAAGTTTTCTTTCATTTTGTTATTAACAAATGTTATAAATTGCATTTATATGTTTGTTAATTTAAATTAACTTTACAATATTAAAATGGTTTAAACGAACTTTTGTAAATGAATTTAATCCTCAAAGATTAAATTTTTTTTTATTATTGAAGAAATTAAACTAGATTTAAGAGTCGATTTAAATGTTTGTTTGTTTTTCTATTTAGATGATGACAATATTGAAGCAAGTAAGTTAAAAAGCATTTTTAAATTTTTAAAAAGAAATAAAAATACTTTTCAATATATATCTGTTTTCTTTGAAGTAGATTTAAAGTTTCAGGTTTTTAAAATCATATACATTATAAGATTTAAAAATGAGTCGACTTAAATGTTTGTTTTTTTATTTAGACGTTGGTGATAATATTGGAACAAGTAAGTTACAAAGCATTTTTTAAATTTTTAAAAAGAAATAAAAATACTTTGTAATATGTATCTGTTTTCTTCGAGGTAGATTTAAAGTTTCAGGTTTTTAAAATCATATATATTATAATATTAAATTCTTTTTTACTTTAAAAATATCCATATTATAGTTACACTGAGTCGTAGAAAAAAAATTAAAGTTTATTAATAAGGTAGTAGATTATTAGAGTAGATTAAATTGTTTGATCTATTAATCAACTTAACTAGCTGTAAGCAACCCGTAATACGGGTTAGTAGTAATAAATCATTACTAACAATTTGATCTTTATTTACTTTCTCTAATGAAATATAAATTTATTTATACATTTTTTTAGTTGAGCTCACTTTTATTTTTCTTGGCTTCTTAGTTTAAGAGAACTCTTATCTTTATTAAAGATTATGTTAACCATAAAATGACTTGAATTATATGCACAGAAAATCGATGTCAAATTTTCAAATTCCGTAAAATTGTTTAGGTAAATATTGGGAATATATTCTACTCTTAATTTTGCTTTAAGCTGAGTTGTTTCTTTATTTTTTACACTTTTCATTTTACTGAGTGAAGAGCTTAAAAATATGTCACTATCGCACCTAAACCTTTTAAATGTTATTAAATATTTTTTAAATATTTTTAAAACATCTAAAATATTACACCCAAACTTGTAGGCATAGAAGTTGGATATCTGGAAAAACTATAAGTTGAAAAATATATCGCAATTCCGAAAAGGGCTTACCCTGCATACGGATCCTATATATTATGATAAAGATTATTATTTAAACCAACCTTTTTTTTAATTAGTAATCCAGCAGAAACTTGTTTATAAAAAAACAAAGGAATATATGGATTTACTATAATAGTTAACGTGTATCAACATATTTATTTCATTTTGCCTTAACTTGGCGTTAGATTATTAGTTTTATTTCATTAATTTTTGTATATATCAGGTTAATAATAAAAGCAGATTAGTAGATTAAATTGTTTGATCTATTAATCAACTTAATAACGTACTATTAAAGTGAAGATTTATTTTGGTTGTTTGTTAAAATTTAGTTAGAGTTTATTTAAAATTTAAATTCTTTAGTTAATCAAGAGAGATCTAATAAAGGTATTAATTACATTAGTTGAATGTAGCATTTAATATGTATTTTATCGATATTTTAACGTCTAAACATTAAAGTGCTTTTATTGTTTAGATACAGAAGTAAAGAAGGAAATAAGTCAGTGTTTTTGCTATTAGATATTTGTTAATAGGAATTTGTTTATTTGTACTGCCACTGGAATTTTAAAAAATCAAGTTCTTTAGCTTTTTTTTTATACTTTTTTTTAGGGGAGTTGGAACAAAAACTAAGTATAAATTATGATTAGTTTAGTTTAATAAATAAAGCATTAATATTTAGAAGATTTAAAGTTTACTTTAGTTTATAGTTTTGGTTTAGTTTATAGTTTTGTTTTTAGCTTTAGTTATTTTTTTCTTACTTTAGACAACTTTATGGATGAAATGAGGGGGGTGGGTAAAACAATTATTTAGATATGTATATATTTATATGTTAACATTATTTTATCGATTATTATATATTTATTTAAGTATATATTTGTCTTTAGTGTCAGGTGGAAGTATAGCTGGTAGGATTGTGTTTTATATTTTATATATTTTGTATGGAGAAATATATGCAATAGGTGAAAAAATTAATTAATAAATATGACACTTTTGAACTGGTTGCATTATTGCCCTATATATTTATTTAAATACAAAATATTGCATGTTTAACCCTTATTAATTTGCTCTCTTTTTTTTTTTTTTTTTTTAAGCATCTTCTGTTTCGAATGAAAATGGTGAGGTTATGCTAATTTTTTTTTTTTTTAATAATTGCAAATGTATAATTTTTATTATACTCTTCTATTTGTAACTTTAGATTCCTTATCATTCGAACAATATCAAAATTATCGTTCCCAACACCCGGGACCTCTCTCAGAGAGGTCCTTCAATAAATGGAAACGTAATGGCGGTATGGATGAGTCCTCCTTTAAATGGAGGGCTCATCCATACCGGGGTTTTGGGAGACACCGAAGAAAAAACAGCAACCAAAAGGTTGTAAATGTCTTCTATCAGTAGAGATATTTATGACTTTTTAGTTGCTGCTTTTTCTTCGTTTTTTTTTTTTTTTAATTTTGTAATTTTTTGTTTCGGTGTTTTTTTTATTATAGTTTTGTAATTTTTTTTTTAAATATATATTACGTTGTATATTTGTTTTGTTTTAATCTTATTTAATAAAATTTTTAATTGTTTTCTCACCAATTAAACCTGACTTCAAATTTAAAGCCCTCTTAAATACCCCTCCCTAAAATCTAAAGTCGAAAGTTGAATTGATTCATTATCCAATTATCATAATATAATGATGCTGCATTCTTTTGTTAAAAACAATTATTTGGTACTGCTTTTAAAATTTACCAAAACCCAAGGCAATATATTTAGCTATATAAATACAATTTATTTATCTCGATTCCATTCTTTATCTTTTATGTTTATAGTTTGGCTCCTTAAAGCATTTTATGTTTTGCTCTTTTTATTATGAATATTTTAAATCCGTTGTGATGTCTTTTAAATTAAACTAAAGTTTACTAAAAGCCAACATAAAAATTACGTTTTTGAACAACACCAAAAAGAACAGCTGCAGTATCACAATAGGTTACCAAAAGCAGGTATACTGTTTTCCAGTTGTTTTTTTTTTTTTTTTCATATATATCTACTTATTTATATAATACTATAGTACGATTGTTTATATCTCATTCATTTTTTTTTGTTTATCTTTAAGTGTTAATAATTTTATTCTTTGAATGATATTAGTTAAACAAGTCGGCTTTTCATTAAAGATATTGGTTTCAAAATTGAACATCATTGGCAAAATGCTTACAAAATTAGGTAGTCTTTAAAAATCTGTTTTCTATTTAATACACTTTTTTTTTTAATATACTTTTCTATAACAATTCTACTAATATGGAATCACGTAGCTTTTTAAATATGTTTAATTGTCGTCCCTATCGGTAATAAATATTTTAAATTATTTGATATGGTTTTCTTTACAATAGGCTATGCTTGGCTCCTCGGTGCTGTAAATGGTGGCTTCAACTTTGTTTTTTTTAAGAAAAATGTGTTTTATATATGCTTCTGTTTTAAAATATTTTTGTTACATATTTAACTATATATCATGTAAATAAATTTCTTTTAAAGATAAGTAAACTTGATACTTGCTTTTTAACGGATTTTCAAAAAGTGAACAAAGGTTTAAATATATTTTTTAACTGTCTTTTATGATTTTATCAATTTTATTAAATATTACTTCAAATATAAAATTTACTATATATAAATAAATATAAAAATTACTTAAAAAATTTTGAGTAAAATCTAATTGCTTTTATTATTAACCTGATATATACAAAAATTAATGAAATAAAACTAATAATCTAACGCCAAGTTAAGGCAAAATGAAATAAATATGTTGATACACGTTAGCTATTATAGTAAATCCATATATTCCTTTGTTTTTTTATAAACAAGTTTCTGCTGGATTACTAATTAAAAAAAAAGGTTGGTTTAAATAATAATCTTTATCATAATATATAGGATCCGTATGCAGGGTAAGCCCTTTTCGGAATTGCGATATATTTTTCAACTTATAGTTTTTCCGGATATCCAACTTCTATGCCTACAAGTTTGGGTGTAATATTTTAGATGTTTTAAAAATATTTAAAAAATATTTAATAACATTTAAAAGGTTTAGGTGCGATAGTGACATATTTTTAAGCTCTTCACTCAGTAAAATGAAAAGTGTAAAAAATAAAGACACGACTCAGCTTAAAGCAAAATTAAGAGTAGAATATATTCCCAATATTTGCCTAAACAATTTTATGGAATTTGAAAATTTGATATCGATTTTCTGTGCATATAATTCAAGTCATTTTATGGTTAAAATTATCTTTAATGAAGCTAAGAGTTCTCTTAGACTAAGAAGCCAAGAAAAATAAAAGTGAGCTCAACTAAAAAAATGTATAAATAAATTTATATTTCATTAGAGAAAGTAAATAAAGATCAAATTGTTAGTAATGATTTATTACTACTAACCTGTATTACGGGTTGCTTACAGCTAGTAATATTATAAAATTGCTATAAAATATTGTACTTTTTGACCGTGGTATACTTTTTTTACCGTTCACCAGTTTTTTTATTTGTATTTTTTAAATATGTATAGAGTAAACTGATCAAAACCTAGCTGAATGAAGCTGCATTAATATCATACGGATAGATTCCGAAAGCTCAAAAAATCAGATTACTTACGGCAAAAGATTCGCTCCAAACCGGTTCTACCAATCATCAAAAACTCTTGAAACTAGTGTCCAATGAAATTTACTTATCAATCTTTCACATTCTTCTCTGTAATCTTTCTTGAGTAGGCTAAATCACAAGACTCAAGGCAGTGGGAAGTGCAGACAATTTAACAATATGTTTTTTGTTTGGCACAGCCGCAGTGATTGTTTACCAATTATTACCAATGTTTACCGATTATTACCAATTAGTATTTTGAAACTTTTTAAGAATTGTACATTATACAAGTAAAGTTAAACGTTTTTGCCTGTTACACAGTCCCCAACTCAATTTTTAGATAGTGTTCCATTCTTGGATGATTTTTGTGCGTCGAAGAAAAATTTTAATTTTCGTTAACTAGAACTGTTGGATATTTAGGTTTGAATCCAATTTATGTTATTCCGCGAATTCAAACCTGTAGGGAACATCTTAAAATACTAAATGCCAAAATGCCTTTACATGCTACTAGCTGTGAGAATTCATTTGTTACAAGTTCAATTGTTAATATCATAGATGCCCCATTCCATAAATAGAGTTTTCCACGTTTACTTCCACGCTGTTTGTGCATTTTTGTGAAGCATTGTAAATTTTCTATAATTTCAATTTTCTTCATTAAAAAAAAAATACAAACTTAATTGAACATAAAACTGGTTATAACTATCTAATAGCAAATGTTGAGGCTCATATTTGCATATAACAAACTTATAGAGGAAAGCAAGTTAGAAGAAGGGGTAAGTTGTCGAATTGCGTTTATATTTAGATCTTTTCATCAAAAAGTGACAGAAACTACATGGAACCTTCCTACTAATTAACTATTCAATCTTTCGCAGAAGTATTATAGAGATTTGCGCATAGGTAAGGGAGATATTGCGATTTTATTGTTTTTTGAACAAAAGCGTAACTTGAAACGTCGCATCTATTGTAAAATTTCTAGTCACAATTTATTTTTAATTTGTAGAAAGTGCTTTTCAAATATTTTATACCGTTATTTTTCATTTGATTCCATAATGACGGACCTTGGTTCATAATTGAAAACTTTGACACTTGTGATTTTAGTATACTTAATTGATAGTTATCGTTAGTATTTGACCAATGATTGTATTTTTAAGATTAAAGCTTTCTAGTTCAGTGTTAATTGTTTTTGGAGTAGTTGTAGAATAAATTTGTATCGTTTGCATACATAAATGCCAATATTTTACGAGAAACTTTATTTATATCATTAATGTATATTTAAAATAATATAGATCCCAAGATTGATGACTGTTTGACTCCACATACAATACCAAGAGTTCCTGAATCGTGTAGGTCAACATAATTTTTTCGATTAAAAAGATTTAACCAACTTATATATTAGACTTTTTATGCCTTTATGTTTATTTGATTAAAAACTTTTAACCAACTTATATATTAGACTTTTTATGCCTTTATGTTTTAACTTTGAATGAAAAATTCCATAAGTACCAGTATCGATTGCCATAGAGAGATCAATAAATACTCCTAATACTTGTTCATCTTTATCAAAGGGTATAGATATTTTTATTGCCAATTTCAATAACAGCATGTTCAGTAGAGAAGTATTTCTGAATTCCAAATTGATTTTTGTATAAAAGCGTATTTACTCAGCTAGCACACCTACTTTAATAAAACGTTAGAACAATGTTGCGATATCATTTTGGTTACAAATGCGACGTCGCCAACATCAAAATGGCGAAATGTAATACTTTACATTAATTCAACATTGTATTTTTTAGTTGGCACAGCATTGTATTTTAAGCTGGCTCAACGGCGCATTTAATGTTTATCGGAATAAGATTTTGTTACTGATTTTTAAAATTATATGTATATATATATATATATATATATATATATATATATATATATATATATATATATATATATATATATATATATATATATATATAATTAAATATATAAATTATGTTGGTGTATTATACAAATAGAGTGCTCAGTGTTCTTTAAGAACAGAGTAGTAATAGTAAGTAACAGTAACAGTAATTGTAAAAATTTATTCTAGAAAACGTTTTACTTTGATATACTTTGTACTTTTTAATAAAAAGTTTCTTATATAAATAATAATTGTTTTTCAAGATAAATAATAATAATATGATAAATTATAAACGCGCATCAATTCGACAAACATGGAGTAAAAGTGTTACGCAACAAGCAATTCTCTCCATGATAAACGACGATTAAGGATATAAAAAAGCTGCCAAGGTGTATAGTGTACCACAAACTACCCTTAAAAAGAGAGTAAAAAAGTTTCGAAAAAATCCTGATATTAAAAAAGCATGGGAAAAGAGTAAGTACAAATGATTATTAATTTATTTACAGTATAGATACAATGTATTTAAAACATAATCAATATTGTTACCCTTTGAAAAGTTATATTAATAATACATTTATAACCTAATTTACCCATTTAATCTTTTGGTGGTAGGCTATGATACAGTGTTATAGTCTTTCACAAAATTATTGTTTTAAAAATATTATAAATGTTTTCTAATTAATTTTGAAGTGATTAAATTAGTACTATTGTATTTTAGTTCTAGCTGCTTTCAAATAGTATTTACCCGAGAGGAAGAAAATGAACTTGTTATACACATTCAGCTGATGGAAAAGATGCTTTTTGTACTTAGCTCATTTGAGGTCAGAAAGTTAGCGTATGAACTGGCAGTTAAAAACAATAAGAAACACAGTTTTAATAATGACCTTGGCATTGCCGGATGTCACTGGTATAAAGGTTTCACGGAGAGGCATTCCAAACAGCTATCACTTCGTAGACCGGAGGCTACATCAGCTGCTCGTGCCATGTGCTTTAAACAAGTGGTTGTGGATTCTTTTTTTTCTTTTCTGGAAAAGGTTGTGGATACAAACAAGCTATATGTTGAAAATATCTGGAATTGTGATGAAACAGGTATTTCTACAGTTCCAAATTGTCTCTCTAAAATTGTTTCAACCAAAGGGAAAAAACAATTTGGTTCTCTCACTTCAGCTGATAAGGGTCAGCTTGTCAAAGCCGTTATTTGGTCTTCAGCAAGTGGGAGGTACATGCCACCCATGATGATCTTTTCTCGTAAACGAATGAAGCCAAAATTATTGGATGGAGCACCACCTGGTGCATAGGCTGAATGTCACTCAAGTGGGTGGATACAAAAAGAATTGTTTATTGTTTGGTTAAGAAAATGAATTCAATAGACAGGGGCCAAAATAAGCTCGCCAGTACTACTTATATTAGATAGACATAAATGTCACACTAAAAGAATTGAGTTGATTAACATTGCGAGAGAGAATGGTGTTATTATTCTGTGTTTGCCTCCTCATTGCATACATCGAATGCAGCTTTTGGATTTGGCGTTTATAAAGCCACTTAGCACTTATTATGACCACAATATCAGGAAATGGTTAAGAACAAATCTTGTACGCGTGGTCACTCAATTTCAAATAGCTGCATTTTTTGGTTCAGCTTACCTGGAAGCTGCAGCAATGACAAATGCTATTATTGGCTTTCAAAAAGCTGGCATATGACCAGTAAATAGAAATATTTTTTCCAAATCAGACTTTCTGGCAGCAGAAACGACTGATATTAGTTTCATTGAAACAAACCCTGTTGCTCATACATGTGACATTGGTGTTATTAGCAACCTCTGTGCTTCTGTCAGCTACCCATCTGTAAGTACCAGTCATCAAATGTTACCTGCAATCCAAATATCTGCATTTAGCAGCAATATAAATGTTTCTAACGTCCACACAATTGCTTCTACAAGCCAATCATCTGATTATACCGGCATAATGTCCACGTCTTCCAGCATTTTAACCACTTCTTCGAGCAATGTTAATACCACATCATTTCAAAATATATCTCCAAGTCTTATTATTCCAATACCAAAGTAGTCACTGCAAAGGAGACTATCAAGGCAGAGAGGAAAATACTGTAATCCTGACCTCGTCTCCGTATAGAGCCTCACTATTAAACACCATGAGTAAAAACGAGGCAAATGCTTCAAAAAAAAGAAAAAGGCTCAAAATGACTAACAAAAATGGTTATGCATCAAAAAAAAAAAAGCTGAGGTAGATGGACAAAACACTGCATCTAAAAAGAAGAAAACAGTCAAAAATTCAGAAGAAGACAGTTCATGTCTCTACTTCCAGGAAAATTACTCTACTAGTGTTAAAAGTTGGGTTTCTTGTAGTGATTGCCACAGCTGGGCACATTAATCTTGTGCTGATTTAGAAGAAAAAGATAAACGGCCAAATTTTATTTGTGAACCATGTCTAAACATTAAACAAATTTTAAAACATATGTTATTGTTACATTGTATACCCCATTTTGCCCCTAGCATTGGGCAAAATGATATATATATATGTAATTAACATTATAAGATTCAGTATTAAATTTATGAGGCAATATGCAAATTAAAAAAATTCAAGAATTATAAAATGTTTCAACAAACGATATTTTTATATAAGAAAATTTCATTCAATGTACTATTTTATGCAACAAACAAAAGCATGCAAGACCTGCCTTCCAAGGGCTATTGGATTTCTGATCTGTATTAAACAAAAAGGTTTTAAACTCCTCAGTGAGTTTTTGAGTTGATGGGTTATCATCAATAATAAGCATCGATAAATCTATCGTTGCTCTTCATTTGAAAAGGAGGAGTTATAACTTTATGACTTTGTTTACATTTAAGAAAACAACAAGAAGGTGCATTACATATGAATGCTTGAAGTTTAACCTTAATTTTTTATTTTTATGTTATAAACTTTCACTAGATAACAATAAAAATTCTTTAATAAATTGAGAAAATCATTTAAGCAGTTTGTTTACAACTTCTATAGAAAAGTGTAATTATAAAATTATATTCTCTATTAGACCAAGTATTGGCCATAGTTGAAGATTAGGAGATTTAAAAAGAGGTAACCCATCAAAATTAACAGTAGTAGATAACTAAGTATACCTACTACTATCATTTTTCCATCAGCAATCTTAAAAACATTCAATCCGACGCTTCATTCGATTTTTTGTTAAAATGTTATCAATATAAAACTTTTTGCAAGAATAATGTTAAAAATAAATAAATATAAAAATAATTAAATATAAATAAACAAGTATAAATATAAGAAAACAAACATCATTCGAAGAAAATTTATTAACTTTATATATTTAGACGCTAATTCAGTTTTTTAAACGATGTTTTTAAGATGCTTTAAAGAGGGCTGTTTAAAATATTATAACTAAGCAAAAAAAAAAAAAGACGTACAAAAGACGTCATACAAAGACTCAATATTTTACTGTCTTTTTAAAAACGTATTGAAGAGGATTTAGATTAGCGCGAAAAAAAGGATTTAAAAAACCTCGTATTAAACGTCTTAAAGACGTCATCCGAAGACAAGACCATTTAAAGACCTAAATAAGATGGTCTTGAAAACGTTTCGTGTTTGCCTACCATGACATTGGGTGTCTTGCCTATCATGCCATTGGGTCTCCTGGTGCAGAAATTTTTTTAGAACCCGCTCTAATAATAAATTTTAAATAATTAGGCTAAAAAAGTTCATTATTCGCGACTACAGGAGATAAAAGTCATAACTCTAGTGTATACCTTTATCTTTAGAATATGCTCAAGGAAGATTTTTTAAAAGCAGCGAAGTCGTTATAGCACAAATATAAAAGGTGGAAGCGCAAAAAAAAAAAAAAAGTTATAAAATTCTATTTCTAAATTTCTAATATTTTTTACGAATCTTGAGAATCGAAATCTTTAGAATTCGTTAATAAAAAAAAGGAAACGTGATTCTTTAAGAATCGGTGAAATCGATAATCGCCTACTTCAAGTGAAAACTCAACTCAAATTTTTGCTTATAAAAGTTAAAACGTTTACAGATTATTTTCTGTGTTATTAAAAATTTATTAATAAAATATTATTGCGCAATTGTACATTTTTCATATTTGCGTGATATACTAAATTTTTATTATAATTAACTTTACAATTAACTAAGGTTAAAATGTTTGCGGGGGTATAATATAACCAATATTTTTAGTAAAAAAGTATACAATAAAATTTAATTGTTAATGTCAACTGAAATGATAAAATTCTCTAAAAATACATTTTCATGTTAGTCTCTACTAAAATGAAATGTATTTTTTAAAACATTTGATTGATATAGTTTTTTTTTTTTTTATGTTGTTAATTATTTCTCGACTATCTCATTTTTACAACGAAAATACTTTTATAAAAATTTAATAAATACTGGTATTTTATAAATGAAAACTTGAATGACTAGTTTTTTTGTTCAGTTTGTTTTAATTTAATTTTTCAAAAAATAAGTAGAACACGCCACAGTAAATTTTAATAAAATTGCCGAAACTCAAAACTTTGGAACCTTTACAAATGGACCCTAGTGCTAAGTTTTTTTTCTTACTTGTTTTGATAATTTTTTCAGGTATGGTTTGTTCAGTTATAAAATGCTAATTTTTATTTATAATAAATTATACTAATTATTTACAAGTAGGGGGTGACGGGGAAAAATGGTGAACGTGTTAAAAATCCTGAGTTTTTGCAAATTGACAGTCATGAAGCAATAATATTTTGTCAGTGTGTCTGTTTTATTGTAATATTTTATTGCCCTTGTGAGGTTTAGAAATTGAAATTTTAGTAAAAAAATTAAAATAATCATAAATTTGTCATCTGGTCGCGTAGTCGGTGCAAAACATCTTACTTTTTTGTGTTCAACTTTATAAAATTTTACGAAACTACTAACGATTCTATTTTAAATACCGCAAAATAAACATGCGTCGCAAAATTAAAAAAAAATCTGTTTTTCCTTTTAATCGATTATATCGGTGTGTGATTTTTTAAATCCCAAAATACAATGATTAAGATGTGACATGAAGTAAAGAAAAATAATAATAAAGAACAAAATATTATTTAATATTTAAACAAATAAATGATTCGAAATAATTTAACTAAATTATTACTTTGATCATTGCTATGTTAAATTTTGAATAGGGTAGAGCAATTTTTATTAAATTTAACAAATCTCACGAACGGTGCGTCGGATTTACATAATTTCTTATATATTTGAAAGATAAATTAAACTGCTAAAAAATCTGTTAAGAAAAAAGTATAGTTTTTAATTTTTTTTTAGAAGATATTACCTAAAGTTTGCGGACCTGCTCAACCTGCCCCAACGGGGTTAGTTAAGCAATAGTGTGTGGTAAGTTGAAAAATCAACAAATAAAGAATATGTTTGGTACAAAACTTGGGTGAATCATCAATAGAACTTTTACAAACAGTGTGTATAATTTACACCCACATACTGTTAGTAAAAAACATAAACTTTTTATTTTATATACTTTAATGACGTAAGTAAAAAAAGAGAAAAAATTATAAAGTAAGAAAGTGTCATAAAATATAAAAATATAATTTTATACTACATTCTTCAACATTGAAGCCCGATTTAAAAATTACTCATTTTAAAAATATATGTAAATAATGTACCGCTCTATTAATTCTCACCAAAGTTGTTTCTTTGTGTTCGATAGTTCAGTTTTATTTATTTTTTTACTTTTTTGGTCCTAAATAGAAAAAGTGCCGTGTATCTCACTCAATAGATTTTCAGCAATCTTTTGTTGTGTATTGTGTTAACATTCTAATTACCTAACTTCTATCTAATTTTTATCCATTAGATGTTTTGTCATGTGATGCGTAGTTTTTGAGCCCAACTTGCCCCGCTCTACTCTTATTTTTATAAACTTATTCGCTTAAATTCTACTTATTATATCATCGTTTTATTTTTTTTTCTTCTATTTATTATTGTGCTCCCAAAAGTCTTACGGTCTTATCACAAAGGGTATAACTAGGAAGTTCACGCCTTCTTTTTTTCCAATTTCGCTTGTTGGGGTACGACGTCGAACCTCGGACATTAATTACTTTTATAAATATTTTTTTTAAATCCATCCCTTCTTTTTGTTATCGCTCTCGTCTAAAGTGGTAACCGTAAAAGTAGATAGCTCTTTAATTAATAGTACTTATGTGACATGAAATTTTAAATTAATCAATTAGTAGATTGTTATATATCATTAGAAAGGGCTTTATTACAGCGTTTTAAAGGTGAAAAAATTATTAAAATTGAACAATTTTACAAAAGTTATAGCATTTTAAATAACGAGTTTTCGATTTATGGATTTGTTAAAAAAACGGTGACAAATTTTGAATTTTTCTTAACTTGAAATGTCAGAACTTTTTCAATTTTTTTTCAAAACTCATAAGACTTGGCATCAAAAAAAAAAGGTTTTAATAAGGAAAATAAAGATACATAAAAGACGTATGCGGGGCGTTAAAAGCGCGTCTATAATACCATTTATTATATTCAAAATCAAGATTTTTTTTAAAAAAGTTTTTTTAATATTTTGTATGCTTTATATGTAATATTCAATATTATTTTATATAATAATATACATTTAAACATTAATGTTCAATTGTTTATGATATGTCCTCCCCCCCCCCAACTCCCTGTGTGTATAGCGGAACTCAAGTCAAAAATAAGTACCTATTTTGGGTGAGTTAGTAGGGTGTCTGATGGTGCTTTTTTTATAATATTTTGGCAGATAACTAGAAAATAGATTTTATGCTGATGTCTGAATATATTAAAAAAAAGTCTCAGTTATCCTTCAAGACATACGTGATGCACAAACAACAAGAAAAAACGCTTCTGCAAAAACTGTATCTATTTATATACCTAAGTAAAATAAAAGATTTTTAGATTTTTGTAATGTTATTCCTTTTTCTCTTTCTCTATTTTACTGTTTTTCTTTGAGTAACAGCATTTTAAATTTAGTTTTTTTTAATAAATTATTTTAGCTGTCGACTGCGACTATTGCGAGGAATATGGCTTTGGCACGGGTGAAAGATCATATCGTTGTTTAACTAATATTGAAAATTTTCCAGCAGAAATAAATATAGACATTAAAACTTGTAACAATGATCCTGTGGTAAAATTTCATATCAAAATTAGCAAACTTAATATTAATTTTGAAACTCAGGTGCATGCTTCTCAAGATATTCAAATACCTGGACTATCATTATCTAGTTTAGCTGGTTTATACATTCAAGTAAATTTTGAGGACGACCATTCTGGAAATAAAGATATAAAGGTGATATTTTTAACAAATCTAAAGCTATATAATTTATTTCAAATATATATATATATATATATATATATATATATATATATATATATATATATATATATATATATATGTATATATATATATATATATATATATATATATAAATATATATATATATATATATATATATATATATATATATATATATATATATATATATATATATATATATATATATATATATATATATATATATATATATATATATATATATATATATATATATATATATATATATATAAACAAAATATATAAGTAATGTTGATAAGTAAAAGTCGAGTACAAAAAATATATAAGTAGTCTTTAAATTAGAAGAACAAATGCAACAAAGTTTTCACTACGTAGTTTTGTGGTTTACGGTATCAAAAACTTTTGACAGATCAATGAAATGTTTACCTTTAAATATTTAAACTACAATAAATGTGCTTTGAAAAACTAATTTTCTTGATTATGAGAATATTATTATTGTACTTTATGAATGAATTATTTATTAACAAAATTTTTTATTATTCAATATATTTTTAGGTAATGCTACTATTTAAAGTTTTTAAAGTTGTGAAACTGAAATTGCAATTGCTTAATAAGACCATCAGCAACTCAAATTGTAATGGTAAGTTTGATGTTTACGTGCACATTAAAAATATTATTAATAAAGAAATAATTTTCTCAAAACAAAAAGAATACTTCTTTTTTAAATAAAAGTTAACCCATTGCGCAATTTATTTCCTAAAACATTCGATAACATTCTCATTCGAGAAAGTTAAAGTATATACTTTATTAAAATTAAATTTTGTCTTTCAGAAGTTTGATATAGCTTTCATATAAAATTTAAAAAGTTATAAGGCAGCTCAGTTTTGAAAAGGTTAATGGTTTTTAATTTTTTTTTTTTTATCTTTTCTTACCCGGGGGTCGATACAGTCAAAAAGGTTATTTATTTTTTATCTTGTTTCATTTAATTTTCTGCTTTGTTATAATATTTGAAAAAAATACATATAAATAAATGCATATAAACCCGATTAAAAAAATATATATATCCTGTCTTACCTTAAACGAGTCCCGTTTACATTGCTTGACAGTATTACAATAAATGTCAGTATAGTTTTATAACTTTAACAATTTCTCAAACTCGAAACATTAATCTTAAAGAACAATTTGAATTTGCAAAAAAGCATTAATAAGACAGTGTTGTTATTTTTTATTAATATTTTTCATATTTTATATTTTAATATGATTATTATTCCTGACATTTTTATTAACCTATTTTGTTTTTAAAGATATTTTAAAAATGTGGAATTCTGCAGATGATTCCTTGAAATACGGCATAACGGGTGGACTTTCATTACTACTTGTTGGATTATTTTCTTGGTGCTGTTACTGTTGTTGTAGAAAAAAAAAAGCCAAACCCGCTATAATAATGTCTGGAAATATTTTACCATTATTTCAAAGCAAAATTCCTTACAAGATACATAACAATGTTTAAAGTTATTTGAAAAAGTTAACATACCAACTTATTGTTCAAAAAAAAAGTTTTTATCTTTAACCATAAAATGATTAATAAAAAAATGGCTACAATCAGTTTTATCATTTATAATGCATAAAAGGTTTATATTTTAACGAGTTTTGTTATCCCTTAAAAAATTAAAGTTATGTATTTTATTGAAATGAAGTTATTTCTTGAAACACAACTTGTTAGAAATATTACATTTTGCTCAGAATTCACATTTTGTCTTCTTTATAAACTAAAAAGTTTTATTAAATTAGATTTTTTTTTCTTGTAAAGTTTGTAAAATCTGTAAATTCAGATTTATTGTTAACTTATTGTTGTTGTTGTTGTTGTTGTTGTTGCTGTTGCGGAGTTCGCAGCGTTGCTAAATACAAACTAAACATCTTTCTGACTCGAGAAAAACCTTTAGGTGTATTAGATATCAAGTTATCACGTATACTAGTTTTTAAATCATTCATTGTCGTTTGTGGAAGAAAATAGAGTTTAAAACTTATGACCGTATAAAGTTTATGACCACCTTTATTATTGGGGAATACGGAAACTTTGCTTTCTTGAGGACTAAATATATTTTTTATATATGATAAGCTATCTAATTATTCTTTAAATCTAGCATAGAGCGTTTTTTGCGTTCGTTAAATTTGATTTATACCAGGGCTTCTTTTTCACTCATAAATATAAAAAAGATAAGTAAATTTATCTTTTTGAAATCAGTGTTTAATATAAAATATGTACGGAACTGTGTTTCTAGCGCTTTTTAGTGATTAACTATAATTTTTGCGATACAAGTTCTACAATGATTGTTCTCAATATAAAATTGTCGACACTGGACAAAATTTCAAACGAATTCTTTTCTACCCGAGTTTTCCAAATTTTGATCTTTTAAACAAAACTTTCTATTTTATCATTTGAAGTAAATATAAATCGCAAAGTTGAGATCGTTTAATTTCTCAAATATATCTGAAAATAACACAGCTTGGATAGCCATAAGTCATTTTGAAAAAAAGCAACAAGTTTACATTTTCGTTCAGTTAAAAATAATTTGATTATGTCATTTAATAATAATCTTCTTAAACTTTGATCTCTTGACAACCATCTTACTTCTGCATGTAATATTAAAGTTGTGTACTTGAAATCCATATCCTTACAGAGATTTGAAAATAAGTGGCTGTTAAGGGCATGGTTCTTAATAACATTTATAATCTTAACAGCATACTGAAGCACATCGTTCAATTCTGATGTTAATTTTTTTGCTGCAAGAGCTTCTTGGTAAGCTTGAAAATATGATTTAAAACTAATAATTTCGCCCGTCATTGCTCCATCTTTTTTGCACCATCTGGGCATATTCCACAGCAATGTTTCCATTCTAAATCTTCAGTGACAAAATTTGTCGAGTTTACAAAATATCTTTCCCTAAAATATGGTTTTTCAAAGGACGACTAAATAATAATTCTTCCTCCACATTTTCCTTATAAACGTACCTGACATATACTAACAACTGAGCCAATTTAGTAATACCCGTTGTTTCGTCGAAATGAATTTAAAATTTTGGACTTTCTTAATTCTTGTAATACGTTGTACTAATTGGTCCTTGTTAATATCAGAAATTCTATTCGCGACAGTGTTGTTCGACAAAGGAATTTTTTGAATATCACCGCCATATTTACTTCCTGTAGTATTTCATCATATTAATAGCAGCAGATAATACAGGATCTTCTTCGATAGTGAACGGCTTTTGATTTTTAGCAATACAGTATATAACTTCATATGACGTTGTAAATATTTTTCATTAATGGTTATATATTTTTCAAAAGATATTTTTACTTTGTTTAAAGATTTTTACAGTCTTTCAAAATATTCTTTTGGTTTACTGATATACGAAACATGCTTTGATTCTAAATTTTTTTTTTTTAATTTTGATGGTTTCATACTCTCAGCAGCCATTCATTCATTGCAGATATTTCAAAGTGGTTGTTCATTACTCTTACAATTTTAAAATTTAAATCTAAATTGAAAAAAAGACTCATCATATATTTTTTTTTCGCTTATTAAATGACTGTTTTTCAATACTTCGACCTGGCTGAGAAGCGTTTGTAGCGTTATCATCTGCGTCATTACCATTCTTGTTTAAGCTCAGCCATTTATCCATGGTCAAAAATAATTTTGATCCTAAAGTCCGAAAAACATATAAAAATAACATATTGCATTAATATTTGAATAATTAATTACTGAATAAATGAGACTAAGATAAAATAGCGTTACGGTTGAACACTAACGATTTTACGGCGCGAAAACCGTTAGCAAATAAGAACATATCGCAGTTTAGTTATTAATTTTATCACAATTTAGTTAGATTTTTTTGTATTAAATGAACTTTGTTTATAAACATAATTTTTGTTTATAAATAAAACTCAAGTCGTACGAACTTCATAAGTTTTTGAATGAGAAAGAAAAGGAGCTCCATTGCTGAAAAAAAATTCTTTTAAACAAAAACACTTCTCCTTTCTTAAAACAAAAACATGTTTTATGGTTGCTCACATTAAGTCTATGATGTAGGCTTTTGTAAAATCTTGACGTTTTTGCTTATATCATATTAGTTTGCAAATATATAAAAATTTTGCAAATATATATAAATAGTTCTGAAAAAGTGAAAAACCATTTTAAATTCTTTAATTCAAATTTTAATTTTTAAAATCATATCTATGGCGACCCTAGAATTTCGCTACGCAAACCCATTTGGGGTTTCGCTCTGTCTGAGAGTTACAAAGTTGCGGCAAATTTTGCAGCAATTTTAATCTCGTGCACGCGCAAGATTAACTTTTTCAGCAATGAAGCATGCAAAAAACGTTTTGTCAGTAGTACAGCAATTTTATATTATATGTCTTGTAAAAAACTAGAATTTAAAATGTTTAAAACAATAGAATTTAAAATAAAAAGACAATTCTGGACCTCATCAAATAGGTCTATAAACTCTCTTTGGTTTTGAATATGAAATATTAAACATGAACTTTACATACAAAACGCGTAAGAACTTTTTTATATTAATGTATAAGTAGAAAAAAAGTAAAGAATTACTTGAATTTATTATATAATGCAAGAAAGTTAGTTAAATATTAATTTTGACATATTTATTTAAAAATTCATACTAGATGACTTTCTATTGTCTTTCCATATCCACGTTCTTTGCAATGGGGATGTAAACCTTTGCATTGTATAAAAATAAGATCTCAAATTTTATTAAAATAATCTTATTTTTGAAATTGAAATCTTATTCTTTAAATTTGTTTTTAATAATAATTCATTTCACAAATTAAAATTAAACATATTACCACTTGAGTCCCTTTTTGAATCTGTGTAAATGTTTCGCCAACTTGAAAACAATTGCATATTAAATAGGTGTAATTTTGTATTCCTCTGCAGTAAAAGTAATTGTTCAAATGATATATATATATATATATATATATATATATATATATATATATATATATATATATATATATATATATATATATATATATATATATATATATATATATATATATATATATATATATATATATATATATATATATATATATATATATATATATATATATATATATATAAATGATTTGCTATATGCAAATTTTTATATTTCATTGTTAAAATAAATTTTATTAAATTCTTGTTTAGATGAAGTTGCTTTAGAGAGGATCAGTCAGTTATATCCCTATTATATGATTTAATATTTTAGTATTTAGTCATTTACTATTAGCTTCACTTACTTTGACGGAGACATTTAAAGAGAAAACAGTTACTGCAAGGCTTCACAATATAGATAGTGAGGAATTAATGGGTATGGTTTAGTGATGCAAAAAAAACGGGCTCTCAATGCAACAATTTGCTATATCTCTTGCAAAATAAGAATAAAAAAATAGGACTGTCGACTAAATGGACACTCTAGATTTAAGTTTAAGAAAAAAGATGTAGCACGTAAAAACAGATTTAAAAATTGACTGCATCGATGCAAAATAAGAGAAAAGGTTTGCCAAAGAATAAAAATAAAGCGCCAAAAAATGGATGAAAAAGAAAGTTAAAGCGCGAGCTACCCTAATTGAATTTTGACGAAGTTTATAATTTGTATAAGTACTTGTCTAATGAACTATTTAATTTTGAAGAAGTCTAGATAAAATTGCTGGGAAGAAACTAGAACATGAATGTTATGATCCAAAAATATGCAAAAGTGTTTTATATAGCAGCAGAGTAGAAAAAGTTATTAAAAGAAAAAATGACATCATTTACGCTGTTTCTCACTGGAAAGATGATGAAACTGATATTGAAGCTGTTGACTATTGCATGAAAAAGATGATGTTGTTTCCAGTGAGTTATAATTTAATTAATTTAATAACACTGGAAAGTGTTGTGACTTACCAATAATGTGTTGTAAGTGTTGTGACTTGCATTAATAATATAGCAAATGTCGTGACTTGCCAATTTGTATTGCAAGTGTTGTGACTTGCTAAATAAGTCAGGTTAGTGTTGTGAATTGCCTAAATTGTATATAGCAAGTGTTGCAACTTGTAAAATTTTTTTATAGACGGCTCTGGCTTACCTTCATGGTGCCTATTGTTAAAAATGATTAAATATAGTTTTATTGGAGTTAACTATTTTAATTATTTACATATTATTGCATATATATATATATGTATATATATATATATATATATATATATATATATATATATATATATATATATATATATATATATATATATATATATATATATATATATATATATATATATATATATATATATATATATATATATATATATATATATATATATATATATATATATATATATATATATATATATATATATATATATATATATATATATATGCGAGATCTACAATCTAAAGCATTTCTGTATTTTTATTTTTATCCTTGCCTAACACTATTTTACTTTTACATCCAAAGGAAAAATCAACTTCGTAATATAGTTCACTATATTTATATTACTTTCAAATTTTATATCTAATTTTTTTGTTTAATAAAATGGAATATTGTTTTATTGTTAATTTTAGTTTTGCCTAACTTTTTTTTACCTTCGAAATCTATTAAAAAGGAACAGTCAAAATATTTGCAACCAACATCGAACAATGCTGAAAAGTGTTCCTAATTTTACATGTCTTAAAAACAAAACGAGCTATACTACCACAGAAGTCAGGAGTCTGGAGTCATAGCATGCCAAGACAAGAGTAATCAGCTGACAGGTAACGCAACACAGACAAAATTTTGTTGACAAGTGCCTTTTTGCAGCGGACAAAACAAGTGCAACTTATTTGGTTTGTTTCATTTTCTTATAAAGGAAGTATCCAGAAGATTTCAAAAGTTTACAAAAGCATAAAGAAGCTTCCAAAAATTTCAAGAAGAAGCATCTGAAAACATCCAGAAGCATCCAGAAGTATCTAAAAACATTCAGAAGTATCCAGAAGTATCCAAACGCATCCAGATGCTTCCAGAAGCATCGAAAAGAAGCTTCTAGAAACTTCCAGAACAGGTTCACACAGGTTCATTTTACTATATAAGAGACATGTAAACCGACATGTAATTCAGTCAGTATATGGAAGTCAATCAGTCAGTATTATCAAGACAGTTTATCGAAGTGAGTTTCTTTAAAGTGTTTTATCGAAGAACATCAATACAAGAAGTGAAATATAACAAATGTTTCATTACATCAATACAGTCCACATCTAACTAAGACGTTGTGTTCCACAAAGGATTATTATATCATCACAAGGTAAATGTTTTACGGTAAGCCTTGAGAAGCGTGATTATTTATTTTTATTATTTTTATGTCTTCAAGTGCCGAATTGGCTCCCGACAGTCTTGGATTTGAACTAAGAAAGAAAATTATTGGCGATTACGTAAGTGAAATGTCACAAAAAAGTATTTGTGATAAATATCTCGTGACAAAATGGACTGCATCAAGATTACCTAGTGGGAAAAAAGACGTCGAAAAGACGTCTTTAAAAGTTTTATTTACGATGTCTTTAAGACGTCTTTTTTTTATTAATTATGCAAATCTAAAAGACATCTTTTTTCGACATCGAAAAGACGTCTTTTTTTATCTTATTCTAGTCATAAAAAGACATAAAAAATGCGTCTTTAAGACGCCTTTTTTTAGTCAAATATGCAAATCTAAAAGACATCTTTTTTTGACATCGAAAAGATGTCTTTTTTATCCTTATCTTGCCATAAAAAGACATAAAAAATGCGTCTTTAAGACGCCTTTTTTTAGTCGAATATGCAAATCTAAACGACATATTTTTTACGACATCAAAAATGCGTCTGTTTTGTCTCTGATCTTGTCATGAAAAGACATAAAAAATGCGTCTTTAAGACGTCTTTGTTTATCAATTATGCACTTCTAAAAAAGTGTTTTTTCTCGGGGTCGAAACGACTTTTTTGCCATACTTATTAGTATACTATAGTATTCTATACACTATAGTATTTCTACTTTTCTTATATGGAAAACTATTTTTTTCAAATGAAAATGATAATAGCTCTTCATAGAAAGTATGACAAGAAACTTTTTCCGATGCCGAGAAAAAAACCTCTTTTAGATGTCAATATTAAAGAGGAAGCATTTTCTACATCTTTTATATGTTTAAATATAGGAGAATAATTTATAAATAAAACAATAGTATTGTTCAACAGAATATTTTTTCATCTTTCTCTTTCTTTTCTGTTTCTTGAGCGAGCTCTGTTTCTTGGCTTTGTTGAATAAAATTAACAATTTCACGTCGAGAAATCCTTTCATACGAGCAGGTTACGACTTCTAGCTGGTTACCACTTCTAAAAAACTAGTGAACATGAAAAACAGTTTATTGCTTAAATGTAATACAAAATAAGCAAACCAAACTTGATAAACTAAGTGGAGCACATTATACTATTTATTATTACTACCGACTATTAATTCAAAAAGGGCTGATCCTTTTAATCCAATCACGTTTCCAGCGCGGTCCTTTCTTTTTGAACCCATTAGGTTAGATTCGGATAGGAAACAAACGGTTAACAGTCTGAAAATATATAAAAATGAGTGTGCTAAATAAATTTACAACCATCAAAATGACTGTACAACGATGTATTTTATTATGTAATACTTAAATCAAGCTAAACATTTGCACCTCTCAGATTTGCTATGAAAGCCAAGTTATTGAAAACAGATATTGATATTTTTCTGTCTTCTATAACATGACTTTTTAATTGAATTTCGCTGAAATTAAGTATTGTAGACTCATAACAATTTAAAAATCCGTTATTGACTAAAGGCTATCAAAACAAAAAGATAATTCAGCTAATACACCTTGAGAGTTGTTATTCATTTAAACTGGAAAAAGCATTAGTCAAAGCTCTATTTTGGCCTGAAACATAAGGATGCTTTACTTAACTACATAAAATCATAAAAACTGGCGATATCATAAGCAACACAGATGATATACACATAAACTAAAATGAAGACTAGAAAGCTGCAATGATGTTTAGATATAAGAAAGTGTACCTTTCCAGTATCATTTCCACTTGGTTTTTGTATCTTAACCTAAAATTTTGCGAACAGTTCTAAAGATAAATCTGTTGATATTATGTGTATTTTTATAATTGCTTTGTTAATGACAGACAACAGTTAACAAGGATATAACATATTTAACATAAAAGTTTAAGAGCCAATCTTTTGTATAAATAATTTCATCATTCAACTAAATAAAAACAACAAAATTATTCAGATCATTTAAAAATATATTAAAAAAAAATTGCAAGCCTACTGAATGCTTCTTTTTTTCTATTGTTCGTTTCAGTGGCACTTGAACAAGTAAATATAGAGAGAAATTGTTTACAGGTTTTATTTTTTTGTCTGAAAATAAATATTTTAATTTAATATGTAATAAACAACGTTCTTTAAGCACAATACATGTAAAAATTAGTCTCAAAATAAACGGTAAAACTTTTTAAAACACTTTTTCTGCGACTAACTTAATTGAGACTAGATCATATTGATACCATCTTACTCGCACCACGCCATCCACTTTTGCTTCTTCCGATTAACATTTTTTAGCTAAACAGTTGCAATTGTATATTTATTTCAGTATATATATATATATATATATATATATATATATATATATATATATATATATATATATATATATATACACTATAACATATATAATTATATATTTTTATATTATAATATATATTTATACATATATTTATTATATATATATATATATATATATATATATACATATATATATATATACATATATATATATATATATATATATATATATATATATATATATATATATATATATATATATATATATATATATATATATATATATATATATATATATATATATATATATATATATATATATATATATATATATATATATATATATATATAAGCAGTTCCAAGGTCTTTTGCTGCAAAATCAATTGCCCAGAATATACCAGTTATCTCGACAAGCTCTATTAAACGTTCTGTAAGAAGTTTGTTCTTAAGAATTGTTAAAACTCTGTCATAAGTATGCATTACTCTTTCTTTCTATGTGCCCAGTCAATTAATAATTTAGCTAGATTTTGTCAAGTATTTACTAAATATTAGTGTAAATTTGTGATTTTTAAAATACTTAACATTAATTGATACTATCAAAAACTATTGATTTATTTGAAATTTTATTTGCTATGAAAACTTAAAGTCTCCATTTTTTGTTACACTTATCGGTAAAATTTGTTTAGGTTTCTACAAAACGATCGACATCATCATCAACTAACATCTTTTCGGATAATGAGAACAGTGCATTAAATTAAGCTAAAATAAAGCAGGAGCTGGACATGCTAAAAGAAGAGACTGAGTACAGGGCTGAACGCTTTCTGATGGAGAAAACTCGATTAATGCCGAAATGGAAAAAAATTATTCTTAAGCAATAACTTGTCCAGACTTTTTTTTATTTTTTTAAATTTTTTTAGTTCTTTATATAATTTGCCGTTGATAAATATTACAAAAAAAAAAATTACAATTAAAGAGAATCCTGGCCGGAGCAAGAAGAAGACAGGTTGTTTTATCACCAAGCCCCGTCACACAAAAATTTACATGCACAATAAATCACAATAAATGATAAAAGACAAAAAGACAGTATAAATATAAAAACAAAAACAAATCAAAAACTTCAGCAATAAAATAATTTGTTGCTAACAATCTTCCAGCAGAATAATTTTAAAAATACAAAAGTAAAAACGATAGAAAATCATGAAAGTTATAAAAACACACAAAAAAAAGCGTTGTTTAATTAAAAAAAAAAAAAGCAATATATGTAAACATAAGTATTTGGGCTGATTATTTAATATCATCAAAAATATGAACGAAAAAGTCAATTTTGTTTCCTTTATCTTTTATACTAATGGTTTGGAACCATTTTAATAAAAGCTCGATTTAGTTTAAACCTTTAAATTGTTTGCAAAAAAGGTATTTGAAATCTAATATAACGAATACCGAATCTAATATAACGAATACGTTCACTAAATGCCGTTTTGAATCATTCCTAAAACTTTGCAAAGTGCAGTTTAAAACAAAGTTTTGTTTTTTACTAAAAATTGGAAGAAATTTTTTCCAAACCAAAGGTCCCCGATATTGAATTTAGTACGAACTTAATTTAAGAAGGTTTATGGAAACCACAAAGTTATTCACTGAAAATTTGGTTGGATATTTATGGGAGATTTCATTAAAGTAGGATTGAAATGTTACTGCAGAAAACCCAAGTTTTGCTTTAAACATAAATAACATTACTTGATGAATATTAAGTTTATATATATTTAAAGCTCGAAACTGACGTAAGAGATGTTCGCGTTGTGTTTTTCTATTTGCCACAAATACTATCCTGCAAGCATGTTTTTATTTATTATAAATTTTTTTAAGTTTAGTGTGATTAGTGCTACCCCAGGAAATGTTACAGTATGAAAGATAGCTGTGTATAAACGAAAAATATAACTTTTTTAAAAACTCGTTATTAAGAAAAAGTTTTGTTCGGTATAACATGGCAATATTTTTTGAGATCTTATCTTCAAAATATTTAATATGAAATTTCCATGACAATTTTTTATCTAAGAGCACTCTTAGAAAATTTATAGTCAATTCCCTTTTAATTATTTTATTATTGATTAAAAGATTGGGTAGTTTAAGAGGAATATTCTTAGCTTTACTAGGTTTATGGAATAGAATAAATTTTGTTTTTTCTACATTTAATGATAGTCGGTTACTTATAAACCTCTCGTTGATCTTATCTAATTCTTCGTTAAATATTTAAAAAAAAACAGTTATATCTTTGTGAGAATAAAACAAATTAGTGTCATCTGCAAATAAGATAGTATTTAATACTTTTAATGATAAATATAAGTCATTTATATAGAGTAAGAAGTAAGAACAATAATGGTTCTAAAATAGAACCTTGGGGTACTCCACAAGTTATTAAGTTGTTTTTTGAGTGTTTTGATTCTTTAAGAATAAATTGCTTTCTGTTAGTTAAGTATGATTTAAATTAAAGTAAAATTTGATTTTTAACACCATTGTTTACTCAGATCCAGTCTCTAATGCCTTAAAATGTTGAAACATTCGAGCCGAATATTCTTTTTCAGTCAGAACCATAGATAAAATATAGTTATTAAAAAAAAAAATCGAAGTTTAGAAACGTTTTCTTTATTCGAAAGTTTAATTACAAAATTGGCAAAATTGCTTGAAAATTTTTTATATTTTATTATAAAATTTTATGAGTTAATTTAACATTAAATAAATATGCAAAATTACAGAGCTGCTAATGGTTAGAGAATATTTTATATTGATTTCAATATAAGTTAATATCATTTATCCAAATATCAACATCCTTTAATTCCGACATATCTCATTTATCTAAACAGTACAATATAAGTAAACACAAAATTTTTTTTTTCATTTCAAACAAACTATTCAAAACTTATTTGGAAGAAGCAGAAAATAATAAACTAGGAAAAAACACAAAATTTTAGTCTGACTGAAATACATTTTTTTAATTTATATTAGTTGAACAACTGCGAAATTTGATTGCGGTGTGCACCTGTTTGAACTTCATGTTTAGTGTTGTCTTTAGCTTGAAAGGACAAGGCTGTGGAAGGTATTACTGGAAGAATTTCTCCTCATCTCCCATTTTAATGCACATGTTGTGAATCATACAAGCACATACGATTAGTTTTGCCGCATTTTCCACTTTACGAAATCGAATTGGAACTTGTGGAGAGTAAAACCTGTGTTTCAAAATCCCAAAACATCGCTCTATCACATTTCTAGTTTTTCGATGTGCATCGACGCTTGAAAGCTGTTTGGTTGTCACTGTAAGGCGTTATGAGCCAATTATTACAGGGATAGCCTTGATCTTCTAAGATAACTGCTCCTGGAAAAATTTGCTCACCTCAAACTTCAAAAGCTTCCCAAAGTGTTGATTCACGTTATGTCAAAATTATTTGAAAAAGGAATCTAAATTTTCAGACTAGCTAGTTATTATTGTACTAAATATTCTAAAAATAAATAGGCAGTGGAGAAAATATAATATTTTTGTAGAGTATAAATTTGTTTCATAAGTTTTAACATTTTTTAAAACAAAATATTTTTTGATATTTTGACAGACCAGATTTAGATAAGAAACAAGTCATTATATGGCTAAATATGCTACACTAGTTTTTTACTTTTATTTTTATTTTAAAACCATTGTTATTTAGATAACTGATGAATTAGCTCAAATTCATTATTTACACATTAAGTAAAATTAAAAAATAACCTAGAATCATGCCATCCCCCAGGGCAATTAGATAATTCAGACTATTGGAGTAGTTGTTGCTCCCCCCCCCTCCTCTTCCTAAGATGTTTTTTTTTTTTAGATATTGAGCACACTATTTAAAAACGTAAATTTAGGAGGCTGTTTCAAAGTAGCATGAAAATTGAATAAAATTGTGTAGTGCAAATTCTATTTTTTGCGATTGCCTGCTTAAAAAATCATTAAACCTGTAAATCGGTGGTCTGGATAGTCGAAATCAAAAAAATTGCTACCTTCCACCTTTACTTCATGGTCCGAATCCATCCTTGTTTCATCTCCCCTCCTTTTTTTTATTTGCCTTGTGGGTGTAGTTGCCTTACTTACAACATGGCGAAAGGCGCTTTTTTTTTGACGTGGTAAATGTGTGTGTGTGTGTGCGTGTCTCTGTGTGTGTGTGTGTGTGTGTGTGTGTGTGTGTGTGTGTGTGTGTGTGTGTGTGTGTGTATCTGTATATATATACCAATTACTTAACATATTTTAGTTCCAAATATAATTGTTGTTTTTTTAAAAAAAACTGTTTTGAAAAAAAACACAGATAAAACGAGCAAAACTTAACACATAATTTTTTATTTTTTTACTGATATCGCTGTGTTCTAGGTTTCTATTAAAGAAAAAAAAAATTGTTGATAACAAATTGAGTTTTTATATTTGAAATAAAAAAGAGAAATTAAAATGAAGTTTTCAACATAACCTCTAATGTAAATGTATTTTCTGAAAAACAAGAAAACTGAAAACAAGTTAAATACATATGGAAAATAATGTACAGCAGTTTTATGTAGGCAGTTTTTGGCAATAAAAAACTTATTTTTACTGCGAGCGCAGTTAAAGTGAACTTTTGAAGCAAAATAAATGTTGTGCGTAAATGAAATTTAGAAACTTACCTTTAATATTACAAATCAAATTGAGATGTTTTCTTACTCTTTATTATTTAAAACAACCCGCAAACAGACCATTTTTGTAATAACGATAAAAGTTGTATAAAGCGGAGTTGAAACGCTTATAGTATTTTGAGGATAATACTAAAATTTTTACAAAATAAAACTGAAACCCATGTGAAACTTTTATAAAAAAACTCGCACAAAAAAACAAGTTCTCTAATTTCCTAATTTGTGGACGTGTGGTAAAATCTAAGTCTGATTTTGACCAATGAAAAGATTTAAAAAAGGTCCTAATTTACCGACTAATTTTTTGAATGGGGGTATGTCACTGTCGCACGCTTTTTTTAAGTCGGTATTCAAAAAAATTTTTTTTGGCTTTAGTCTCAAAAAACAAACATGTCCCACCCCTTCCTTTAAAAACTCTTCGGGACAGCCCTGCAAATGATATAAAAAGATAAGATGTAAATAAGATAAAAAATAAAAGTTATTTATATTAGTAACATCTGAATAACTTTTTATGACTTACTTTAGCCAGTAATTTTCATTTATAAAAAACTTTTATTACACTGTGTGCCATAAAGACCGCCAGATTGAACTTCTCTCCACCTCTAATTTTTTTTTATATCAAAATAAATGCTGCTAAAATATGTTATTTTTGTGTATTGGATAAATCTAAAGTAGATCAGAAGTACCAAAAAAAAATCTTTTTTTAACCCTATTTACCCCCTTAAAGCGATAAACTTACCCCCTATAAAAGTAACCCCTTCTATTATTATTTTAAAAATCAATATCCTTTATTATCCTCTTTAAAGTATTATGGTATAACCTATAACTTCAAACTTAAATCATTAGAGTCCCTTATAGTAATAATACAAAGATAAAAATAAGAAGGAAAAAACAGTGAATGCAATAAATATATTAACACAACTACTTATATATTGAAATATTTACATCTTTTCTATGCAAAAAGTGGCAGTGGCAGATTTTAATCGTTTACCATAATCTAAATGCCCAATCCTTCGTTTATATTGAGACCAACTTGGTTTAAAGGCACTGTGAACAGCCTCTCCAGTCTGTTCAGCATATGACCCAAGAGAACAATAGTTAAATTTCACAAATTGGAGAATATGACAAACCACTATATGTACTTTCCAAGTAACATTCAGCTCTGCATTTAAATGTATTTTTGCGTAAACAGAGGCCAATGATCTAAAAGTAGTCTACTAAGTAGTGTCACAACCCCCATAAGAAGATGTAATTCTGGTGGTGGAATTAAGTGAATAATTTCAACTTCAGGATTTTTATCAAAATAAACAAAACGAGGACTAATCACATCTTTAAAATCTTAAAAGCCATCTGCAATGGCTTTGCCCCATTTTTAACAAATAACTTATACCAAAGATCAAGAGACCCTAACGTTCTTGGAATACTACTTTCTAGGGTACATTCAGCTGCACACCATAAGCAGGCATATTTACCAGAATGAGAAGATGAAGTGTCATGAATAAATACTATATCTCTTGTTACAGTTTCATCATTCCAAATAAAATCATCTTGCTCTATTTTATACTCAGACTCAACTTCTTGTTGCAATGATGTCATCATGCTAACTACATTGTTCTCAACAACAGTAGACGACCCTAGATTCTTACGCATACTTGATTTGTTTGATTTTTTGTTCCAGTATAGAAGTTAACTCCATAACTGTTTGGAATGATATCTGATTGAAAGACTTTCTGGAAGATTTATTTTTTTTAGTTCCAACGGTTAAAGTTAATGGATTCCCACCTTAAAAATAAAGTATAACTAAATTAAATATATTTTTTTACCATAACTAAAGTTAAAACACAAATATTTCAAAAAAAATAGCAATCAAAATAATTGTTAAATTATATGGCTCATATCTGTTTTTGTGTGCCTTTAAGTTTTATAATATATGACCAGAACTACAATTGCTATGACCTCCTGAAGAATAAAATTAAATATAAAATTTATATAAACTTATTAAGCTTAAAAATAAGGTTTTTTTTATTGAAGTTATATAAATTATAATTAAAAAAAAACAATTATGTATAATTCTACATGTTGTTTACAATTTACATAATTATAATTAAATATTTATGTATACATAAATATTTGACAGCTTTTTATTTATTAATCAAATAATTTAATATTTATTTGTAAACCTCTTGCAAGGAGAGAAAAGCAGCAACTACATATATTTTCCTTTGGAGATCCTACAGCTAGTGTTTTACCACAAAATGGTTGAACAATATCACTAAGTTCAGTACTGCGTCTTATTCTTGGCCTGTCAATCTAATTCAGAAACATATACTTTATAAAAAATTATTTTTTAATAATTTATGTATTAATCATTCGAATTTAATAAAATCTGTACTTGAGATACTTTATTCATCCAGTTTGATAGATAAGTACTTGATCCCTTCTCCAGCAAAAATATGTTTCTTCTACAATTTTAACATATTACGTCAGGGCAAACAATGAAATCTTTATTGTACTCAGACCAAATATACTCTTTGATCTTATTTGCTATAAATGGTTGTACTTTTGATAACAATTTTGAATATTCGCCTTTTTATTCCAAACAAACTACACAAACAGACTGCTTCAAATCCGCCATTGTTACGGGTAGGTACAATCGGCAGAGCAGAGCAGATTGGCAGTGCAGATTATTGTAATGTTGATAGCGGCAGAGCAGATTATCCAATCAGCCGTTTTCTAATGTGTGATCTGCCAAATATTATTTGGCAGATCACGCATTATTAAAATATAATTTTGCAGATCACAAAATAAAAAACGGCTGATTGTCTGTCTGTGATAATCTGCTCTGCCGTTATTATTATTACAATGATCTGCTCTGCCATTGTGCTCTGCCGGTTGCATTATGATCTGCCGAAATATTTGGCAGATCACACATTAGAATACGACAGATCACTTTTTTTTGTAAAAGTATTGCGACAACAAAAAACGTTTATGTTTAAAAAGTCAACTCATAGTTCTTTCTATTCGAAGTGCATCGTTTTTCATAAAAATATTTGGCAATCACATTATAAAAATTCTATTAAATGATCTGCCGAAATATTTGGCAGATCACACATTAGGAAACGGCTGATTAAATAACGTGCTCTGCCGTTATTAATATTTCAATGATCTGCTCTGCCAATCTGCTCTGCTCTGCCAATTGTACCTACCCCATTTTTACCGCACTGTGGGTTTTTCTCCAATTATTATCTTATCAGTTAAAAATTATTTTTTAAAAAGAAGCCGAAAATGGTTGATTATATCGTTTTAATTGCTAAAATTTTAGTCTTTTTTACTTTTTTTAAACTTAAAATACCAACTCTTCTGATCGAGTTTAGATTTGCTTTGCACTTGAAAAACACTTTTACAAACTAAGGTTACTTGAAAAAAAAAAAAAATCTGAGGTGGTGAGATTTCGAACCTGACGGTCTTTATGACTCACTGTGATTAATTTTATTATTTTGTTAATTTAATTTCAATTGTGAATATATTAAATATTTACATTTAAAATTAATTTTTTACTTAAAGGAAGTAAGGGTTCTTATCCTAATTTAACCTGAGGCCATTGTTTTGTTAAACCAACTGTTTTAGCTGTTCTTGTTTTAAAACTATTTTTAAGAATAAAATAAATTTTGAGGGTAAAGAAAAAAACAGAATGCTAAAATTTAGTTGGGTTTCAAATAATTCCCTGCATGTACTCCCCAACAGTCGAACATTGCATGACTTTGTATGCGTCCGCACGATTAAAACGTCCGCGTTCACTTAGTGAGCAAATAGATATACCACTCTTTAAAACTCATTTTTTTTTTTACAAAAAAATTTCCGGTTATCGGAAACCTTTTTTATGGAAACTAACTTATCGAAGTTCTTTTTTTTTTCATAATTATATTTCTTTTGTCAAACTGTTTTTTTGTTTTTTTTTCGAAATTAATTTCGCTAGTCGAAATAGGTTGTTTTTCTTCGAAATTAATTTAACTTTTTCAAAGTCATTTTTTATTTTCGAATGTTATTTAACTTTTCAAAAATTAACTTAAATTTTAAAATTAATTTAGTATATTTTTTGTTTTTGAAATTAAAACTAGTTTTCAAAATTAAATTCAAGTTTTTGAAATTTTTTTAGCTATTCGATGGTTTTCGAAACTTTTTACTTAATCTGAAAAAAAGTTTTTTTTATCAATATCGAAATTTTATTTTTATCAATATCGTATTAATCAAAAATTTTCAAAAATTGTGGTTTCGAAAATAAACTTTAGTTCAAATGTCTCACCTACAAATGTCTCAGAAAAGCGATCCCAGCAATAATTTAACAATTTTGATTTTTATTCTGCATAAAGTAAATATTTATTTTGCATGGAATAATAGATCTTGTATAATTTTTTTTATTTAAAGGTTGAGGTGCTTAGGGAAATAATTTATATGAGTTTTGTATAATTACTAAAAACTTTCAATACGGAAATAATGCGGAAGTGTATTTTACAATGCATGAAAGATCAGCGCAATTACTGCATATTAATGTAAGACATAGTCGAAGTACCGCCATCGCTGAACGACAAGTATCTAAAAAAATATTTTATGTGCACCTATTATACAAAGTGAAAATAAACAGAATAAGCGACATTCAGTGTCTGTGACTGTCTGAAAAGTGTTTGAGTTTCTCAGAGACTTTTGCTCTCAAAAGTTTTCAAAAAGCTTATAAACTTTAAAAGTTTATAATAAAAAAACAACAACATCAACAAAAAACTTTGCGTTGCAAATTCAATTTATTTTTAACGATATTAATACATAGTTTGAAGTTTTTATTTTGTTTTAGGATTGTTATGTGTTTTTTTCTGTTGTACTATTTGTTTTGTCTTTATTTTTTTATTCTTTCTTTTTATTTTGTTTTTTTGTTGCGTTTTTTCATCTTCATCTTTCAATTTGCATTGAGTAATTTCTTTGTTATAATCAGTCGTAATAAAGCTACCAGAAAATTTTAGTTCAATTCTTTCCAATTCTTTCAGATCAAGGCCGGGATTTATTTTTTCCGGAATAATGAATGACCAAGTTGTAAATACAGTCGGAGATGTAAATAGCCCTTCAATATTTTTTGTGAATATTTGCTGTATCAATAAATGTTACCTGAAAAAATAAATATTGAGCTATACTTTATACAAATTCAGTGTCGAACTGGCAACGGGGGTTGGGTGTTTTACCCGCCGGGCCACTGCTATGTTTGCTAAAAGGTCCTTATAATGTAATATAGGATAGTTTTTATATATAAGGCGGCCTTGCATCTATATTCCCCCAGGCCTCTTAATCCCAGTCCGACCCTATATAAAATATACTTCATTAAAAACTATATTTTAAATAAAATAATATAAACTATACTTTTATTCAAAAATAATGTAGGGTAGAGTTTTTTGATAGCAAAAGCACCTTAGTATACCTAAAGACTTCTTATTGATCTTAAAGATTAAGTATACCTAAAGATTTCTTATTAATCTTAAAGATTTCTAATATGTATACATCTTAGAAATCTTTAAGTATACTAAGGTCTTTAAGTATCTTTTAGTATACAAATCTTTAAGTATACAAAGCAAAAACTTTAACTTCACTGCTTATAGCAGTGAAATAAAAGTTTTTGCTTTGTTTTTTTTTGAATCGATTTATGTGTAATATTATGAATCAGTACAATTAGCGTAAATTTATATGCAGTAATTAGCAACGATCATTTAGTTGAAAGGTTGTTCAATTTTTTGCGTTGTTAAAATAATATCATCAAGCATGAATAAATCTATGGCGCGAAATTTTAGTGCTAAAATTAAAAAAACAATTTTTATTACAAAAATTATATTAGCTAAAATTCGGATGCTTTTTTGTTTGAAAAACAATGCATAGAAGCGTTTAGTTTAAACTTTATTTAAAGATGCCATTTTTGTGTAATATGAGTATAGTCTTCTTAATTAATTTGAGCACATATGCTCAAATTATTCATTGAAATTACCTAGTTTAAAGTCCTAAAATACCAGTGGTTTTATTTGCTTTTTGAAAAAAAGCAAAACATAATAAAATTTTTTATTAATTTAACAATACTAATTATTTTTCTGTAACTTAAATAAAAAAAAGTTTGAATTTTAATTGTTCAAAGGTTTGAGTTAATAAAATTGAAAAAAGTAACTTTTTTTTGTTGTTGTTGTTACGGAAAACAAACTAGCGTTGTTTCAATAAAAATGGCCGAAAAATTGATATTTAATTTTAAGTTTTATTAAATAAGTAATCATTATTTTCTAAAATTAGATCTAATTTTCAGGTTAGTATTTTTTTACTTAATGTTATTTTTGTGAGCTAATGTAAAGTGCTTATATAACCAAGTGGTCTGGGTAATATGAGCATTTTTGCTACTTTTTTAAAACATCTGTTTTTTTAAGAAAAAATTTAGGGTACCAAAATATATAAGTGAATCATGAGTAGGAATCCCTAAAAACTGTTCATTCGCAAAAGTTTTGGATCGAACATAATTATTTTTGAAAATATTTTAATTTTTGTCTAAGGTGCTCATATTACCCTAATCTACCCTAAACTAAAACATATACAACGTGTAACTTAATTTAAACTATACATATAAAAACAATACTTATTATAAAATAAAGTAATTTTTATTGTCTTTTATAACTTTATTAATTGTTATTTTTATAATATTTTAAATGATTTAATTATATGTAAACAAAACATTGTGTTTTTTTTTTTAATTTATCCCAAAAATAAATTTAATTTTTATAAACTTTAAATTCAAAACAAAAGATCATATTTTATAAAATACCAAAATAAAATAAAATAACAAGTAAAATACCAAAAACCCAAACCTCAACTTATGATTTTTGATAACTATTGATAAAGATATTTGCTCTGAAGAAGAAAATAAATAGTAACAATTACACAGATTTTAGATTTTATGGGCATCAATATCAAGAGTAATAAATGAACAGAAAATACCAGATCCAGTGTTACCAGATGTAGATACGTCTTTATTCAGTAACAATACGGTAAAAAATTTTGAAAAAAAAGGAAAGTAATCCTATGATCCTATGTCAATGTGAACAATGCCAACCAAGAAAACAAACCTTGTCTTTGAAATGAGTTATCTGTAGAGGATATAATTTTCTGGATTGCCGCTGGATCAAACGATTCCAATCATTATAAAGATCCTTTTGATATATTATTTTTTTATCTAAGAGTTCAAAGCAGAAAAGATTTTAAACCAAATGGTCTTGTCGGAAGAAAAGCTAATTGCAGGAAATATCTACAGAAATCACTTTTGTATTCTTATCAAAAATATAGTCTACTTTGTTTTGCTTGTAAACTTTTTGCTCCTAAAACTAAAACTCTTTCAGTTTATTGAGGGTTAATTTAGTGAATAGAGAAACATTGGCAGAGTTGACAATCACAAAAAAATATAGTCTACTTTGTTTTGCTTGTAAACTTTTTGCTCCTAAAACTACTTTCTTTCAGTTTATTGAGGGTTAATTTAGTGAATAGAGAAACATTGGCAGAGTTGACAATCACAAAAAAAGTCAGTTTCCCCCAGAGAAGCCTACAAACATATTTCACACGATTTAGGAAAACAATGATTGACAATACCATGGTAAATCTACAACAAAATCAGTCAACATCAATGTCCCCTAAAGTAAAAAGACACTCTTTGTGTAACTGTAAATGCTTAAGAGGTAAAGAAGATTAAAAATGAAACGTTTTGACGGTAATGATAGGTCTTTTAATTCCTGGATGGAGATGTAAAACCTCTACAACCACCATGAGTTTTCTACAGGTTTATTCAATACTGTAGTGTTATAACTTATGTGATGTTTTACAATGGTAAAAATATGTGATGCTGTTTGGCAAAGTTGTTTTCCAATAATGAGTTTTAATGAAATTGTTTTAAAATAATGAGTTTAATGATGCTGTCTTACAGCGATGAATTTTATGAAACTGTTTAAAAATTAAATTTGTATTAATTTTTACGATGATGTTTTAAAATGATAAACTTTGTGATGCTGTTTAGCAATGATGATTTTTTATGTTTTGCGATTTTTCTTTTTACTTCATGTTACTTTTATTCTCAGTTTTGCTGTTTTGCTGTTTTGTACGAAACATTAATTTACCAATTTTGTTGTTTCGCTGTTTGTTCGAAATTATGCAAGTTTTTTAAGTCTTCTTCAAAAGACTTTTCAGCATTCCTACTGTTTTGATGATGTATCTGAGTCCTAGGACGGATTTTTTCCTTTGCTGTAAAAAATATTACAAAGGTAACAAACGATCAAGCGTAAAATAACAATCTATAGTTAAACAAAGCATTGAAGCGTGAAGCGTCTAACAGTCGAATTCGATTAAAAACAATTAGACCAAAACGCGTCTGATCAATCTAAAATGATACAAATAGATAAGAGGAAGATTAAAAAGGTTTGCTCGATCGGAGTTCGGTGTTTGACGCTAAGAAGAAGATATGAAGAAGAATAGATATCAAGAAGAATTGTGTAGAATATTTAGAATAATGAACATTAAGTTACACGTGAAATAGTATCTGTTATATTAATTGGAGAATTTTTAGTAATTCAGAATAAATTGTAATTAACTAATAGTTACTTGAATGTATTAACATTACCTGCTAACCTAACACAAAGAAGAAAAGTTTCGGAAATATCTTTTTAAATAAACAGGAATAATCTTCTACCGCGTAACACAATTACTATTGGTCGTTTTATGTCGTTAATTAAAGGCCAAAACTTAAATAAAAACAAGCATAGCTAAAACGCTTTTATATAGATATATTTGTTTTTAATAAGATATTTTTCAGATAATAGACCATGCTAAATTACAATTAATCATTTATTTACTCATAACTTGTGTTACGGCTTACTTCTAGTCTAAACGAAAACTGATTTACCGTATGTTATAGGTGCAATAGACGGCAAGCATAATTTTGCTTCTTATATTGTTGGATAAAAATATTAATACTACAAGATAACGCAGCTTTTAGCTATTTGTAATCAGGGCCGCCGAGAGCAGTCACGTCTCCTAGGTCAACAACCCTAAATGGCACCCTCATTTATTAAAGTTTTTTATATTATAGGTGAAGGATCTTTTTTTATAGTGAACAATAAGGTCAGGTACCTTATTGTTTACTATAATTGTTTTTTTGTCACATTTAGGAGTAGTTTCTTTAGTTTATTTCCATCAATTTATATAAAGGTCAGGAAAAAGTAATTATAAATTTAATTCAATTTAATTATAAAATCTGTCAAGTAAAAAAGTATCAGGTAAAAAGTTTATTTTGCTTAAAAGTTTTTTTTTTTTTTTTTTTTTTTAAAGTTGATTAAGGTACCCCAAGAAGTCCTTACGGTCTTATCACAGAGCACCGCGGAAGAGCATTTAATAGAAAGTTCACGCCTCCTTCTCAACCGATGTTGCAAAACTTGCCCAGAGGTGGGGTTTGAACCACGGATCTTACATTTTTGAGGCAAGTGCGTTAAAAAAAGTTGTTAATCATAACTCTAGAGTTACGATTAACAACTTTTAGCCAAAATATCTGACACTTTTTTACCTAACTATTTTTAAAAGACAAAAATAATAAAGTTACTCATTAATTTGATGAAAATTACTTGCAAGGCGAACTTTAAATCATATATTAAATACATAATCTCTCTCTGACTCTAACTCTCTCTTTCTCTTTCTCTTTCTCTCTCTCTCTCTCTCTCTCTCTCTCTCTCTCTCTCTTATATATATATATATATATATATATATATATATATATATATATATATATATATATATATATATATGTATATATATATATATGTACACACACATATATATATATATATATATATATATATATATATATATATATATATATATATACATATATATATATATATATATATATATATATATATATATATATATATATATATATATATATATATATATATATATATATATATATATATATATATGTATATATATATATATGTACACACATATATATATATAAATATATATATATATATATACATATATATATATATATATATATATATATATATATATATATATATATATATATATATATATATATATATATATATATATATATATATATATATATATATATATATATATATATATATATATATATATATATATATATATATACTAAAATCATTCTTAATTAAACTCTTTTACGGTTTTATGGTTTAGGCAACATTCCTGTTACACTGTTGCAAAACTGTTTTAAAGACTTGCTTGCAGTGACAAATAGCTTCTACAAAACTCATTTACTGCATACAATTAACATTATACTATTAGCATTCTTAATTTAATGAATAGTTGCTTATTTACTAATTTTTCTTTTTTAGGTCTTTTTAGATAATCATTTACTATTGAATTAGATTATCATTTACCATCTCATGCATCATTAAATTAGATTATCATTTACCATCTCATGCAAACCATATATACATTGCAAAGTTTGCGTCTGGTTGTATAAGGTTGTTTCTCTTTATCGTGTTTGCCATTATCTTATTTATGATTATATTATCTACCTCCATAAACTTCTTATTTATATCCATATGAAATACTGTTGTCATATTTAGACTGTTTCTTCTAATGACGCTTTTTCTTTTCTAAACTAGATCTAAAAACAAATTGTAAACATAGTTGGACCTGCTCTTTCTGCCACACTTAAGCCTTTCTCCCATCGATTTAAGGTTTTATCTTGTTCACTTTTTTTACAAATATTATCATAATTACTGTTGAAAAATGCAATCACCTCTAGTTTCATTAACTAAAACCCATTCTTGCTTGACTCGTTATTTAGAGAAGCCCCATTCTTTTACCATATTTGTCCTTGCATGCAGTAAAAAATTTTATTCGTCTAGTTTCCTTCCCCGCACTTTATTCCTTCGGAACTCTCTCTTTAGTTTATTATTTTTTTTCCAATAACTTCTAACTTAATAGTGGTTGCTTGCTGTCTCGGAAGTGAATTTATTTAAAAAGATAAAAAGAATTTTTGCAGTTTAAAAAGATGTTATTAAAAAAAATATATGAGTTTTTATTTCTCAACTTATTTAAATTTAACAAGTTGGTGCCGAAATTATCAAAATTTTCTCTGCTAATTATTTTTTAGTGAGAGTTTTTTAAACCCCTAAAAAAAGTGAACACTAAAAACGTTTAAAAAAGTGACAATTCATATAATATTTCTTAAAAAAAAGGACACCGAATACAGAGCATAGATTGAATGTCATATTATTTGTAATAGTTACTACAATTATTTTCAAATCTTTTTGATTTTCTTGTGGAAAGTTGAGTTATCTAATAATTTTGTAATTAATAAATCAATATAACGCTTAACAGACGACTTAAATGACAGGAAGTTATAAATCATAAAAACAAGATGAAGGTAGAGAATTCCAAAGAACTAATATTTGAGGAAAAAAACTACACAAGTAAGAATATTTGGAGCAGTTCGGAATAGTCACAACAAATGGATGAGACTTGATTGAATGACAAGAAACATAAGAATGAATTTTATTATATAGAACAAGAAACAATAGCTCTTTAGAACAGCGCCCATTAAAGCATTTACTGAAAAGAGAAAGTCAAGAAACATTACGACAATATGAGAATGGTTGAAAGTTGGCTGCAGGAACAGGTCCAACTATGTTTACAATGCGTTTTTACATTTCGTCTAATAGAAAAAGAGCACCATTCAAAGATCAGCTTTAGATATGGCGACAGTGTTCCATAGAAAGACGGATTTAAATAAAAGAGATAAAGAATAGAATCCGGAGTAAGTAAGTGGCAAGCACTATAAAAAAATGCAAATTTAGCAGAGGCTATTTTTCCAATGGAACTGATATATGCTTTTTAAGAAAGATCAAAAGTAAGAGTTGATCCTAGAAGATGAAGGGCAGATGACTCATCGAGTACATTACCGTTTATAAATATATGAAGATCAAGATTGTTGCTGAGTTTTATCAAAATTAAGTTTCACCAGCCACTGAAACCCCAGGCTACAGCAAAAGTGAAATCCTTTTTTTGCTCAAATACCCTCTCTAGGGGCATTTAAACTTGAACTTTTTAAGTTCAAATCATAAGTGCTCCCCTCCACAAATTAGAACTAACTTGTATATAATGATTTGTTATTAACAAAACTTATCATTAAAAGATCTTTTTATCACTTTTTATTGAAGCAATACTGCTTTGTTTTTACAAATCAGTATTGCTTTAATAAAAATACTGCTTTGTAAAAACAAAGCAGTATTGAAAAAACAGTATTGATTTAATTCAAACTTTTTAAAATGTTCTCAAACTTTTAAAAATTTTAACTTAAACCTTTAAACAACAAGAGTACAAAGTTTTTGAATTTTAAATTACAGAAATATCTTTAGTATAGTGAAAATATAAAAACTTTTTACTATGCTTTGTTTTTCATTTGAAAAGCAGTTTTAACTTTGCAAAAACACTGGGTAATTTGAACATGCTCATATTACACAAATATAACTACGGGTGACAACTGAAAAAGATTTGATGAGACTGGATTTAATGACATATATCTCTTTTAAGGTATAAGATAAAACAAAAAGCAAAAACTTTTTAGAAAGTATTTTTGTTCTAGTTTTTATCTATATAATTAGTTATTTTCAATTAAACCATTCTTTCTGAATTTATGAATATAGACTGAGATAAACTACGTATCATGTCAATATCAACTGTATTTGATTTTAAAGCGTAATTTTCAATAATTTTCTGCAATCCAATTATTATTCTAAACAAAGCCGTTCAAAATGCTCTATATAGTTTTCAATTTTTTTTAGTTTAGGTTCGTGATTACTCTTTTTGGATAGTGAGATGATGCCAAATCAGGCCAGAATACATATCCATTATCTTTATGACATTTATCGATAAATGTAATGATTTTTCCCTTAATGCATGATACGTTTTATGTAATGCTTAATACGTTTCTCGATTTACAGCCAACCTACAAGACTTAAAATATGATTTTCTTGTTTTTTTTTTCCTGCAAAATTCCTTTTTCAGAAAAAGCAATCCACAAAAGTAATTTTTTTTGAAAGTTTTGTTTTGTTTCGTATTTAACGGTAGATGGAGCAGATTTTACATCGGTTTTATAAAAAATGATCATTTCCATTGATAATGGTGATTAGTGTGATAATGGTTTACAATTTTGAAATTTCTGATACAATCGAGTGCACTTAGTTTTAGCGACTGCTTTTTGCTAAAAAAGAAAAAAAATGTTTTGGAACTGTCATTTTTTTTCTTGGGATAGTTTTTTTTTTTACATTTTACTGATGTGCTGCTAAGAACAGTTGAACTTTTTTGCTGCCTACTGTTGAGAAACTCTGTTTTTATGGTCAAACATAAATTTGAACCTTTTAATGTTTGTCTTTTTTTAAAGCCTTTCCTCCACTTCCTTGAACTCTTTGGTAATTAGATTCACTTTCGGCACGTTTAATTATCTTGTAGATAGTTCTTTTAGGTATATTCTCAGTTTTATAGTGGTCTAAAGTGAACTTTTTACCAATTTTTCTGCAATAAGTAAAACTCATACACACGCTTTCTAATCTCCTTTTATCTTAAATTTATATTTTTAGTTTTTATTACTATAAAAAATAAAAATACACAAAAAATTAAAAAACTACAATAAAAATACTTTTTTAAACATTTTTCCCTGATCATGATCATCTTTGTGACATCACCAAAGTACTCATTTTTACCCTAATCTACCTTATTAACCAATTGTATTTATTATTAAATCCTACGTACAATATAGCTGGTAAAATTCTTAAAGATAAACTCGTATTTTATTTTTTGAATAAAATGCGGACTTATGTGGTTTTCTGAACAAATCTGGATTTAGTCCGATTAAACCAAAATATATAATATTTTGTTATAAATACCAAAAAATTAAAAAAAGGAAAAAGAAATTCTATTAAAAAAGTTAGTTTTGTATGTTGAATGCTTCTTTATTTAAAAGCCTAATATAAGCTTATAATAGAGACGCTTTGTGCAATATTATTTCATTGATTTTTACCAAAAGTTTTGATTTTAGTTTTGAGGTTTCGTTAAGAACTTCTGTAAATAGAAGAATAATATGCACTTATACATTTTATCAGTATGTAGTACAATTTTTTTATTTATTTATTTTTTTGTTATTGTGGATTTGTACAAGAATACTCTCTACAGTATTCTTGTACAAATGTACAGTATTCTTGTACTCGATATCAGATATGTACAAAAATACTCTTTAACATTATTCGATATAATTTTATTTGAGAACGCCATTTTTAAATGATAAGGGATCGTCCATAAATTACGCAACGACAAATTTATTTAAAAAACAGAAGAAGAAGATATTAGGCTCTTTTACGCGGTGTTTTTTTTATATACTTAACGGGCTAATTTAATTTATTATTTAAATTAAGACTTTGCAAGGGAAAACTTTTGATCTTTGTTGTTTTGTTTATTGTTAATGTTTGCATTACGTAATTTATGGACGATTATTTACTTTTTTATTTATAAATCTTAGTTTAAATTTTTAAGTTTTAGCAAATAATAATATCTTACTTATATTTTCTTAATCACTTGATCTTACTTTTTGTTTAAATTTTGATTCTTTAAATTTTTTCTTTAAATGACAATGAATTGTTATCTATTTTACTTTAATATATTTTTTTAATAAATAGTTTGTTAACTATAGATTTTTAAATATTACGGTTTTTATAAATACGTGAGAATGGGGCTCGGTGAAAAAGCTAAATAAGTCTTCTTCTTGCCCTGCCAATATTTATTTTTATGCTTCGAAAATGCATATATTATTAAACGGCAAAAAAAAAAAAAAAAAAAAATCCTAAGATTAAAGCTTAAAACGTTGCAATTTGCAAGATTAAAGCTTAAAACGTTGCAAGTAAACATGATTTAATATAAAACCAGTTTTACATTAAAACAGGTTTTATTTAAAATAGTATTTAGTGTGAACTGGGAATTGCTTCTATATAAATATAAACAAACCTGATCAAAAAGTTCTTTTTCTAACATTTGAACCAAACTCCCCGCAACATCTTTTTTTTGAATAATATCTATTTTATCTTTGTTTGAAATGGAGCTTTTTGAGTAATAAGATAGCAAGCGAATCCATCTATCACCAATAAATTTATAACATTGATCTTTGTATCGATCTTCAGAAATACCGGTTGATTCAGCATAAATTTTGACAATCCCATTCGTCGTTTTTACGCCTTTAAAAATAACTTTAACTTCGTCAATTCGTACACGCTCATGTCCAATGAAATCAGGCGAATCGATGTCTACTTTATAAACAAACTGTCTACTCTTTTTGACATTTTCTATTCGGCTGTTTATGCAATTGTCGAGTAAATTGTTAGCTAATTTTCGTTCCTTTAATTTTTCTGAACCTTCATTTTTAGTATGTTCTTTAGTTGTTACGGTATTTTCCTTTAACTTATTATAGTCTAAATAAAGTGTCAGACACCTTTTAACACTTTCGTACAACGCTTCTAGATCACTATTAATAAATATTTATTGTTATTTTTTTTATAAATATATAAATTTACCTCTTTTTTACAAATATATATTGTTACTATTTTTGAAAAATTAAATGGGAACTGCATTCAAATACGGATTTAAATAAGATTACTTTAACAGAAAAATAAAATAAAAATAGCAAAAATGTTTTAAAAAAAGATTGAAACCTTTTTCTGATTTCAATAGATTAAAAAATGGATTTTTTAATTCTAATTAAAGCTAAAGAATTTAGCTTACATTGACTTCGTAAACACTTTTAAAAAGATAACAATATACATTTTGTGAAATTTAACTTTTAGTTTTTTTACTTCCTTCTAATTTTTGAAAATAAATGGCGAAAACGTTAAAACATAAAAAAACTGTTTGCAACAAGCACCACAATGATTATAAGTATATTAAGTGTTAGGCAAGGTACCAAGTTAGCCATTGCACAAGTCAATAGTGTTAAGTAATCTTGGTTTTTTAACAAGACTATCGTTGCTTATTAAAAAGGAATTTTTCCTTCATGATTCAAAATATCAATTTTGATTTTTTTCAAAAGTTTTGCAGTTATTCAACTCGTTGACAGTTCAGTGGCCGTTGGAAATAAGGAGAAAGCTGCTTCGAAAATCAAACTTCTAATTGGTCACACAAACTTACGCTAACCTTATCTGCCCCAGTTCGATTGATATTACTTGCCTCAAAACAACATATATTAACAACATGATATTACTTGCCTCAAAACAACTTGTCTGTTATGCTAGTTTTTAGAGCATTTTTTTTTTTAAATTTTACCGGCAAGCTTTTTCTCTCTGCTAATAAAATTTTTATCAGTTGATTACATTTATTCAAGTAATCAAACTCTTTACCGAATTCTTTAGAAAAGTATGTCAATTATGACTTTTTATGGTTGCACTTTAGTGCATTTTAGCATTTAATCGAAATGCAAAGGTTTTCAAAATAAACAGAATCCAATTAGAGAGATTGTACTATAATTACAATATTACAGTAATAGCATTAGTAATATTAACAATAAAAGCAAATGAAATATTAGTATTAAAATGATAAAAAAAACAATACTAATATTATCATTAATATAAAGATAGTAATATAAAGAGTAATATAATGAGAGTAATATAATGAAAAACAACGACGACAATAACAACAGCAACAACAACAACAAAAACAGTAACAGCAACAACAATAACAGCAACAACAACAACAGTAGATCTAGCAACGATAAAAATATTAGTGTAAGAAAAAAGTTAATAAGAACACCAAAAACAACAATATATATAACAAAAACTGTTAGAAGTGACGTCATTATATAAAAGTTAATAACTATTAGGGGTCGTCCATAAAGTACGTACGCCAAAAATGTTGAAATTTGACCCCCCCTCCCTCTCCCTGTTGCCATGCGTATTTCTACGTCTTTTCCCCCTCCCCCCATCCCATTAAAAGTACGTACGTTTTTGAAATACCCTTTCCCCCAAACTTGTTTTTTCAATGAAAAAGTTTATGGTAAAAAAAGTTGGAGGAGGTACCTTAGACCCAAAAGCTCTCTGTTTGCGGTATAAGATCACAAGGTCATAATATAAATAAAGTTTATAAACGTCTTCAAATATATATGCAAAAATTAATTTCAATAAAGTTAAATTACTCGAGAATAATGTGCTCGCTTAGCAGAGCGGTTAATGCTATTTGGTGCAGTCATAGAGAACGGTGTCTGATTCCGGTCGAGTCGTACTGTACTTTTTTGTTTTAATGACGAATCAAATAAAGATAAATTATACTTAAAATTTTTTTTTCAGGCAACCCTATTTAGTAAGTCCGTAAAAAACCAGTCCTACATAATATCAGTAAAATCAAAAACAAAGCCTAATACCCAGTGCCGAGGATAGGTTACCCGTACCCCTATTTTAGGGGAGGGGAAGGGGATGTCGAGAACAGAAAATTTTGTGTCCTTTTGCTAATTTAAGAAATTTTTTTTATTTTAGCAAAATCTAGCAGTAAAGTTTGGGAAATTTTGAGACCCAAATGACACATTTTTTTTGGCCCAACATTTTTGCGTTGGCCCAACATTGACCGCAAAAGTTGTTTTTATATCATTTTGGTTACAAATGCGACGTCGCCAACATCCAAAATACAACGTTGGTTCAACGTTGTATTTTAAGTCGGCATTGCGTAGTGTTTTACGTTAATTTAATGTTGTATGTTACGTTAGCCCAACATTGTATTTTACGTTGGCAAATTTTAAGCTGATTCAATGTTATTTTATACGTTTGCAAAACTTTATATTTACATTTTATCGGAATTTAATTAATTTGTTTTATGTTAAGTATATACACATATAAACATAAAATGTTATAAATTTTTGCGCGTATATAGTATACATACATACATATTTCCACCATTTTGATGATGAATTATTATTGCCTATTACATAGGGTAATTACGCCGATCACTTTTACGAAAAACGCCCGTTACAGAAAAATACTCAAGTACATGTTACATATCTGTTTTTAATTCTCTAAAATGTAACATATATATGTAACATATATATGTTACATTTTAGAGAATTAAAAGCTCTGTCATTCTAAGTAAAAACTTTTTTAATTATATGAACACAAAAATATATATAAAGCAGACAAAAAAGGTAAACAGTTTTAACAAATACTAGCCATCTTAATTGTTTATTGGCCGTCGGCCAAAAATTAGGAAACACATTGAACAGATAAAAAGGGTCACTGTAAATTGATTTATTATCATAAAATTAAAATAAAATAAAAAATAACAGAAAAAAAGCACAGCGTAAAATCAAGACAAAATCTTGTTTAATTAAATTAATTATACAATCATTAAAGTGAATTAGCAACCTAAACAAAAAACTAAAATAAAACTAATGCTTAAAATTACTTTTTTTTTCATTTATCTTGGTTAATTTCTTTAAGTTTGATGCACGATCTAGCTTCTTATTATAAGAAATTTCTTATTTTTCTTTCAAATTCTTTTGTTTTTCAATTTTTCTCTTTTCGCTAGCTACTTTTGCAGCCCTGCCCTCAAGCTTTGCACTTTAAGCCTTCTCTCAGGTCAGAACAAAAAACTTTAAATAAAATTTTTGATTTTTTTTTTGTTATGTTTAATTTGTGGAGAATGCAAGAACATCTGAATTTTGGTCTAATGGGCAAGATGAATTAGTAAATGGAAATGGAAGATCTGTTAATGTTTTGCAAAAAACTATTTTTTCAATATTCGAATCAAATGTTGATTTATTTACTTTTACTTCTTTGAGACTTGTTTTTGTATCAATATTTAAACCAACATTTTCTTGAATAGAAAAATCAATTGATTTTTCTGTATCCATCAAACTGATTGTCTTTTACTGGTTTCATTTTTGCATAGCTGTGTTCTGTAATAATATTTGAATATTTCACAGTATTTCCTTGAATGTAAAAATTAATGAAAACATTTTCTTCTACTGGCTAAAAATAGTTAATTAATTGTATAGCCATCAGCAAATTTAGCTAAAAAAATTGTATCTATTAATTCATTCAAAACCTATTTATATTCTGTTAATAATAATTTATTATGTGACAGTGAGTTAACGTTAAAAGAAACAGAGGAGGCTTTCTCATCTTTAAAAATAAACAAATCGCCGGGTTTTGATGGAATATCCAGCAATATAGTAATTCTAAATAAAAACATCATCAAACCTCTGTTTCATATTATAAAAATTTTAATAAATGAAGGTGTATTTCCTGATACATTAAAAGTAATTAAAGTGTACCCAATCTATAAAGGCAATGATAGTTCTGATATCTCAAATTTTGGACCTATATCCGTATTATCTGTTTTTTCCAAAATATTCGAACGCGCTATGGATAACAGAATTTATGTCCATTTCACAAAAACCAATTTTTTTTAACTCTAAACAGTTTAGGTTTCAAAAGAATATTTTAACGGAGCATGCCATTATTGAATTAGTTGACCAAATAACTAACAGTTTTAAAAAAAGTAAGTTCACTAAGAATTTTTATAGATCTGTCGAAAGTATTTGACACAATAGGCTACTTTGTACTCTTAAAAAAAAATAAATTATTATTGTGTAACAAAAAAAATATTTTCTTGGATAAAAAGCTACCTTACTAACTTAAAACAATATGTGATAAATCCGGACTTACTGACCATAAACAATATGTGATAAATACGGACTTACTGACCGAAAACAATATGTGATAAATCCGGATTCTGGTACATTAAATAATCTGTGTAGAGTACCACAAAGTTCAATTCTCATCCCTCTTCATTTTTTAATATATGTAAACGACTTCTGTAATGTATCTGCATATTTAAATTCAATTATCTATGCTGATGATACTAATTTGGTTATTTCTAATAGTGATATTAATCAGCTATATGGTAAAATGAATATTAAGCTGCTAAAAGTAAATAAATGGTTCAAAGCTAATAAACTCTCAATAAACGTAGACAAAACTCAATATACATTATTTCATAAAAAAAAGCCTTAAATGAGGGAAATGAAGATGATGAATATATACGAGATAAATACATTTCAACACATGATTTTTATGTATTATCATTTAAAAAATCTCACACCGAAAAACTATGACACAAAATTTAAGATTAAAACAATAAGTATTTTCTGAGATCAAACGAGAGGCTCACATACACGTGTGTGTGGAAAAAAAAAACATAATGTTTGTTTGTTTTTTTAATATAGACTATTGTTTATTAACCAAACTTTTTCATATATTTAAAGGAATTTGTTCCTCTTTTATGACTTTTTTTCTTTATTTTTTATTATTTTTTTTTTACGGAATTTTGTTATTTTTTTAACGATATCAACGGAGTTTTTTTTTTTTAATTTTCATTTTTAATTTTTTAATTTTTTATTTTATTATAAAAATTTAATTTTTTTTTTGGTTTGGTTAATGATATATCGTTGATTATATCGCTGTTCTCTGATAGATAAGGCAATAATGGAAGGTTGTTTACAATTAACTTGTTTCATACATTTTGAACTGGGACAGTATCTGAAAAATGACTATATAAATCATTTGGAATGTATGCCTCATTAAGAATAGCCTCTGAATTCCACAAGCTCGAAATCCTGAGCGTATAAGAGTCATAACATGTTTCACACTTTTGAAAATAAACCACAAAAGTTAGAATGTGATACTACTACACCTGGGTAATTGTTCATCTATATTTGGCAGACCTCAGAATAAGCAGTTTTCAGTGATTTTTTTTTGTTCTATCACAAGGCTGCAACCAGTTGCTGGTATGAGCTGGAAGCTCAACAATTTCAATTTGGTTTACATTAGCCAGCTCAATCATATCAAAAAATTGTGTGGATCATACCAATCTAGGATTAAAATCTGTGGTCTTGCTGAGCCAATCTTTGGAAGAAATGTTTTCTTAAACCATAACTTCGCAATACCTCGGTTTGTCCATCCCTTTTCAGATAAACTCCATGTTGCTCCACTTGGAGTATTTTTTGTATAAAAACCATAAAGGGTACGTACAATTTTTCTTTTTCCTATTATATGAGGTGGTATGAACGGACCAGCTGCATTTATGCAACATATAACAGTAATTGTCTCTTTGTTGCCACTTGTTCGACACTGTATGTATTTTAAGTCTTTCCCAACAACAACAACGTCCATGTTCCACATACATTCTGGTTTGACCAGTAAATTCTTGTTTTGTAGTAGAACTTCTAAAAAAGTAAAATATTTCGAAAATTTAACTTTATCCATACACATGTATCGTATAGAAGCTGTATCTTCTAGACGATGAAGACTCACACAGCCATGTCTCTTCTTAAGTAGCTGCCATCACTTTTCACTAGATTGATCATTTTTAAAAGTTTTTTTTACGTTTGTTAGCAAGCTTAGCAGCATAAATGATAAATGTTTTTTTTCCAAAACTAATTTCCATTTGGGCACAATTGCCAGTTTTTTCAACATCACCGATCATTGGTTTTTTTCCTGATTTTGCTGCTATTTTGGACTTTCTTGAGGTCATGGTTTGCAGAGTCGATCGGAAAGTTACTTTCCGTTGAGACATACCTGTTGAAACTGCATGTACTGCTAGTTTCATGTTACTCTCAGTCTACAGCATGCTTTTTTATTTGGCTTAATCTAATTCAGTTAAAACATTATATGTGAGGCATCAACTAAATAATTTTGTTTTAAAATGTACATTAGATATTTATCTTTTTTCTCTTCCTGAACTGACTGCAACAAACACTTGCAACGCATAAAAAATGACAATAATGTATGAATTTTCAAAAACAAAACGTAAAATTTTTACATATAATATCATGTTTTTGAAATTCAGTTCTAGCGACTAAAACCTTCTCGAAATTTCCTAAAATTGCGTTTTTTGTCACAGTTGTTGTGACAAATCACAAATTGTTGTGACAATTTGTCACAACAGAATCACTGCAGTGACTCTGTTGTGACAAATTATCCAAATTAAAAAAGTGACAAATTGTCCAAAAATATTATTTAAAATCATGAGTTTAAATAATAATTTGCTATAGATTTATGTGAGTAAAACTTTTAGAAATTAGGCCAGTAATTGGTAAATAGCCGGCGATTTACGTTTTTACCCAATCTTAATACTATATTACATGACATCTGATTAAAGAACCATTATTCTTTAATTTGCTTGTGGCTTGGTATTTCATAACATAAAACAGAGAAAAATATGTTAGAAAAATATAATTCCATAATCAACTGAAATATTTAAAAGAAAAATAATTCAAGTAAATTATACGAATGTATATTTGTATATCTGCCTTTTCTCGATGCAAACTCAACATCGATCCTCTGTATAAAATCCAAAGTTGTTCCAATGTTGATTTATATATGTTGAATCAACGTTGGGTTATATACATTGGATCAACGTTGGGTTTAGATGGTAAAAACAAACAACTTTTTGCAATTTTTTTTACATATATTAATTCAGCTTTAGTTTACACACATAAAATCAACGTCGGGTTAATAAGATTGGAACAACGTTGGGTTTACATCGTAAAAACAATAAATTTTTTGCAATGTTTTTACATATGTTGAACAAATGTAAATGTGCCAGCTGTTTTTAGTTCCATCGGTGTTTGTTTAATCATTAAACAAATGACATTAAATTAGCGTTGGTTTTACATTGCAAAAAACAACCGACGTTTGCGATGGTTTTACATACGTTGGCCCAACGTAAGTGTGCTAGCTAGGACGCACTGCTAAAACCTGTTTTTTGTCGACTCAAAAAATAGGTTGCCTGAAATACACCTAACTCAGGGCTAGTATATAAGGGTTGAAATGTGTGCATAAGCGCCCAAAAGGTAATTAAACATAAAAATGCGTAACAAAGTGTAGAAAAAAATAAATTCAAATAATAAAGCAGCAATAATTAAAAAGCAAACTAAAATAAAAGTAATATTTTATATATTTTAGTTATTTATATTAAAGATAACTTTTATTTAGTGTCTTTAAGTAATTGGTATTCCGGACACCATTTATATAGGGGCGCTCATCTTTTAAAACTTAAATCACATGGTTTAGTTTTACTATTTTTTTAGTCATCAAGAACGTTAATTATCCTATACTCCTGATATATGCATTTGATTATTTGTATAAGAATCTTTAAATTTTAAAATATTTAAACTTTACCTGTTTCTTTCATTAATGTCTTCCTGTCTCCGTATATTTTTTTCTGAATAATTTTTTTTAACCATAAATGATTCAAAACATTTACAATACTTTGGCTGCTCAATAAGGATGGTAAGATCAGTGAAAGTTTGTGGAGGAGGAAACAAATTTTGAAGCTTTGAATTTGATTGATAAAGAAGTATATTTTGAATGGAAAGAATCTTTTCAAGATCGTCAGACGGATTAATACGTAAATCATCTTCGCACTTTTCTAGGTGAAAATAATAGTAAGCATTACAGTATTCTTTATTTAAATGAACAAGTTCAAGTTTAATTGCCAACTGCTCCCATTCTATATCTAAATGCAACGATGAATTTGATTTTTTAATTTCATCTTGTAGATCTTCATCGCTAATCTTATTATCGTCATTTAGATTTTCTTCTGTTTTTTGAATTTCTTCACCTATAGAAATGCCTTCACTGGCGTACAACTTCCATGCAAAACAAGATGCAGAAAAACTTGTTTCAAGCACAGCTTGATCTAAAGTAGCTTGTGTTCTAGTTTCTCCAGTAGTAATCAATTTCAAAAGAGCTGTTCTATAAGTTGTAGCTTCTGGAACATCGTCTGAAAGTGTCGTTTCCATCATTCCATCAACGTGTTCTTTAGCTATTGCCCATTTTAAAACATCTACACTGCTTAAATTTTGCCCAAGATCTATTGCTTCGTTGACACCAGGATGCTTAAAATAATCTAGTGCTTCTTGCACTGTTGCAAATTTATTATTATTGAACCCATCGGTTTGTATACCATTTAGAGCATCGCCAGGATCAAAACCTAATTTAACTGTTCTTATTGCTTTTGTAAGACTTATGGTATTTTCAACAATATCCTTTGTGTTGTCAGCAGTACCTTCTTTTTTAAAAAATTCTGTAATTTTATCTGAATATTCATTTACTAGATTTTTATCTTTTTTTTTTTTATTCCACCACTCTTGTAAAACCTTTTTTTGTTTTTGAAAAAAAGCCGTTAGTTTTGACCCCATATTTTTCCAAACTTCCTTTATCTTTTTAAAACTTGTTCCTAAAAGTTTTCGTTTGTCAATCAGGATTTTAATTGCTCTCATGACTTTTATAATTTTTGGAATAATATTTCCCAATTTAGCAACTTTTCGTGCAGTATTTAAAGCCTTTGCTGGGTTGAAACCACCCGTAAAAATACCAATTATGCAATTAACAGCATCTGCTGCTGCTTCAGCTACAGCTAACGAAGTAGCAAGAATGACACCATTTTTAAAATTAACAGTTTCCGTTTCAACATCTTTTTTAAATGTCTCGAACTCTTTTGTTAAATAGTCAATTAGTTGTTGAGTTTGATTCCATTGTTTTTCAATATCTTTTTGTTTTCTCTTTTCAATATCCCCTAGAGATATTTATTTTTCTTTAGACGCCATAAGAATCGATATTTTGGAATCTCCAATCGCTAGCAGTATTTCTTTAGAATTACTATTCATTGTCCTTAGAGTCTTTAAATATTTTGATTTATCTCTAATGTCTTGGCCAGCTTGAGCTAAAATTTGAATATTTTGACTTAAAACTTGTAAAGAAAGAAAAGGTACGCGAGTGATTTGGGCGTTCATATTATCTATAATTTTTCTGTCTTCTATATTATAATCGAATTTCGCTGAAATTAAGTGTTGTAGACTCATACCAATTTAAAAATCCGTTATTGACGACTAAAGACAAAACAAAAAGATAATTCAGCAAACACACCTTGAGAGTTATTATTCATTTAAACTAGAAAAAAGTATTAGTCAAATCTCTACCCGACAAGAAATTTTAATGTGGGCCATATATGGCATTTGTGTGCTAACCATATGCTTACCACTCTCCTTTGTGGGATGGCGTTAATGCGTCCCATATGTAGCTATAATTTTTATAAAACCACACTAAATAAGAACGAACGCCACGCTTCATTTGAGCGTGAAAGTTTCAAGTGGCCCACGTGTGGCAAGTACATGTTAGCCATATATTTAGCACTCTTCTTTATGGGATGGCGTTGATGCGTCACATATGTGGCTATACCCAGTGGGCACACGACGTTATTTCGACGTTGATTTACAGTTGATTTTTAGTCGCGATGTCGTATAACCAAAAATCAACGTTGTATCAACGAAAATATTTAACGTTTATTTATCGCGAAAAACTAGCCAATTTCTCACAGACACTAATTAATGATTGATTTTGTTATTTTTGTAACAAGTTTCAATTAGTAACGTAATAAAAATATTTAAAAGAAAAATTCATAAGAAGAGAAGCTATGTGAAGTACTAAAAGTTGACAGATTGTCTCAAGAATTAGTAAACAAACTATTAGGTATATTTGTTATGTTTTTTTTTTTTTTTTTTTTTTTTTTTTAATAATTACTGTAACATTTAACAAGCTGAAGAAGCTGGTATCTAAAATCCAGCGAAAATTTCTATAATAATAAAAAAATTATAAGTGTTGAGAGAAATCGTATTTTTGATGTTTTAAAATAATATATAAATATACTCTCACACAAGATGTTACCCTTTAAATCATATATATATATATATATATATATATATATATATATATATATATATATATATATATATATATATATATATATATATATATATATATATATATATATATATATATATATATATATATATATATATGTATATATATATATATATATAATATGCATATAAAATATATACATACACTATATATGTATATATACATACATAATATAAATATATATAATGGATGATGTTTTACAAAATAATGATTTATCAAGCTTTTTTACCAATCCATGTGATTTAAAGAGTTTGAATATTTTTTATATTAAAAAATTTTTATTAAATTTTTTAAAGATTTTTCTTGTAAAGTAGTATAAAAAGAATTTGTGCATGCTCCTTTTGTCTATGATAATGGTTGGTAGAAGGATCAACATTAAAATTTAGCAAATTTTAGCAACTGTATAATGTATCATAACGTACAGTTTAAAGTTGTATTTTTCTGTTAGCTATTTTACATCAACAAATTTTTAATATATAAGTATTTTTTCTATTATATTTTCTACTATACTTTTCCAGTTAAAAAAGTATAGTAGGGCATGCAAAATGCTCATTCGAGCTGTTTGGATAGAAAATACAGAAAAATAAAGAAAGAAAATTCGATTGATAATTTTTTTTGCTGGCCATCATCATTAAATGTAATAAATTGTTTCCATGAAATGCATAAACCGCACCAAACTAATACAGGTTTACGCTGCTCAAAATTAAATCTCATGGAGATAATGTAATTTTTTTTTTATATAAACCTTAAGTCATTACTTTTTTTCCTTGTTTTTTTAACATGCTTTCATTCTGTATATGTTGTTTTCGGTGTTTAGATATATTCTTTATTATATATTCTTTATTATATAATGTATTTAAAACATTTTTAAATTGAATGAATATTCTTAGATCACGAGTTATTTAATAAATTTGAACTTGCCTCTACTAGTGATACTCAGATAGAATCAGGTTCAGAAAACAGTAACTATTTTAAAAGATACTTAATTCAAGTATTATTAGTTATATTTTGATATTAATTTTTATAGGAGCCACTACAATGCTTATGCAAGAGAAAACATAATAACCAACAGAATAGTAAGCAAATACCTACTCCTGTAACGCAAAAAAAGAAACAGAAAACAATTTTTATGCATACTCCACATACTGTAGCTCAAGGTATTAATTGTCTGTCTGCAATTTGATTTAGGAAGAAAAGATTCTGAATATTTTTTTCTATGCATTAGTGATTTACACATTTCTTTGGTTGCTAAATTAATACATTTTATTTAATTTATGAATAATGTTTTATTTTATAAATTTTTTGTTCTTGTGCTTCAACGCTTTTAGAAATTAATTAATGTTTGGTTCTTTTATCTTTCTGATATATCGTTATTGTTAGAAAGAGATGTTAGTAAAAACTCTTTCCAGTAATTAAAGTAATATCATGACAAATAGTTCTGAAATTCTATGGATGAACTTGCAGCAACAATTTAATGATTATGATAACAGTTTAAACGATTCTTGGGTGAGGTCAGAAGTGATGGGTTGTTTCAAACCATGACTTTTTGCAATTTTTTAAATTGCTTTTTGATTAAGTATTTATTAATAACTGAGCCTAAATTAATCTACTTAGGCTAAGTTATTAATCTACTAAAATTGGAGGTAAAACCATTAAGACAAATACAAATAAAAGTAATGCAAAGGTTTGTTAAAAGTAGTTTTAAATAAAAAATCTTTTGAAACTTTTTATTATAGTTTGTTTTAAACTTGTGTTAAAAATATGTGTAGCATATATTTTTAAAAGTTTGACGAATTCTAATCAGACATAAAATAAATCTTTTTTTTTATGTCTGATTATAATTTTTTTTGTAACTGTTTTCTCTTACTTTTGTATTTCCTTGAGCTAAAGAACAGCCTTAAAGTACAAAGGTTGATTTGTAACGCATACTTAACCTTGTTTTTTTACTCTATATATACATACATATATATGTACATAAATAAACATACATATATATGTATGTATATATACATACATATGCTTATATGAATATATTATATATATATATATATATATATATATATATATATATATATATATATATATATATATATATATATATATATATATATATATATATATATATATATATATATATATATATATATATATATATATATATATATATATATATATATATATATATATATATATATATATATATATATATATATATATATAAAATAATAGTGCAATTTAAAGTTTTTTCTTTTATTTATAAAGTTGTACTTGATAAAAATAAATAAATAAAGTTGAACATGTTGAATATTTATTGGTTATTATGATAAATTATATAAAATATATATAAAGTATAAATATTTTGCAAAAACACTTTTATTTGCAAAAACTGCATTGTGGCATAACTCATTGCATTGTGGCATGCTTGCAATTTATTTTTAATAGTTTCTGTCAACTCTGGGTTATTATGCTAGATCTTGATAATCTCTTCCATAAAATCTTGCTTATTAGTAAGATTTTTTTTTCCAATCTGTTTCTTTACTATTTCCAAAATGTTTTCTATGGGGTTAAGATCATGCGAGTTGTCTGGCTATAGCAATTCATCAACTAAGCCATAACAGTTTTTATTGTGTGGCAAGTTGCACCATCTTGCATAAATATAAGATTTTTGACATTTTTTTAAATTTTTTGTCAATTTTTGACTTTTTTGGCTGGACATCAATCCCTCTTCTTTTAGCCTTCTACAAATGTTCCTGTCTGACACAACAATTACAGCTTCATGGATAAGCTTAGTGGCTTTTTTTCTCTTTTCCAGGCAAATATTTCTGATTATGCTGTCCGCTCTTGGTGCTTTCTTGCGTTTAGAAGGTGATCTCCTTGGACCAAACTCTTTCCCTGTATCAATTCTTTTTCTTACTTGCATAACGGTTTGGTAAGAAACCTTTGCGGTTTGTGCAATTTTTCATTGAGAATAATTTGTATTTTGTAAAAGATATGTTTATCAATTTTTAATGTAACTATAATAATAATAACAATGTATAATGCAGGTTGTTAACCAATGGTTTATAATCAAAATTTAATATGGCTGGCGGTAAAGGTAAAGAGAAGTTTAAAGGAACAAACATTAGGTATTTACTTGTAAGTTAAGTGTAAAATTGTATATTTTTAAAAATCACAGTTCGTTTATTTAATGCTAATTTATTTTTTTAACTTTTTTATGTATTTGATGTAAATTACTCAGGCAATACCTTTTTTATAGAGAGCGTTTTATCAATTAAAGTGACTGCTACAGTTGCCGAAATAAGAAAAGGAATAATGACTTTATTAAAATACGCACTCGACAGATCAAATGGTGGTGGTCGGCGCGTAAAAATCGATTCACCCGATGTATAATATTTATACTTTTTCCTAGTTGTTCTGGAACTATTGATAATAGTTATTATTGATAAATTGATAAATATATTACTGATAAATAAAACTTTTTTTTTCAAACATTTTACTTTATTTGCATTGTATATAAATTCCGTTGAAGCAATTTAGTTGTAGCTGATTAATTTACGTGAAATATAATATCCTCTGCGCAAGTTATTGCTTTTTTATTGTATTATTTTATTGCAATTAAAGTTGAGATTTTTTAGTTAATTGGATTTAACCTAAATAAAAAACAAAAATCAACGTTGAATTTACGTTGTTTCAACGTTGTTCTAACGTGTTATCAACTACGTATCAATCGAATATATCACCTATTCAAAGTTGAAATATGGTTGATATATAGTCGATAAGACGTTAGATCAACGTTGAAACGACGTAATCAGCGACGTTGTTTCAACTTCGTAATTTTCGACGTCGGATTTTATTTCCAATTCAACCAAATTTCAACGTTGTTTCAACGTGGTATATGGTCGGTTTGCGACGTTGTTTCAACGTTATTTCAACGTCATTGTGCCTGCTGGGTAATGTTTATCCCACTAAAACCACACTAAATAAGAACAAACGCCACGCTTCATTTGTGCGTGAAAGTTTCATGTGGCAAGCATATGTTAGGCATATGCTTACCACTCTCCTTTATGGGATGGCGTTGATGCGTCCCATATGTGTATATATATATATATATATATATATACATATATATATATATATATATATATATATATATATATATATATATATATATATATATATATATATATATATATATATATATATATATATATATATATATATATATATAAATATATATATATATATATATATATATATATATATATATATATATATATATATATATATAAATATATATATACACATATGTGTATATATATATATATATACACATATTATTTATTATTATTTTTTTTTTACTTCACCTCCTCAAGGCCGAGAAGGCCACTACAGACAAGGAGGCTACTTATTTTATGGCTATAACCCTCTCTCAACTCTATAACTCCGAAATACGAACCTTGACGAACAAGGCCGCTGCGCGGAGAAACAAGTTGAGCGCGGTACTACCAGGGACGTGGTAGGGATCGAACTCTGAACCACTCGTTTATGAAGCGAGCGCTCTACCACTACACCACTACCGCATTATATACACATATATACACATATACAGATATATATATATATATATATATATATATATATATATATATATATATATATATATATATAATATATATATATATATATATATATATATAAAAATATGTATATATATTAATTTAAATTAACAATAGTATTGAGAGAACTCGTATTAATTGATGTTTTTATATTTTTAACATATATACTCTCATACAAGATGTCAACATTCAAATTAAAATATTTATATATATGAAAAATAATATTCTTCTTGCTTTTTGTTATAAATTCATTTACAAACATATAAGTATACAATAAATTTTCATTAAATTTATTTACTTATTCTTCTCTCAATGCATACGTCTACTATCACGATCTGCTGAGTTATGCAGTGCAGCGGTGATGGCTTCATTGACATCTTTGTCTGTAGCATTTTTGTAATGCCTCCGAAAAGCAACTAAAATCGGTTTATTGTTATTTATTATTTTGTTGATACAAAATAGTTTTATTAAGGGTTAAAGTCAACGTTATTAATAAGTATGAAATTTGACAAACGGTGAACTCTAATGGAATAGCTACTTTACTTACTTGGAATAAATTTACAAAAGCCTTAATTGAATATTTGTTTGAGTGTTTCCCAAAACAACAACAATTCATTTGTAACTCATCAGTCATGAAAACATTCAAAATGTTTCGTACCATATCAGATATATATTTTCCACCTGCTGCTGCTAGCCAGTTAATCTAGATTCAGAAAAAGAAAGTGAACAATTTAAAAGTACACAAATGTGTATAAATACATACATAAATATATAAGTGATTACTAAAAAAAAAATTTATATATGATTTAAAGTTATATAAAAATAAATTTTTATATTATATAAATAAAAGTTAAATATTCTAATATTTAATTTTTTAACTGATTTACAACTGATACGCCCGGAGTTTTAATTTAAAAGTTTTTTCAATAATATTTAAGTAAAACTTGCAAAAAGTGATGTTATTTCTTCATCCTGACATTCCAACAACACAGCATTTAACTGTTTTATGTTACTTAATTTCTTCAATAAACTTTCTTCAGTAAGACCTATTGGCATACGCTCTGTCAGTTGTTTAATCTCTTTTGTCGCAGAAGTTACAGATTTTACTGAATCTAATCAAATGAAATTGTTATAAGTATTTAAAAGAAAGACAAATTAATATATGTACTTTAAAAGATCTTGCACCTTTAAGTAGGTTTTCAATGGAAAACAATCGGTATTCAATTGACTGTGTGATTGGTGTAAGAGTGTGAGTGGAGTTTTTGGTGTGAAGGATTGGCAAGAACTCCTATAATAACTCCAACAAAATATATTATAAATATATTATTAATATATCAACATAAACAATTTAAAAAATATAATTTTCTAGTTTAATTACATTGATGCATATTTTAATTTAATGATCATTAATTATAATTATTCTACTTAACAGCAAACTTATAATTACTGAAATAAAATGTACAAAAAGCTTACTGAAGGTAAATTTATTTCTTCAGGATGATTTGGTAATAACACGAAGCTTTGAGTAGATTTGCCTTGGTGTTGGATCTCTCGAAAAACATTCTAATCATTCATCAAATTTTAATATCTAATAATAACTTTAACAAATTTTAACTTAAAGTATTGCTATCAACCAACATGTTTAATACTTACAGCATGGCGTGGTATTGGCAGTAATGGTTGGCTACTAGGTGTTGATGTCTAAAATAGTTTTATATTAATTATTAAAACCTAGTAAAATTTTATCTAATTTAAGAAAATAGAAACTTACATTTGTTGATTGTAATCAATAAGTGTAAGTCCATGTTTAAAAAAATATTTTCGTTTTCACATTTAAAATAATTAGTTAAAATTTTTTTCTATAACTTGTTTACACTTGTTTTTAATAAAATCACTTTATAAGCTTACAGAAATGACAGATGGCTGAAGAGTATCCCACATGTGGGCCACATATATCTTTCTTGTCAGGGAGGGGGGGGGCCACACTCCCGGCCTTGGTAAGGCCCTGTATATAAGTAATATAGTTTTAAATATTATTCTTTTAACAATATTCCGTTATATAATCTAAATCACACATAAAATCACATAAAAGAAAAACATAGTTTAGTAATGATAACAAACTGTATATTACAATAAGTAAAAGTCCTAACTCACCTAAGCTTTTGTTTTTTATTTTATATACTTAAACTTTTTCATTTATAAATATTTATTTTTGTCTCTAAAACATACTTACAACAGTTATGAATTGAAAATTATCAAAACGGTAAGCCACCCAGCAAACATGTTACTTAAAAAGCGTTGCATAGGCGCCGCAACTTAACGTTGAAAAAACGTTACTTGAAAACCGTTACTTTAACGTTGTTAAAGCAGTTGATTTTGCAAGGATTTGTAACGTTGGTAGTAAAACGTCGATTTAACGTGACTCAAAGACGTCGAGTAAAGGTTGAAATAAAACGTTAAATCAACGCTCAAATGCGCTGGAGAAAATATCTCAAAATATTATTAAACGTGTTTAAACTTGGTTATAATGTATATTGAATTTGCAAATAAAACAAAATTGTATGTTGAAATCTGCACTTGCAATATTTCCAAAGTCGATTTTTAATATAAATAGTAATATACAATGAAAACCATAAAAAATATACAAATTATTTATATAAAATTTACAATTTATAGATAAAAATATAAACATCTTTTTTAAGATTTATGTGTGTGAGTGAATGTTATTGAATTAGTATGATTATTATTAAATTTAAAAAGTAAAAATAAATATATATATATATATATATAAATATATGTATATAAATATATATATATATATATATATATATATACATATATATATATATATATATATATATATATATATATATATATATATATATATATATATATATATATATATATATATATATATATATATATGTATAAATTATGTATATATATGTAAATTATGTATATATATATATATATATATATATATATATATATATATATATATATATATATATATATATATATATATATATATATATATATATATATATGTTTTGTAGTAAACAACTGGGGTTGATGTTTGACTAGGGTCACAGCCGGGTTTGATAAAATATAGCCAGGGCCAGGGCCGGGTTTGAGACCAGACTGCATAAACATTTATACATCCTAAAGTATATGTTTTAAATTTAAAATTCATGCTATATTTTGTATATATATGCATATATGAACATCATTGTAATCAACATGATCATCATAATCATCATAACCATCATCATCATCATCATCATCATCATCATCTTCATCATCATCATCATCATCATCATCATCATCATCATCATCATCATCATCATCATCATCATCATCATCATCATCATCATCATTATCATCAACAGCATAAAAGCGGAAAACTTGACAATGATAATAAAAATTATGTTGATGTTGTTGATCGTCATCATGACAATTATCATCATCTTTATTATGGCACTATGTAAGACACACTCTTCAAATTTTCTTACTTCTACCACAGCCATTTTATACTGAAGCTGCTACCATTCTACATGTTAATACCTGAATTACTTTAACTTTTTCTAAAGAAAAAGGTTGTTTGATACAACGTTTTTTCTAATCTGTCTAAGATTATGCCTACTTTTTATATCTTGCTAGAGTCACACCATACATCCATCTGATCATTTTCTATTTCGGCAAATACTACACTATATAAATACTAAAGTTTATACAACAATGAAAGGATATTGTATGCTAGCATCTAAAAAAATAGCAAACAAATATGCTTATATCCATAATATGTGTGCAAAAAGTGCATCTTGGAAGCTTATATTGCTTCTGGAATAAAAGTTTAGAAACTTTTATTACTTCTCTTCAGTTTTAAATTAAGCTTCATTCTACTCTACATCTTTCAACATTAACTACGTTTTTCAGCTTTTTTATAAGAACATCTCTCTTAAGAAAAAATTGTCCTTTTTATTATTGCAATAATAAAATGTATAAATAAAGTCTTGTATGATGTAAATTTCTGTTATTCTCAGTTTACTAAACCTTTATTTTTTACAAAAAAATATTGCAATATTGTTGGTACTCCTATATTGACAAATAAAAACCCTATAATTATTATAACATATTATATAATAATAATAACAATAATATATATATATATATATATATATATATATATATATATATATATATATATATATATATATATATATATATATATATATATATATATATTCATATATATATATATATATATATGTATACATATATATATATACATATATATATATATATATATATATATATATATATATATATATATATATATATATATATATATATATATATATATATAATATATATATATACATTTATATATATATACATATATATATATATATATATATATATATATATATATATATATATATATATATATATAATATATATATATATATATATATATATATATATATATATATATATATATATATATATATATATATATATATATATATTATTATTATTATTATTATTATAGTATTTCTACAATAGAAGTTTGACTTCTATGAGCCGAGTGTCTAACGAGACCCGACTATAGTAGACCGACGTGAGATAGAACGATTCCATTTGTCATAATTGTTTTTGAAACGATCAACTGAATTTGCAGCAACTACCGAAGCAGGCAAAGCGTTCCATGATGACACCACTTTGAGAGTTTTTCGATAATTCTCGATCAATTTTATGCTTGGCACTACGAAGATGACCTGCAGGACCATCCCATAGAAGTGCACTTGCTCTGTTAATCTGCTGTTGCCAGTTAACAATATTTAATTTTTTATATATTTTAAAAAATTGAATTACATCTCCTCTTGTTCAACGTTCAGCTAATGAGCTGAGACCAAGATATGCTAATCGTTTCTTGTAATTCAAGCTGCGAAATTGTGGAACGAGTTTGGTAGCTCTTTGTTGGACCGACTCTAACTTTTTAATGTCCTTTAGAAGAAAAGGGCACCAAATTGGTGTACAGTACTCCAATATCGGTTTTACATATGCTGTATAGAGCTTCACGAACATAGTTGGATTCCATTTTTTAAAAGTTCTTTTGAGTATCCCAAGTATAGAATTAGCTTTGAGAGTGGCATCACTAATCTGATCTGACCATTTCAGTTTATTATGTATCAGAACACCCAATGTTCTTTCAACGGATACATCTTCAATAGGAATTTGACTGCCATTTTTATCTAACATTGTCAAGGGGATATTGATGTCTGTGGAACCACCACGGAACTTTAGAACCTTGCATTTATTTATGCTAAGTTCCATGCACCAAAGTCTTGACCAATTACATATCATATCAATATCATTTTGAACTAAAGCCAAGTCCGTAACTGCTTTTATTTTGGCAACCAACTGGCTATCATCAGCAAAGAGTTTGCAATTATTTTTGACTAATTCTGGCATGTCGTTAATAAAGATCAAAAAAAGAAGAGGACCTATGACTGATCCTTGAGGTACACCACTATGGACATCCTTCCATTCAGAAGAGAAATTTCCTAGAACAACCCACTGTTTCCTATTTTCAAGAAAGTCTTTGAGCCAAGCAAGAATATTTTTGCCAAAACCATAGCCAGCCAGTTTGTGATAAAGCAGAAGATGTGATACACGATCAAAAGCTTTGGCAAAATCTAACAAAATGAGCATTGCAGCACAGTTTTCACTTAAAGCTTTGGTAATAATATCCATTACTTCAAGAAGATTTGTGACACATGATCTAGATTTGACAAAACCGTGTTGATGGCAAGATAATAGATTATGCTTAACTAGGTGTTCAGTCATGACATCACGCATTATTTTCTCCATTACTTTTCCAATTGCTGAGGTGAAGGAAATAGGCCTGTAATTTCCAGGATCAGTACGCTGACCCTTTTTAAATATTGGCGTTATATTAGCCAGTTTCCAACCAGACGGTACTTGTCCAGAATCAAAGGTTTTGATAAACAGGCGAGAGAGAGGCACACTGAATTCTTTAGAGCACATTTTTAGCACTCTAGGATGGATTCCATCATTACCAGTGCCTTTTGAAGAGTCAAGAGCAGATAAAAGTTTTTCAATATTGCAGCAATTGAACAAGGAGCTAGAAACTGGTGAGCAAACTATTTCGGTTCTTCGAGGAAAATCAGGAGCTTTGGAGTGAGTTTCAGGTAATGAAAAAGCTTTAAAAAAGTGATTGTTTAAGCAATTTGCAATAGACATATTATCTACTAATTGCACTCCATCGTGGTCAAAAAGAGATCGAATTTCACTTTTACAAACCTTTTGGCTGTTTATATAAGAATAAAACTTTTTTGGACAGGACTTACAAGCGGAAATGACTTCACTCTCATACTTTAGTACAGCATCAGCAACAAGCTTTTTCACCAGACGATTTTGTTTGTTGTATAATACTCGAATACTATCTTTAAATTTGCTTGAAGAACAGCGTAATTTCATAAATAGTCTAAATTTTTCATTAGTT
>NC_061160.1:17062751-17072751 GCF_022113875.1 Hydra vulgaris | reverse complement strand
AAATTTTATATAAATTGTATATTTTTTTATGTTTTTCATTGTATGTTACTATTTGTATTAAAAATCGACTTTGGAAATATTGCAAGTGCAGAGTTCAACATACAATTTTGTTTTATTTACGAATTCAATATACATTATAACCAAGTTTAATCACGTTTAAAAATATTTTGCGATATTTTCTCCAGCGCATTTGAGCGTTGATTTAACGTTTTATTTCAACATTTACTCGACGTCTTTGAGTCACGTTAAATCGACGTTTTACTACCAACGTTACAAATCCTTGCAAAATCAACTGCTTTAACAAAGTTAAAGTAACGGTTTTCAAGTAACGTTTTTTTAACGTTAAGTTGCGACGCCTATGCAACGCTTTTTAAGTAACGTTTTTTCAACGTTTAGTTGCGACATTTTTGTTACGTCTTTTAGTAACGTTTTTTCAACGATACGCTATAACGTTTAATCAACGTCTCTTTAACAACGTTACATATCTTTGCAAAATCGATTACTTTGTCAACGTTTCCGCAACACCTTTTGCGATCGGTTTTCAACGTTGATTCAACGCTGTCATGTTTGCTGGGATGCCACATTAAGTGGAATAGTTATGTGAACCGCATTATGTGTTCCACAAGAGGGCCACACTTATCTTCATCAAATACGTCATTCATTAACTGTAATATATTTTTGAACTTTTAATCCACACGAAAACACTATGACCACATGTGGGCCATATATACCTTTCTTGTATATATACTTGTTTTTAGCTTATATAATTATTTTTAGTGACGCATTACTTTACAATTTATTTGTGGTTGCGGATATTTTCGCTATTTTAAAATCTAACGTTGTTTTAGTATAACTATAAATTTGTATTCATTAAGTTTAACTCTGATTTAAAAGTTTTATGGAAAGTTTATTTAGAACAACAATTCTCTAATATATTCATTATAAAACCGCTCCAACATTTTTTAATATATATATTTTTTTACAAAATTATAAACAATTACAGATTTTTAAAATATTATTACAATAAGTAGAATTCTTAACACACCTAGGTTTTTGTCTTTTATTTTATATAATTACACTTTTTCTTTTATATATATTTGTTTTTATCGCTCAAACATACTTACAACAGTTATAAATTGAAAATTATCAAAACAGTAAGCCACATAATATCATGGAATATTCTAGAGTTTACAATGTATTGCAATAGAATAATTACAAATTGGTTAAAATTCAAAATGAGGCAAGATCGTGAGCTTTATATGTATGGCCCATATGATAGCCACATAAAATTTAGCACGTATTTACTTAAGAATTATGCCACATTAAGTGGAATAGTTATTTGAAACGCACCATGTGTTTCACAAGTGGGTCACACTTATCTTCATCAAATACGTCATTCATCAACTGTAATATATTTGTGCACTTTTAATCCACATGAAAGCATTATGACCACATGTGGGCCACATACACCTTTTTTGTTGGGTATTTTAGCCTGAAATTTAAGAGTGCTTTACTTAACAACATAAAATCATAAAAACTGGCGATATCATTAGCAACACAGATGAAATACACATAAACAAAAATGAAGACTAAAAAGCTGCAATGATGTTTAGATATAAGAAAGTGTACCTTTCCACCCAGCCGGCATTAATACGTTGTTTCAACGTTGAAATTCGGTTGAAGCGTTGTTTCAACGTTGTTCAACTATTTCACAACGTTAAATCAACGTTACCGTTTAAACGTTGATTATTTAACGTTATTTCAACGTTAAATCAACGTTACAGTTTAAACGTTGATTATTTAACGTTATTTCAACGTCATTGTTTCAATCATTGTTGACAAAAAATACGATATAAAATTTATGCGCCCGCAGAAATGGAATTAAAAACGTAAACATTATTTCAACGGTTAAAGTTATAGAGATTTATAATGGAAAAAAATGTAATTACTGAACTTATACCATATAGAATTTTCAAGAGATCGAAAACATGTTCAGACGATTTTCCTGAAAGAACATTATCGTTTAAAAATCGATATTTTTTGTTTAACTTGGGCTACAATGCTCAAAGACTGATATTATTAAATGTAAATATAATACAACTTTTTCAAAAAATGATCCATCAAATTATGTTGAATTTAATGCTAAGCGTTGTTTTTTAATAGAGCATCAAGAATTAAAAAAGGAAATTGATAACTTTAAAAAAGAACTTCAGCACGAAATAAAAAAATAAAGATTTATATGAAAAATTAACTTCAACCACCTCAGTTATTACTATGAAAACAGACAAATTTGTATATAAACATAATCCAAACAAATCGTGTTATTGCAATTTACTTGTATACAAACATTTATTTTAAAAATAATAGATCTTGCGACTTTTATACTAGCCTTACATCTGTCAATGTGTTTCATCAGTTAGTGCATTATCACCATTAATCAAAAGAGATAAAGTGATATTAAAAAAAAACATTTACCTCTGTTTTGTGAAATTTAAAAAAATTCTTAACTACTTGGACCAAAATAAATGTAATGCAGCAAAGATGAATTTTTAATGATGCTAATACTTGGATTATTGACAGCTGATTTTGCTGACAGGTTTAATATATTTTTAGGATTAGCGAATGCAATATTTTCTTCATTGTTGAAAGCTTCTAGCTCACTTTTAAACCACATGGTTTTTGTTCCAAGTAAAGATGTTATAAGACAGGCAATGCAAAACAGATCTTAGAAAGTAAATTATTCAGACTAACACTAAATTTTAGATATAACAGAATTTATTATGGAATCACCTTAAAATTTTGACTTACAGAAACTAACAGGGAATGAATACAAACATTACAGCAATATAAAAACATTAGTACCCGTAGCTCCAAATTCATCAATAATTTCTTTAAAAAATTTCTAAAGCTTACAGAAGCTAAATTTCGGATAAAAAAATTACATATCGCAACAATTATTTAGATTGTATTACAAAATACTCTTGTATAATGTATGATTAAGGCTTTAATATAAATTTTTTAATACAAATGAAGTGATTTTAATTGAATCCATTTTTATCAGTCATATTAAAAATATGATGAGTATTTGTATAAAGATAATTAAAATTTCAAACAATAATATTTGCTTTACTTGTTGTTGTTTTTTAGGTGAATCAATTGCAATTGATGGAATATCTTTAAAATGCTGAGGTAATTAAAATAATTTTTAATTATTCAGGAATTTTAAGGATTAAATTATTTAGCAAAAAAATTGTTTGATAATGAGTTCAATTTAAATTAAAAAAAAAAATTAATATTAGTTCTCACATAATTAATATCAGTTCTCTTATCTATTAAAATTTAGAATATTTTCCAACAGTTTTGTGATCTCCATAAATATGAAGGGGAAAGGTGGAAATATGCTTTAAGAGCACTAATTTATATGGTGTAGTGAAGGGTGTACCTTTATAAGATATGAAAAACTTTTTTATTCTCATTTTTTATATATTCAAAAATTTCTCCTTGTGTTTTTTTTTTTTTTCTAATTCTTTTTTATTAACAGCTTCTTCTATTAAATACGATGGAACGACTGAAACTTTAATTGATGGCATTTTGTCTAACTTCTAAAAATGTGCTTCATTTCGAAAAGGTGGCGGAAAAGAAAAAAATTTAGATTGATTGATATAAATTTATATTTATTAAAATCAATCTAAAATTTCTTTATTGAAATATTTACATATATTTCAATAAAGAAATATTTTCTTTTTGTCTGCTAATATTTTTTTTCGGTGTTAATTCAACATTACAAATTAAAACTCAATTATGAAAAAAGTCTAGAATTGAGTTGATGTTTTAAGTAAAATAAGAAAAGCCCAAAAAGTAACTGATGTAATATTTTTATTTTTTGATAAAAAAAAAATTCCAATAATGTTTAAAATTGGTATTAATATTAATGTTTATTAGATGAAGATGAGTGAAAAATAAGTAATATTTATTAGATAAAGATAAGTAAAAAAATAAGTTACAAGTTATTTTTTCATCTTGAAATTGTTTGAATGATAATTTATTATTTATCAAAATATTTTCTTTTTTAATTTTTGTTGTTTTTATATTTTAATTAAAAGTCGATATTATTGTGTCATATATTATAATATACCTTAAATTATACTATTATATTTTATATTAATAATGAGTATTTTTGTTTTTTTGTATTTATTTTTTTTTTCAACATTCCATAATTATCTTATGTAGATGTTTATGTTTTAGCAACCTAGTATTCTTTCATTATTTGTCTTTGTTATTGAGCCTTAAGTTATTTGAACATAATATATTCAGAACTCTGCTGAATAATAGAGTAATAAATAAATTAATAAAAATGAGTTTAAAATATTATAAATTTATAAAATAAAGAAAATCTTATCTTTGCTTATAATGTCTACTAATATTATTGTTTAGCAAGTATCATGGTTATAAAATGTTCAAATTTAGTTAGTTTAATTAGGCCTGTTAGTACACTTATATTACAGTTTCTTCATTTTATATTAGTTCATGTAATTTTTTCAAAATCGAATATGCGGAAAGGAGCTGTTTGGAATGAAGATTTACAAGAAGAAGTAATTCCATCTAATTGAATTAGTGATAAAATTGTTTGTCGGCTTCCAGGTACCAAAGCATTGACTGCACTAAAATGCAGAGAAGAATTTGTTTAAGTTTATACAAATTAAAACTAAATTCTCTTCAGGTATTACATCTATATATTACAATTTTTATTTTTTAAATAATGTGGTAAAAAGAGTTATTTTGTTGATACAAAATATATAACCATTTGTATAACTAATTCAATTCTAAAAGAAAGCAAACAGTATTGTGAAAATTTTAAATTCACAACTACAAAAGAAAAATGTGATAATGAGAATGTTGACAAGTGGATGCAAGATTTACACACAAGTGGAAACTTGGATGCAAATTTTCCATTTGTGTGGTTTGGATGGTTCTCCACAATATAATATATCTCCACAAGCATAATATTAGACTTACTTCATATTTTTTACAGATAAATCAATTACAGATAAATTAATTAGTTAATTGGTGGAACGTCTTCTAAAGATAGAATACACAAAATTATGCTGAGGTAATCAAAAACAGTATTGGACTCTTACCTCATTTATAATCAGGGTGTCTGCAGCTCCTCTAAAATCCTCTAAAGTCTTCTTTTTTTTAAAACCACTTCTAAAATCCTCTATTATCCTCTAAAGATGTAAAATTTGATCAAAGCTCCTCATTAATTCTTCCTTTTTTAATTTTGATGGAAGTATAATGTTCAAAATACCCATTCTCGATCTGCAAAACTGGTTAACGCGTTAAAGTGCATGAAATGTAAAAAATTGCTTTAGAAAATGCATGCCATTTAACATAATAAATGACATTATTTGATCCCTGTCCCAGCCCCATAAGTGTATAAACATGGACGTTAAACCATTAATAAATGGCCACATAAAATTTCTTATAAAAATTTTATGTGGCCACCCCGAAAATTATTTTTAAATGCTAGAAATGTTTTATATTTTGACTACCAATTTATTTTTAATATATCAAAAAGGTTGTTTTATTTAAATTAAATATTTGAAAAAGTTATTAATAACCAACTAACAGTTATATTATTTTTATAAAATTCAGAGTATTTTCGAAAAGTTATATGGTCTCTATGGATATGAAGAGCAAAGGTGGAAAAATATGTTTTAAGAACACTAATCTATATGGCGTTGAAAAAGATGTGCCTTCATAAGATGTAACACTTTTCCATTCATTATTTATTTTTTAAATCTTCCCTTTTTGATTTTTTTAATATATTTTTTTTATTTACAGCTTCTTCTATTGTATTCAATGGACCAAAAGAACCCTCGGTTAATGGAACATTGTTTGACTTTCTAAATTACGCTTTATTTCAAAAAGGTGGTGGAAAAGAGAAGAAATTTGTGTAGATTTTATTCAATTACATGTAAATATATGTAATATTTGAATATGTATTTTTAAATAAAACAAGTTTTATCTCTTTCTTTAATCATACCTAGCTTTTTTAACTAAACTAAACTGAAAAAGTTCTAAATAGTCTAAGTATAGACTATGAATAGATTTAATATCCATAATATACCTTGATAATGTACAGCAACACTAATGTACATGCATAGTACGTTTTGATGGTGATCATATTTTGACGCACATAGCACGTTTACATACATATATACATTTTGACATACATAGCACGTTTTGATGGTGAAAAAGTGTTTTACAGTCGTTTAACGTTGATAATTCAACGTTAAACACTATCATTTTAAACGTTGTATCAACGTAAATTCAACATTGTTGTAACGTTTTTTCGCGTCGAATCAACGTTGATATAACGTTTGAACCTAACGTTGATTTAACGTTGATAAATCAACGTTGAAAAAAACTTTCATTCTAAACGTTAAATCAACGTTAATTCAACGTTATTGTAACGTTTTTTCGCTTCGAATCAACGTTGATATAACGGTTGAACCTAACGTTGATTTAACGTTGATAAATCAACGTTGAAAAAAACTTTCATTCTAAACGTTAAACCAACGTTAATTTAACGTTAGGTTTCAACGATATTTCAACATTATTTCAACGTTATTTGCCAGCTGGGCAGTATCATTTTCACTTGGTCTTCTGTCTTCAAACCAAAAATTATGCGAACATTTCTAAAGATAAATCTGTTGTCATTATGTGTATTTTTATAATTGCTTTATTAATGACAGACAACACCCTGCAAACATATTAGCGTTGAGTCAACGTTGAAAACAAGTCGCAGCGTAGAAAACGCGTTACAGTCACAAAACAACGTGTTTTCAACGTTGAATCAATGTCTTTTTTTGTATACTAAATCGCGGTAAATTGAAACGTTGAATAAGCGTTGAAATTGTAACGTAATTTAGCTTCTCAAAATAAAACGTTTATTCAACGCGGAATCAACTTACGCAAAATGCCACTTTAAAAACGTTATAAAGCATATGCTTTATCAACGTTAAAAACAAACCACTTTCTAAACGTTACATTCTCAACGTTGAATAAGCGTGCAATTTAAACGTATCTTATTTTCTCAAAAAATCGCGTTTATTCAACGTTGAATAAAAGTACGCAAATAATCACTGTAAAAACGTCGCAAAATTTATGGTTTATCAACGTTAGACATTAGCTGCTTTTTTTAACGTATTTAAGCTATTTATTAAACAACGCTTATTCAACGTTATATATACCAACGTTGAAAATGTGGCAATTAAAAAACGTTGAAAAAGTGTTACTTTGCCAACGTTAATAAAACGTTGCTTTGACAACGTTGAGGAAGTGGCATACTGAAAATTATTGTCTCAATAACTAGCCATTACAAAAATAATTTGCCGTAATGGAAAGGCAAGAAAAACCTAATAGAATGCATGCATATGGTTTAAAAAATATTTTAATAAAGTTATGTTTTATAACCTATTTTTATTGCGAATAATTTAATCCTTTTTGATTTTATATCAAATTGTATACAATATACAAAAATCTCAGGGTCAATTTGATTTATTCAGATTATTTTTTATCGATTTTATATTTATTTTAAATTGACCATTTTAATAAAATATTCAACTTTTTTTAATACGTTATTCCATAGTTAGAAATAATACTTAGTTTTAATAAGATTCAGATGTGTAAAATGTTATCAAATATAATAAAACATAATAAGTAAGACTAAAAAAATTAAATTAGGAGTTAAGTCTGTTAACAGACTAAATTCCTAATTTATCACCGTTTGAAAATTTTGACTTTTTTGGTTACGAAACATCCCGAAAAAATCCTCTTAGGGTATGAAACTACACATGTCAAGAATACTATATCAACTTACTTTGAAATCCAAAATTAAAATCCGAGACAGATATTTTGATTTAAATTTTTGAAATAATATAAAAACATTAGCAGTTTTTGTTTTTGAAAATAGCGGTATTGGGGTGGGTCGTAGTGATTTTTTTAATAAAATAACTTTTTTAGACAATTAATTTGTAAAGATTTTGTATTTAATAAATTTTTTTGAGAAATGAGCTATAAGGGGAGATATTTCCATTTCAAGTTTTGAATCGATTAATTTTTGAATCGCGAATTACGATGAAAAATTTGATACGTGAATTGCCGTAAATTTGTACTTTCCTAAAATTTGTACTCTTCGGACATTTCCAATTTTACGGACTTTTTGTACTTTTAGTACATTTTCATACGTTTTATGACCTCTTTGTACTTTATGAATTAGTTTAAATGATATCTTCAAACAGATCACAAGTTCATCTCAGATTTTGAAATGCCTACTTTTTCAAAGGATCATAATCATTGTCGGCATGTCGTTTGCACACTTTGTATGAAAAAAAGTGAAAGAGAAATTTCAGAATATTTTATCAGTGAAATCAAAAGATTGATTTCTGGCAACATCAACTTTGATGATGAGAGGGTTCCACGAGGGATCTGTGTCACCTGTAGGTTCCTGCTTAGAAAGTTAGCTTCTGGAGATGAAGAAGTGAGTATACCTCAACTTTATGACTTCGAATCCATATTGATCAAACCATCAACTCGCCAGAAAACTAAATGTGATTGCATCATTTGTCAAATTTCAAAAACCAAAGGGAAAGGAAAGCACCCCTTTGAAAAACCATCTCAGCAAGAAGTGCAAAAAGAAGAAAAATCTTTTGAAAAACGATGCACAAAATGCCTATCTGTCATTGCTCGAGGACTGCCTCATAACTGCAAAGAAGCAACACGTCGTGAAAACTTGAAAGCTCTGGCATTGGCAGATCCGTTAGGGGCAGAGCAAATTGCATCATTCATCGTTTCTTCCAAAGAGGTATCTTCCGATGGAACTATTCTGATTAGCCGGTTTCATGGAAAGCCTCTTGAAATCAGACCAGGTATGTTAAAGTATTGTTGCTGGGTTTGCTTTTTAATATTGGTTTTTTTCTTATTTGTTTCTTTATTCACAGGATCAAATGCAACTCAGGGTCTCTCCTCAGAGCCATTGACAACACAAGATATGATTAATATTCAGCAAAACATTGGACTTTCTAACAATGGAATGAGAAAGCTTGGGTCAGCTTTAAATCAAATAAGTCCTGTTCGCATAGTTGAGGCCGATTTTCAACAAAAATTTGCTGCAGCTGGAACTACCCTCAAAAGTTTCTTTACAGTAACCACTTCACAGTTACCAGAATCAAATGAAACACGCCATATTGTTCACTGCACAAATTTGGAAACCCTCAAAGAAAATATTGTTTCATCCAGAGGCTTGCAAAACTCAAACTTCATAAAGCTTGGCATTGATGGTGGAGGATCATTCTTTAAGGCAAGTTTGAGTCTTATCAGTGAGCATGAAGGAGAACCTCACAGTCCTGTTCAGAAGAAATCAAAATTGATCACCAAAGACAACTTCAAAAACACAAGTGTTCAAAAACAATAAGCTTATTGTTTTTGAACACAAGTGTTCAAAAACAATAAGCTGACCACAGTTTTCCAAATGTGCTGAACACAAGTGTTCAGCACATTTGGAAAACTGTGGTCAGCTTAGAACATTCGGGGGCATCAGAGACTTGTACAAAAAATTTGTGAAGTCTGGTTGTGATGCCAAAAGATCAAAAGAGTTTGAAAATGTGGTTCATTTGCCAATGTTTGCCTTTCCAGACAGGGAATTGATCCTTGAGGCAATCCCACCCATGGAACTGCATTTGCTCCTGGGAGTTGTCAACCACCTCATCAAGTACTTGGTTCAAGTTTTTCCAAAGACCAAACAATGGTTGGATTCAATCCACATTCAGATGCAACCATTTCATGGTGGCCACTTCAATGGAAAAGATTGCATGAAAGTGCTGAGGAAAATTGAAGAGCTTATGCAATTGACAATTGCTGAAAAAGCACCAGATGCAACAAAGGCATGCCAAGCATTGAGCTCATTTCACCAGGTTGTGGTTTCATGCTTTGGATA
>NC_061160.1:17012751-17057751 GCF_022113875.1 Hydra vulgaris | reverse complement strand
AGCCACTTTCATTATCATCTACCAGTCTGTCTTATGAACGTACATCAGCTAAACTAAACCTGGCAAATTCTATCTACAATATTGTTGCTATTTATCGATCAAATCCAATCATTCCAACAATTATTTTCTTTTTCGAATTATCTGAACTCCTAGAGTAATTTTAAACATTATCTGGAGAAATACTTCTGTGTGGTGACTTTAACTGTCCAGGTACTACTCCAATAACCTGCAATTCAAAACTTAATGAGATTTTAGAGACCTACAACATGATACAACGAGTTCAATCTCCAACTCGCATATCATCTACTACTGGTATAGCCAACTTGCTTGATCTTGTAATAAATCGACATGATGATATTTCACTCAAGAGTATCCAAGTAACTGACGAGGGTATTTCAGATCAACTATATGATTCCGGGTAGAACTTTATCATCAACCTTCAAATACTAAAACTGTTTGGTTTTCAAAACGAAACTTTAGAAAACTAAACTTGTCATGCTTTATAAAAGAATTGCAAAGTGGATGCCATGTTGCTTATCACCTGAAAAACAATGTGGATGATTATGCTGAACAAATAAGATCAAGTATAACAACTGTTCTTGATCATTTAGCACCCATTCGAAAATATTCAATGCGAATTGGTAAACACGATGATCAATGGTTATCTTCAGATGCCAAGAATAAAAAAATCAGGCGTCGTAAACTGGAACGTTGTTATAGAAAAACTGGTAGTTTATCAGATAAAAAATTATATCGAACTGCATGCCGTGAGGCTGCAGCAGCAATTCACGAATCCAGATGTAGTCATTATAGGGCGAAACTAAATTCAGCATACGGTGATCAAAATGAAACATGGAACATTGCCAAGAAATTACTACATTCAAATAGTTCTAAAACTAATAACACAATACCAGAAGCAAAATGCGATATAATAAGTCAATATTTCATACGCAAACTCGAAATTATAAAGAACACTATCCAGGAAAGGCTTGCAAAAACTCCAATATCTAAATTTATCTCAAAGTTATCTCCCCCTGTAGATATTTTATCAACATTTGGTACAGTCACACCTAAAGATGTGTCGAAAATAATCAAAAATGATTTGAATATTGCGTTTTCTGGAACCACAATAACTACAATAAATTCAGTAAAAATCCTTTAAGTCATCCTAGATTCAAAGCTCTCTATGGACAAGCACATAAACAATATTATTAAATCCTGCAATAATCACATTCGTGCACTTCGCCACATTCATCCATGTCTGACCAAAGAAGCTGCAAACGTAATTGCTTGTGGCATCGTTAACTCTCAGCAACTCTGCAACTCAACTTCTATAGAAACATTCAAAAAAAGACTAAAATATGAACTTTTTATGAACTCTTTTTCAGACTCATAGTTTACTTGTTTAGTGCTTCTGAATTACTTCATCACTATTGTGATTGTTGTAAATAATGGCACTTTAATCTCTAATTATTATTATTATTATTATTGTTATTATTATTATTATTATTATTATTATTATTATTATTATTATTATTATATATATATATATATATATATATATATATATATATATATAATATATATATATATATATATATATATATATATATACATATATATTTTTAATGTAAATGAGTTTTAGAGGTTCCTCTTTGGTTTCTAAATTTATGACGGATCCTAATATTGTTAAAATTTTTTTTCTTCCAAACTATATCAACCTGGTACTCAAAAGAAGCACAATAATACGCTTATTTTGAATATAATATTTGTTTTAATTCAAAACTAAAAAAAAAAAAATATGTTTTTTTTATTAAAAAACCCCCGTCTTCATCAAAACGGGTGTTTTAAGGTATATTTTTGCAAATATTTTTTTCACTAAAAACTTTTTAAAATAAAATTATTATTGATAAAACAAGCATATTTTTATATATATATATATATATATATATATATATATATATATATATATATATATATATATATATATATATATATACATATATATATATATATATATATATATATATATATATATATATATATATAATATATATATATATATATATATATATATGTGTGTGTGTATAAATATATATATGTGTGTGTTATATTATATATATATATATATATATATATATATATATATATATATATATATATATATATATATATGTATATATATTTATATGTATATATATATATATAAAATAAAACAAAAGCTGCCTGTTTAGATAATCTATTATAATGGCTTCACAATCATGGGATTTAGTTGTTTCTTTTAAAAACAGGGTTGAAGCAGAGGCATTTGTTCCATCTTGTTAGGTGAAAGATGGATGGTTATTTTGTCTAACTTGTGTTCATGCAATAAAAGCTGCGTTTTCAATCAAGGATTCCTGGAACAAGCTCAAACTTAAAAGAGTTAAAGTAACTGGAGGTCATTAAATTTTACAATACTCATTGCAATTTTAATTGTTTTATATGATTAAAAAACTATTACAGTTTTATATTAATGGTAAAGTACTATATCAAATAAACTATTGTATTTTTATTTTTGGAATAAGTAATATTTTAAATCTGTTTATGGTATTATTATTGCCTAGATATATATTGTAATCTTTTTACACTGATTATACATTTTAGTTTTTACATATTTTTGTTTATATTTATTTTACTAACTAATTATTAACAGATAAAGAAGCATGCAAAGGATTTAATTTCCCAACTACAGAATGTAAGTGATTATGTTTATGAATACTTTTGTTTCTCTTTTGATTTGTTTTTTTTTAATGTTAAAAAATAAAAAAAAATCTAATATTAGCTATTGGTCAAAACTTATTTCAATATTACTGTCTAAATTATTTGACTTGAAGTAGTTTGATTACCAGTGTAAGATTATTTAGTAAAGTACTGGTGGATCAAAAACTGATGAATGATATGGTTATATGATATGGATATATATATATATATATATATATATATATATATATATATATATATATATATATATATATATGTATATATATATATATATATATATATATACACATATATATGTATATATTTATATATATATGTATATGTATATACATATATATATATATATATATATATATATATATATATATATATATATATATATATATATATATATATATATATATATATATATATATATATATATATATATATATATATATATATATATATATATATATATATATATATATATATATATATATATATATATATATATATATATATGTACATATATACACACACACATATATACAGTAAACTCCCAGTTATTCCAACCTCCAAAGGGTATAACAATTTAGATCGAATAACCAAAGATTCGAATAACTGAAAATGATGTTTAAAGTGACATATTTCAAGGTACTTTTAAATTTTAATAAAAGTAGAATGTAAAAAAATAAAAGATTTTTGAAATGAGATGCTTCTTTAGTTTTTTTTTTTGTAAAGCAACATTTGTTTTATAATTTATTGAAAAAATTGTCCATTTTTTTTTTCTTCCTTTTTCTTTAAATGTGTTTTGTTCATCGTCAAGGGGAGAATAAATCCAATACCTGCAGGTTCTAATAACCGATGGGCATTTGCATGAGTATATTAAAGAAACCTCACAAGGAATGTAAATTGAAAATGAAAATTTGAATAAGTGCCAGTTTGAAAAATGGGTACTTTACTATATATATATATATATATATATATATATATATATATATATATATATATATATATATATATATATATATATATATATATATATATATATATATATATATATATATATATATATATATATATATATATATATATATATATATATATGTATATATATATATATGTGTATATGTATATATGTATGTATATATGTATATATATATATATATATATATATATATATATATATATAAATATATATATAAATATATATATATATATATATATATATATATATATATATATATATATATATATATATATATAATTATTTTGAAAAATAACACTATGTTTTTTTGTTCTTGACATGTTTAGTAAAATTTATTTACATTTTCAAAACATTATTTTACAATAATAAAACTCTGAAATATATTAAAATTAAAAAATAGTAGTCTTTACAGAAAAATAATAAATGAACAAAAATTTATATTATAAACCAATATATTTATTACCAAATAAATAACTCTAAAAATATATATATAAATAATAATAAACTGACAGTAAAATCAAATAGTTAAGTTTATAGCATAATTTAAAGTTTGTTTATTATTTGAGGGACTTCCCCATTAAATGTGGAGGACTTCTTTTATCTTTAATTTGTGTTTCGTTGGGGCATTATCCTAAATATCAAAAGAATTACAGTTAACCAGATTTTTGAAATTGATAGATAAATTTAAGTGTTTAAATATATGAAATTGTTCATCACTTTTAAGGTGCTCATTTATTCCAGTTGCCAAATATCTGGAGAAACCTCCAGATGTTATGCAGACATTTTTTCAAAGTTTTATTATTCTAAAATAATCTTTTAAAAATGTAAATAAATTTTACAAAACATTAATAAGTGACCAGGACCTTGGCCTCAGCTAAAATAGAGAGACTTTTTGTAAACCCGGCCCTGCCAAAATTATAAGATTTAGCATGGGTTGATAGCTGGGGGTAGAAAAAAGTTTATAATACTTAATATGTTATAATTTTATGCTTACATTTACTATTTGTTAAATACTGGCATATATTTATATATTTTAAAATCTAATTTACTTCCAACAAGATTACAAGCAACCACTATTAAGTAATGAGTTACTTTCAAATAAAGAACCAGTTAAAATACTAGGAAACTTACAACTAAAGGCATAAAAAGTTGTAGATTGTATAAAAAAGGAAAACATGAAGTTTTGTAAGAGTTATAAGATTTTTTTGATGTTCAAGGAAAAAAATAGAATTATTTATGCTGTAAAAAGATTATATAGCATGAAGGGATAAATACAATTAAAGAATGCTACTTGTTGAATAAATAGCCAATTGAGAATGAGTTTTGGTTTATTGTTATAGAGATGAAAGTTTGTTTGAGTATTGGCTATGATTGTATTTATAGAAAAAAAAAAGAAATGCAACCTTATAAGAATGGGAGAGTGGTCCAACCTCGGCAGATAAAGCTGATCTTATTACATTTACAATGTGCTTTTAGACTTTGTCTGAGAGAAAGAGGGTTGTTATTTTTCAATATAGGAATGCCAACAATACTGTAATATTTTTTTGCAGTTAGTAAATGTAAAGTATATAAAGTATGTATAGTAAAGTATCCCAGACAGCGAGCTTACATTGGACCAACGTTGGGCCAATGCATGATGATGCATTGGCCCAACGTTGAAAGTCGATGTTGGCCCAATGCAGGTTTGATCATTGGTTAGATATTGGCCCAATGTTGTGTACAACATTGGCCCAATGTTGTATACAACGTTTACCCAACATCGGCCCAACGTTGTATATAACGTTAGGCCAATGTTGTATACAACATTGACCCAACGTTGTATACAACATTGGCCCAATATCGTATGTTATATATCGGCCTAACGTTTTATGCAACATTAGATCGTTGTGACAAATAAGATGATTTGCATCGCTACATTGAAAATTTATAGAGAAAAAAAAGAATGTATGATACAAGTATAAAAATTTATTTATTTAACATAATTTATCGGTTAAATATACATATTGCAAACACCAAAGTTAAACCAAAAACTAATACATTGAGTTTTTAATAAAAAAATTCACTACAAAATTTATAGAGTAGTTTTGATATTGGCTGAGCTACTTGTTATTGAATAGTGTTTAGCTTATGATATTTGGTGCCCACGATTATTATTTTTTCTTCCTCTATCTCTATCACATGTCTGCATAAGCCATGCTTATTTGAATTCACAGTTTCTGCAAAAAAAAAAAAGTTGTTTGTTTAATTATGCACCAAAGAAAAATAACAAATTGAAAGTAATTCTGTAATGCAAAATTGAAACTGAAAAAATAAACTTTTCTTAACCACTTACCAATAGCAGCATATGCAATCAACATTTTTTCTATTCCAATTTTTTGTCCTCTCCCTGAATTGTTTAATTTTAAAACTAGGCCATTTTAAAAAAACTATTCTTAGCAAATAAAATATACAATCTCCTTTGTCTTTAACTCCGATTTGTGCCAAATAATTGACCTGCAAAAATACACAACCTGGCAATAATTAAAGTAACTTTTGTTTAGACTTAAATTAATATAAAATGGAATTTACAAAAAATCTTCAAAGAGTATTTTATTTAAAGTATATAAATTGTACTAAGATATCATACAAAATGCATAAAAAAAATTATAAAAAAATATTTACTATTTACTTACGTATTTTCTTTTCTTCCAGAGTACTTGAATTCTTCACTGCTTTTAATAGCAATGACACTCTTTCAGGCAATACATTAATTAGTATACCTTTGTTACTCAAATTTTTATAACTGAATTTGATGTGTTTTGTAGTTTATTAAGTTGTACTTCAATGACGACTAAGAATGAACACTAAGAAAAACATAAGTTTCAGAAAAAATAAATGGGTAGCACCAAAAAAAACATTATTGCTTAATTGAGCGTTGTATTTTGAAAATGTGACAAGTCACAAAATTAAAATTTTACAAGGGAGTGAAAAATATTTCTCCTGTAAAAAATTTTATTTTTATTTTATCTAAAGATTGTTTCTTTTCTCTAAAAAAATTTTTACTTTATCTAAAAAAATCTTGATTTTATCTAAAAAAAATCTTTATTTTATCTTAATATTCTTTTATTTTAAGTGAGGTTATTTGAAAAGAATATTTTTTTGAAAATACTCTTTTCAAATAACCTTACTTTTAAAAAAAGTGTGACTCGTTTTCAAAATACAGCATTCATTTGTGAAACGAGTAACTTCTTAACTAGAATTACTGATTTTTCCATGACTATCTAATAAAAAAAATAATTTCCTGACTTTTCCAGGTTTTCCACGACTTTAGCCAATATTAACAAATTTTCCAGATTTTCAAGGTACAGTACGGACCTTGTCCAATGTTTGTAAATAATTTTTTTTACATATTTTAGTTCTGAATTTTAATAACACTATTTTAAAAAAAAATATCATCTATAAAAATATTGTATTACCTTTGTCTATTAGATAACTTTAAATAAACGTTTATATAATGAATAATAATGAATCACCAGCAACTGTTAAAACTTTAAACTGATATGAATACTGATATAAATACAAATACTGTTGTTTTTTTCAACATTTGATTTCAAATGGTTTTTAAAGTTGGTGACACCAACTTTGAAATCCAGCAAAAATTTTTTGTTACGTTTATAAACTTAAATGTTCTCAAAACAACTAAAAAACCTGGCCAGTTTTTTCGCAACTAAATATATTTTCTGTGGTCAGTATTCAAGAGCGATCGCTCCGGCTTCTTGACCAAGCCTGTGGTGTAAGCTTTGATATTTTGATTATTACATACTAAAATGTTAATTAACACTCTGACTTTTTGACCGTAATATATGAAAAAGTTTTTAAAATTGTAAAAGTTAAAGCTATGAATAAAGATTTTCAATCATTAGACACTTACCATTTAATAATTTTGTTCATTTAACTTCTCAGAGCAAACATTAAACTTCTGTAAAAATTTTGGAGTTACAGATAAATCCAAAAGTTTAATAATATTTTTTGTTTTATTATAAGAAAATGAGGATTAATCATCTTCACTAAGATATACACAATTTTTTGTCTCTTCAATCTTTATTTTGACTGGTCATTTTCGCTGTCTTCCTTTTTTGTCTCCAGAGCAGATATTTAGCCTTATGCTAAATTCAATCTTGTATTGCTTTAAAAATCTATAAATCAAATCATTAGTAATTAAGTTATAACTAAAGTTAATGTATAAGCTTAAAGTTGTTAACTGTTGTACGCTAACTAAATATAAAAAATATCCAGAGATATTAAATTAAAAAATAATTAAACCAAGAATAATGTCCCTCTTCCTGGGAAAGATGAAATATTAGAAAGCATAAAGCAAACTTGAACTTATATTCTACATAAGTAGAATATAAGTTCAAGTAACATCACTTTTTGCACACTGTTTTAATATGTTAGTAGATGGGGTTTCATAATCAAACACAGAAAAAATCAAACAAAAGAGACATATTTAAAATGTAAAATATCAGCTTCTAACAACTTTAATGACACATATATATTATTGATACCTTTAATAATATATCTTATAATAGCTATATAATCTATACTATTATAAATAATGAAAAAAAAAATTATACTGTATGACATTTTAAATGTTTGATTTATTTAATAAAGAAGGCATTTAAAAAGTCTCCTTTATTAAATAAATCGAACATTTGAAATGTTTCATTTATTTATAAATAATAATAATAAATTTTATAAAATAATAATAAAATTTAATAAATTAAATTTAATAAAGATTATTAAATAAAACAAACATTTGAAATGCCAATACAGCAATAAAAATAAAAAAATAACTTTAAGTTCTTACACAAAAATAATTTGATTATTGCCTTTATTATTACATTAATAATTTAGATTGTAGTAAAAAATGTTTCAAGCATATTATTTAAATGTTATCAAATATTTCATTTAAAAAAACAAAACATTAAGTCACGAGAATCTCTTGAAGTTTACTTCTTATAAGAAACCTTTTAAGATTATTAGAAGATTAATAAATATAGCTTCTTTTTTTTATTTTTATAATTTAATTAAATGGAAAGTATATAATAGTATCAAAACCTTTTTTTATTCTGTCAAACGATACCATTTTTATAAAATGTTTTGAAACAATTTAAAAGTATATACTAATCCGAAACTACATTGTCCGAATATTGGCTACGGTAAAATGTTTTATGGCAAAATATTAAGCCTAAACTACATTGGCCAAATATTGGCCCAACGTAGTACGATAATTGCAAAAAACTGTTTTGTAGAATTGCAATATTACGCCGAAAAAAAAACATTGGCTAAATGTTGGCCCAATATTGTACGATATTTGCACAAAACCGACTTGCAAAATTGAAAATAATACGCCGAAAAAAAACATTGGCTAAATGTTGGCCCAACAGAATAAACTTGCCAATGTTAAAACTTACATTGGGCCAATGTAAGCTTGCTGTCTGGGATAGTAAAGTATTTATAGTAAAGTAGCTGTAGTATTGGCAGCTATTGTTGGTGTTAATGAGCACAAGCCTCGTATAATAGGCAAAATACCTTAATCAAAATAATTATCCGAGTGAATCAATTATTCAGTACTACAAGAATGTTATTAGGCTTCCTTTTCTTGACAATTTTTCATTTCAAAGTTAGCTACGTTTCTCTAATAAAAACATTGCTATTTAAAATAGATTCTTTACTATGCCCACAACGCTTTAAATGTTTCTGAATTGTAAAAAAATGTTATTCTTTTTTTAAATGAGTACGAGGATGATCTTACTAAACCACGCTATAATATCACTGAATTAAGCTTTGATATGCTGATTATTATACAATAAAATGTTAATTAACACTCTGACTTTTTGACCGTGATATATGAAAAAGTCTTTAAAATTGTAAAAGTTAAAGCTATGAATAAATATTTTCAATCTTAAGACATATAGACTTTTATATAAAAACTTACGACTTAATAAATCTTGTTCATTCAACTTCTCAGAGCAAACATCGAACTTCTGTAAAGAGCTTGGAGTTACAGGTAAATACCAAAGTTTAATAATATTTTTTGTTTTATTATAAGAAATTGAGGATAAATCAATTAACACCAAGATATTCACAATTTTTTGTCTCTTTAATCTTTATTTTAGCTGGTCATTTTCGCTGTCTTCCTTTTTTATTTCCAGAGCAGAGGTTTGAAATTTTTAAAGCAATACAAGATTGAATTCAACCTTCAGCTAAATTCAATCTTGTATTGCTATAAAAATCAAATCATTAATGATTAAGTTATAAGTAAAGTTAATTTATAAGCTTAAAGTTGTTAACTGTTGTACGCAAACTAAATATGAAAAATATCCAGAGATATTAAATTAAAAAATAATAAAACCAAGAATAATGTCCCTCTGCCTTAGAATGATGGAATATATAAAGTGTTGTTTCAATTTATATCAAGATTTAAATCAGACAATTAAAAATCATGATTCAAATTGAGTTTTTTTGTTTTAATGATTATTTATTAATTTAATCTCATAATTCAATCAGTTATTATAGACTAGTCATTGGTCTTAAAATAAAATGTCTGACAATATTAGAAAGCTCGAAATAAGTAGAATATAAATTCTAGTAACATCATTTTCTGTACAATGTTTTAATATGTTAGTAGATGGGGTTTCACAATCAAACACAGAAAAAATCAAACAAAAGAGACATACTTAAAATGTAAAATATCAGCTTCTAACAACTTCAATGCCATATATATATTATTAATACCTTTAATAATATATCTAATAATAGCTATATAATCTAGTGTTGTCACGGTACCAAAATTTCAGTATTCGGTACCGATACCAGTAAAAATCCACGGTTTCGGTACCTTTTTCGGTACCAAACCAAAGATTAATTTAGACTAAATTTGCCAATGCAAATTCACATTTCTTTGTATCAAAGCAAAACACAAAAACATGCTAGCTGAAAAACACACTATTTTTATTAATAAAGTTAAACAATGCCATTCTTCATACTTGTTTAAAATTGTGTTTCAACTTTTTCCACAAATAATAAATGAAAAATTACAAACCTAAAAAACGCAATTTTTATAAAATAAACAAAATATGCCATGACCAACAAGTAATAAACTAAAGTATTGTTATAAATGTAAAAAAACAATGGCATAATTTAAGTATTTCAAGCCAAGGATTGTAAACATTTAAGTAATTAAATAACTAGATAAATAACAAAGCAATAAGGCATGACTGAATAATCACTCTTATTTATAAACTTTAACATTTTTATAAATTAAACAAAATATGCCATAACTGAACAACAAGTCGTAAATTAAAATATTATTATACATGTAAAAAAACAAAACAACAACGGCATAATATAAATATTTCAAGCCAAGGATTGTAAACATTTGAGTAATTAAATAACTAGATAAATAACAACATTTTTTTCAAACAAGTTTCACCCAAATTAATACTGGTCTACACAGTTATTCCTTAAGTTACTTTCTTTGCCATTTCCAGATTTTCCGATAGAAACACTAACATATCAACATGTTCCTGACTCAGTCATGAGCGTCTTGGGCTAAGAATGTACCCTGCAGTACTGAACACTCTTTCAGATGAACAGCTAAATGCAGCAATGCAAAGGTACTTCCTGGCAAACTCCGATAGTTGAGGTAGAGTACCCATATTTGTTTTCCACCAGATAAGTGGATCATCCTCAGCACTGACCTCAGGCATCTGATCGTACACCAAAAATTCACCATTTATCTCGTCATTTGCAGAGAGAGGTGCTTGACTTTAGGATGCTGGCTCTCCTTTTTCTTTCTTTTCCCCTTGAATGGTGGAAAGCAGAAGCTTTAGGTGATTTTTGGATTTTTTCGATGGCCTGACTTCTTTACTTGACAATCCTCCAGACACACGAGATGCAATTCCTTCTTTTTCATTGCCCATTTTTTTCACCTCATCTAGGAGACTTTGCTTCACATCATCCTTTAGAGAGACAAAGTTGTTCTTAAATCGTGGATCAAGGTAGGTTGCAGTGTTCAAAAGAAACCGAAGCTGCAGGTCATCATAGCAATGCTGAAGATACTCGTGTATCTTTTCCTTCATCTCTTTGGCTAATGCAGAGTCACTTTGTTCATGACTGAGACACTCAAATATCTTCCAGAGTATCGGCAAGACTGAAGACAGGGTGGTATGTTTTCCCCCGTTAAGTGCATCAGTAAAAGGACTGAGTGGCTCAAGAACTGCTTTAACAGTTTCTAAAACTGTAATATCTAAGTCTTTTGGCATCAGATGCCATTTTTTCCTGTCTTCAGCCAGGACAGCACAGACAACCTGCTGCGGCTCCAAGAAACGTTCCACAATATCGTATGAAGAATTCCAGCGAGTGGGTTCATCATGAATGAGTTTGTGGTCTGGAGAGGACAGATCTTTCTGTTTCTTGGTCAGCAGGAGTGAAAGTTTTGGGGATCTTGTAAAGGCAGAAATAGTTTTTCGAAGCCTTGACAGCACTGCAGACACCCTGTTTATGTCTAATGCCTTATTTACAGCAAGGTGGAGATTGTGTCCAAAACAAGGAGTCCAGGTGTAGTCTTCAAAGGCTTTTTTGTTATTTGAGGCACTGCCTGTTGTGATGCCTGACATTCTTGCAATGTCCAACTTCCAGTCTTCAAGTTTTTCATCAAAGGCCTCCTTCAAACTTTCAGCAGTGTGGTCTGTGTTGAGACCACAACAGCCAAGACCCCAGGATTGCAATTCCCATGATTTAGTAATGTTCTGCAGAGTTAAAGACATGAAAGTGTCTGCAGTTCTACTTGTCCAAAGATCTGTTGTGCAGCTGTAAAATGATTTGTCACTGAGATGCTGGATTATGAGTTCTCTGGTGTCATTTTACATGCGGGGAATCTCAGTGTACATAAAAAAGTTTCGACTTGGAAGCTGGTATTTTGGGTTGAAATGATGGAGCATTTGTTGGAATCCACATTTTCGAACTGTATAAATGGGCACTTTATCAATACATATGAATTCAGCAACAGCTAGGATCAGCTTTCTTGCCTCAGGTGAGTTTTTGTCATATTTTTGTTGCCACTGAAAAGCTTCTTTAACTGTTGCCTGTTTGTGAGTTTGCAGGGGTGTTCCATGGTCTTCCTCAGCTTGCAGCTGTAAAAGGAAAATATAATAAATATACTTTATAAGCATAGAAGTCAAAAATGGGCTGAGTCTGAACAAATGAAACATTAGTTTTTCTCTAAATAACAAACCTCAGCTTTTATAATAGCCTATATAATAGCCTATATAAACAACTTTAATAAATAATTAGTACTTGTAAAAAGATTAAATATTTTAAATTTTGTTAAAAAATACTTTTTGTATAAAATTGTTTAATCCTTTACACGGTAGGTAATTACATAATTTCTATTAGTAGCACCATGGAAGTAAAAAAGTAAAGAAATAGAAGGATTTTCCCAATAATTAAATATAATATATGTAGTTTTATTTATTTTGTAAGTATCTATTTTTTATAATAAATTTAAAACTATTTCTATAACTATATTTATTTCCATTTTTATAACGCGATAAAAACCTTTAATACTTTAATCGAAAAAACTATACATGAAACTTTATTCGCTAAAACGTTTTCTTCGATAAATATTTTTTATTTTTTTGTAATTTTTTTATTTATTTTTTTGAGGAAGGAAAGAATCAGCAAATATATATATTTATATTATCTTTTACTAAATTATAATTTTTTTTATTAAATTAAATCGTTTAGAACTATTTTTAATATTAATTTTATTAACAACAACGACTTTATTCAAAACATTGAACGTTGTTCAAAACTTTTAATGCTTAAACGTTTTAATTCGAAGTTACATTTCGCTTTTGAAGTCACCGATTTTATTTTCTCTGTAAAGTCTATTAAAGTCTATTAAATTCTATTAAAGACGTCAAAATCTTTTTTACAAAAGACTTTTTACAAACAACTTTTTACAAACAACTTTTTACAAACGACTTTTTACAAACGACTTTTTATGAGCGACTTTTTAAAAACAATTTTTTACAAACGACTATTTACAGAAATACTTATTAAAAGAAAAGTCTTAACAATAGGTTGTAAAAAAACGTAAAAAAAGTATAAATTTTTTTTAATTTAATTTTTAAGCTTATTATTGTTATTTTAATCTTTCTGTAAGACTTATTTTTGGCTGTTTATTTCTATCCGACTGGTTCAGACATTCAAATTAAAATATGATATATAATTTATTACAGAAGCTCTATATTTTAAATTAGTTTGAAACTTACCTGCTTGAACTCTTTCGTCAGATGCGGGTGTCGGTCTTTGAGGTGTTTTATTAAGTTCGATGTGTTTCCTCCTTTTGAGAGAAAACTTCGGCGACATCGTTTGCAAATGGGTTTTTGATTATCAATGATATTCCCCTTGTCATCAACCGCAAACCCAAAATATTTCCACACATGGCTCTTTCCTCCTTTTTTCTCAACAAGTGGATTTAGAGCTACCACATCAGCTGCACCACCGGTCGCCATTTCTCAGCAGTTTAATAAAGAGGACGCGCTACTGCACGCATGCGCATCAAGGAATCGGGTTTGAGCGGGTCTTCGGTACTACCGGTACTTAAGAAAACTTGGTACCGTGACGTTTAAATTTTTTTAGTACCGACTTGGTACCGAAGTACCGTGTACCGTGACAACATTAATATAATCTAAACTATTATAAATAAATTATGAAAAAAAACTTTTTTTATAATACTTATACTGTATGTTATTTCAAATTTTTGATATATTTGTTTGATATGATATAAATGTTTGATATAAAGAAGTCGTTTAAAATGTCTTTTTCATTAAATAAGTCGAACATTTGAAATGTTACATTTATTTAATAAAGATTATTAAATAAATCAAACATTTGCAATGCCAATACAGCAATAAGTATAAAAAAATAACTTTAAGTTCTTACACAAAAATAACTTAGTTATTGCCTTTATTATTACATTAATAATTTAGATTGTATTAAAAAATGTTTTAAGCATGTTATTTAAATGTTAGCAAATATTTCATTATTTAAAAAAAAACAAAATATTAGGTCACGAGAGTCTGTTGAAATTCATTTCTTATAAGGAACCTTTTTAGATTGTTAGAAGATTCATAACTACAGCTTTTTTTTATATTTTAATAATTTAAAAAAATAGAAAGATAATATCAAGACCTTTTTTTATTTTGTCAAACAACACCATTTTTAAAAATGTTTTGCAACAAATTTTAAAAAAAAAACTAATCTGCAACTACATTTGCCCAACATTGGCTACGGCAACAGATTTTATTGAAAGATTTATAGCAAAATATTAAGCCTAAAGTATATTGGCCAAATGTTGGCCTAACGTAAAACGATAATTGCAAAAAACCGATTTGTAGAATTACAACATTACGCCGAAAAAAAATATTGGCTAAATGTTGACCAAATAGAGTACAATATTTGCAAAAAACCGATTTGCAGAATTGAAAATAATACGTCGAAAAAAAAACATTGGCTAAATGTTGGCCCAATGGATTAAACTTGCCAATGTTAAAACTTACTTTGGGTTAATGTAAGCTTGCTGTCTGATATCTATATCTATATATATATATATATATATATATATATATATATATATATATATATATATATATATATATATATATATATATATATATATATATATATATATATATATATATATATATATCAAGTCATATAAGTCGAAATATATATGAGATATGAAAGTCAAAAGTATTCTAGCAGTAAAAACAAAAGCAAGTCTTACTTTAAATCATTTGAATTACAATAACTTAATTCAAAAAAGGTGAGTAAATAAAAAATGATTGCAAAAATTTTTAGTATGAACGACAAAAAAGCGAAAGATTTTTTTAGCTTTAATTCAATAAAAGCTTAATCCGTTTTTATTTGTTTTAACTGCTGTGCCACAATATTACATCAAGAATCAGTTAAGTTTGTTAATTTAAAACATATTGCAAAAATTAAAACTTTCATCTCTGTCAAATGGAGGCGAGAAGCAACGTTTTATTCTTACTTGTTTTGTTAAATTTTTCAGGTATACTTTAATAAATTAAAATACGCCAATGTTCATGTATGTATATATATATATATATATATATATATATATATATATATATATATATATATATATATATATATATATATATATATATATATATATATATATATATATCAGTAACGAAGGAAGAATTTTTTTCACGAAAAAAATCACAAAAAGAATTTTAGTCGGCTTATAATGTAATCTCTTAGCGTTCAAAAATTATTACCATATAAAATTTGTGACCCCCCAATTTGAGGGGGATACAAACTTAGTAAGGTCATAAATTTTGAACGTTGAGTGATTATTTTTTGAAACTTAAAATTTTTCGATGAATATAAGTCTAGTAAAAAAAAGGAAAAAAAAAATAAATTATAAACTTGTTGCTCTCACGTTTAAAGCAGGAAACACGAAAGTTTTGTGCTTTTTTGTTCACAGGCTCGAATCATCATTTTTTGCGAACCATCTATATTTGACGCAAGTATAAACATACAAATCTTTGAAGATTGCTACATGTCTGGAAGTTAGCTATCTCAAACACCAAAAATCCTCTATACGCTATATTTATATATATAAACTTTTCCAACTAAAGCTATATACTTAACAAAAATATATATATATATATATATATATATATATATATATATATGTATATATATATATATATATATATATATATATATATATATATATATATATATATATATATATACATACATATATATATATATATATATATATATATATATATATATATATATATATATATATATATATATATATATATATATATATATGTATATATATATATATATATATATATATATATATATATATATATATATATATATATGTATATATATATATATATATATATATATATATATATATATATATAAATATGTATATATATATATATATATATATATATATATATATATATATATATATATATATATATTGCTACATGTCTGGAAGTTAGCTATCTCAAACACCAAAAATCCTCTATACGCTATATTTATATATATAAACTTTTCCAACTAAAGCTATATACTTAACAAAAATATATATATATATATGTATATATATATATATATATATATAAATATGTATATATATATATATATATATATATATATATATATACATATATATATATATATATATATATATATATATATATATATATATATATATATATATATATATATATATATATATATATATATATATATATAGTATATATATATATATATATATATATATATATATATATATATATATATATATATATATATATATATGTATATATATATATATATATATATATATATATATATATATATATATAAATATGTATATATATATATATATATATATATATATATATATATATATATATATATATATATATATATATATATATATATATATATATATATATATATATATATGTATATATATATATATATATATAACTTTTTGTTAAGTATCAAAAAAAGGTCAGGTTTTTTATCATATTTTAATAATTTGTATTCAATTTTTTATACGATCTGTTAGTGGTAACTTTGAGTTTTGTGGTTCTAAATTGTCTTGAAAAAGCTACGTATATCTCAATGAAAGCTTAAAATTCATTAAAAAATGCTGCTTTAAATGTTCCACATTTTCTATACTTGCAACGGAATTGCTTGCCAAGAAATATATACAAACACGTGATCATTTTTTTAAGATAATTTGTTTTTATTAACTGATTACTTTTTTTTTAATTTAGACATGCATATACTACAAGTTACAAGCATGTTAGTATATATAAAGAGATTGATTCAAATATGTATAGAAAGTCCCATTAGTCTCAATGTATATAAGATATATTAGTCAAAAGTATACTAGCAGTAAAAACGATCAAAGAAAATCTCACTTTGAATGTAACAATAACTTAATGCAAATTAAAGAATATTGCAAAACCTTCTAAAAAAAAAAAACAAAAAACTGATCTTTTTAGATTTAGTTCAACAAAAAAGTTAAGCCGTTTGTATTTGTTTTAACTGCCTTGTCACAATATTCAAGAATCAGCATAATTTGTTTAATTGAAAAAAGTCGAATAATTTTTTATGAGATCATGATATTAATAAACTAAAAGTGTAAGTTTGTATAAAATAAAAATTGAAATATGTATATATAAATTAGAATTGATGGGGCTGACGGTCTAACATCAGTATTGCCTCTTTTTTTTTTCTTCTCTGTAATTCATTTTCAATTAGACTCTAATTTCTAAACATATTCTACATGACTATATACCCTACAACCTCTATAATGATGAAATAGATAGAGCAAAATCATTCAACTTTGCTAAATGATGAGCAATCGATAATATGTTTTTGTTGATAGAGCTAGCTTATTTGAGCAACAACTATGATACTATTTGCAGGGAAGAGAAAAAGATAAAACAATACAATGATTGAATAGTGGCTTAAGCTTAGAAGACAAAGCATATCCAGCAACACTAACAATGCATTTTTCAATTTTGTTTTAAAAAAAAGAATATCATTAGAAGAACAGGCGTATTTATGATAACAGCATTCCATAGGTGTTGCGAGTAAATTAGTAGTAAATAAATAACAAATAAAATTAAAAGAAACAACCTTAATAGACTTTACATTCTTTATATGGATTTTTTAACTTTGTATACTATATAAATACATATTAACTTTATTAATTTTGCATTCTATATATGTATTTATATAGTTTAGAAAATATATAATGATTCTACGAGAAGTCAGTAGTAAATGATAATTTAACATATAGTAAAGAAATTAGTGTGAGGCCATTCGTAAATGCAAAAATGTCATGAATATTGCAACTTTTATTTGCATTAAATAATTGAGTTTTGTTAGAGTTACAGTTGACAATCCACTGCAAGTTTTATGCTGTTACAGAAAAAAAAATTAGATTAAAAACTGGCGGATCGTTCTAAGTAAAAGAAAAGAGAAGATATTTTTTCCAGGCACAAACATAAATTTAAGTTGTCAGCAAATAGAGCCACTTTTAGAGTAAGATAGCCAGAAAAATTATTAATCATTTAAAATAATTTAGGTTAAAAAATTATATTAACTTAGATAAGAAAAATAACATGATCAAGGATAGAATCTTATGGTACTTCTAAACTTACTGGAATTAAAAAAAATTATTTGTTTTTTAAGATGCTCTAAACACTGCGGTTAAAAAGAAATGATTTAATATTCTTAAAACTTTACCCAGATAAACCATATAAAGCAAGCTTATGAAGAAAACCAGCATAAAATCTGCATTAAATTCTGCATTATAATATGTCAAATAAAGTGAGCCTTTGTCTCACAACATCGATCTAATGTTCAACAGAATTTTTCAGTAGCAAGTCAACCATAGTATACGAGGATCGAATTCTGTATCAAATGTAAAAGAATAATTTATTAGACTTCTAGATGAAATGATAAAAGTGTGTTGATTAAAGACTTAAAGACCTAATAAATAATAAAGAGAAGTCTGATTAGACAAAAGTTGAAGATGTTGTAATGTTCCATAATGATTTAGAAAAATCAAAACAACGATATCATTTTCTAGCACACAAGATAACAGGATTCATTTTAGCACTTACTAATAAGTGTAGGGAGATTTAAAGAAAGTTCTGGGAAACAATTTTTTAAAACTATGACAGGAATTAAGTCTTTACCACAAGCCACAAATAAGTTTATTTGAAAAATAAATTTATTATCAAAGTTCAGTGTGATTTGGATGACTACAAATCAATCTGTTTAACTGGAATAAAGTAGAAAGAACATATATTATTAGATTAAAGAGTAAATATTTCAGGTAAATTTCTTTGCAAATGGTTTGACTTTATCATAGGGAGTTGGAGCAAAATCAGTCTTATCAATCAAAGAGGGATTATATAATTTACTTTTTTGAAAAAGATTTGCTAAAAATTTCTTGAATCTAACTTCTTAGATAAAGTACGAGATTTATTAAACTAAGAATATTGGAGCTTAGCATTAGATAGCACCTTTTTACATTGGTTCCTTGCGACAATAAAAAGACTTTTGTTTACAAGAGAGTCGTTTTTTTCCTAAAAAAAAAATAAAAAAAGTGAATTCAACTAAAAATAGTAGCTGCACAAGAAGATGGAAACCGTGAAACAGAATAAGACTTAAATTACTAGCACTAAAAATTAATAAAAACTTGCATTCCTTCATGGATTCAGGAGTTTATGTGAGGAGGCGCATTTATCAGCGGAGACAGAAAGACGTCAGTCAAAAGACCGTCACGAAAAAATTACAAAAAGAATTCCAGTCGGATTTAGGCTAATTGCAAATAGTGCGTTGACAAGGCAAGCTCAAAAAAGAAGTACAAGATAAAAGATTTATAAAAATCATTGCATGGTCATAACCACAGAGGAGAGAATAAGGAGAAACTAAACACAAGCTAGTAAGAGATTGAGAAGTATAGAAGTTATGAATTTAAGAAACAACAGGGTTGATAAACCTAATCTATTCATTGGAATGAGAATTAAAGTCAGCAACAACAAAAATATAGGTAGAGGGGTAAAGAAAAAGTGCTTAGTAAATTTGATCAGAAATTATATCTAAATGACTGCATTTCTAAGAATAAAGAGAACAATAAAAAAAAATGTGATTCACTGAAGAGGTGCTGAGCAAAAACACATAAAGAAATATTCAGAGAGTTAAAACTTATTTTTAAAATAATTAATGATTTGAAAAAAATTGATGTAAGTATTGAAGTTGTTGCAAATTAGAGGATAATAGCTATCAACGCTACAATCTTAAGATAAAACAAGTTGATCTCACAAAATTGAATATTATTTTGAAGATCACAACTGTTTATAAAATATAAATTGAAATAGTTAGGTGGTAGTGAATAGATTTTATGTTTAATATCTTTTGGTAGTTTAGCCATGCTTTAAGTTAAAGAAAATTTGACTCAATCATAGGTAAAGCATTGCACCCATATCAATAAGCTATGTAATTGCCACAATTCTGTAAATTAACTAAAATTCGAAACTAAGGGCTCCTTGTTAGGCCTTAGAATTGTTCAATAAAAATACTAACTGAATCTGATAGTTGAAACATAGTAGATACTTGAAACTTAAATAAACCATTTAGAGAACAGAAAACACATCTACACATGCAGACCATCTGGTCTGTAAAGGACATTTTGAGAAAATTTGCCGCGTTTTCCAGTTATATTTTTATAACTTTCTAGCAATTTATTAAAAAAAAAATATAAAGTTATATAGTTATTAAAAATAGACAAAAAATGATGCAGCTGTCACACAATACTAAACTTCTGCAAGATCAACCAGATCCAAAAAAAGGTCGACGCATGGAACATATTCAGCTAGATTTAATTCCTTTAAACGGGATTCCAACCCAGTGTTGAACTAAAACATATTGAAAGCATTATTGTATAATTACAATATAAATAGTTTAGTTGATAAACATTGAGTATATTTAGTTTTTTAAATAAAATTTTAGTTATGTAAAATTAAAAATTATGTTAAGCTTTACAGTGTTACTTCCCAGACAGCAAGCATAAATTGAACCAACGTTGGGCCGATGCATGGTGATACACTGGCCCAACGTTGAAATTCGATGTTTGCCCAATGCAGGTTTGATCATTGGCTAGGCATTGGTTCAATGTTGTGTACAACATTGGTCCAATGTTGAATACAACGCTTACCCAATTATGGCCCAACGTTGTATACAACGTTAGGCCAATGTTGTATACAACATTAGCCCAACCTTGTATACAACAATATCCCAATATCGTATGTAACACTGGTCCAATATCGTATGTGACATTAGGCCAATATTGTATAAAACGTTAGGCAAATGTTATTATAAATTAGCTATATACTGAATTTTAACAACAAATGTTGTATTTTGGCCTAACGTTTTATGCAACATTAGATCGTTGTAACAAATTGATGATTTGTATCGCTACATTAAAATTTATAGACAGAAACAAAAATGTATGATACAAGTATAAAAATTGATTTATTATATTTACATAATTTCTCAAATATATATACATATTGCAAACACCAAACAAAAACTAAAAACTAACACATTAAGTTTAAAATAAAAATATTCCCCATAAAAATTATGGAGTAGTTTAGTTATTCGCTAAGCTACTTGTTATTGAATCGTGTTTAGCTAATGATATTTGATGCCCACGACTATCATCTTTTCTTTCACCATCTCTATCACATGCCTGCATAAACCATGCTTATTTAACTTCACAGCTTCTGCAAAAAAAATTAGTTTTTTGTTTATTTATCCACCAAAGAAACATAACAAATTTAAAGTAATTTTGAAATGCAAAATTTAAACTGAAATAATAAACTTCTAAACCACTTACCATAAGCAACATATGCAATCAACCTTTTTTCCTATTTTGATTTTTGTCTTTTCCCTGCATAATTTTATTTTGAAGCTAGGCCATTTTTAAAAATTATATTTAGTTAATAACATATACAATCTCCTTCGTTTTTAACTCTAAATTGTCCCAAATAATTAATCTGCAAAAATATACAATCTGGCAATAATAAAAGTTAGACTTAATTTAATATAAGATTTAGACTTAAGGCTAGATTTAATTTTAAAAAAATTCATTATAAAAGAAAGTTAGACTTAAATTAATATAAAATCTCATCTAGAAAGAACCTTTAAAGAGTATTTTTTTTAAAGTATATAAATTGTACAAAGATATCATTCAAAATGCATAAACTGATCATAAATAAACATTTACCATTTAATTAAGTATTTTCTTGTCTTTTTTCTTCTAGAGTACTTGAATTCTTTTCTGCTTTTAATGGCAATGACACTCTTTCAGGCAAATCATTAAATAGCATATATTTGTTACTCAAATTTTTATTTAATTAAATTTAATGTGTTTTGTAGTTCACTAAGTTGCACTTCAATGCTTGCCCATCGTGCTAATAATACCTGCATATCTTTAGGGGATACAACTTTATCTTGTAACAATAAAGTTAAAAATATTTTTACTAAACTATACAAAAAATTACATATAATATTTAGAATTTATGAAAGTAAATGAAACATTTACTGATAAAGCAAATAAAATTAAAGACAGAGGGGCTAATTTTCGATAATTTAAAATATAAACTTGCTAATGGATTCATTATACTTTTATGAATTATGGAATTGGCTGGTGTGCATTTAATTTCTGGCATAAAAAAATTCTCGATATTATTTGAGATGAATTTGAATTTGAATGAAAAAGCTTATAAAACTTAGCTATTAGTTAAGTTGGATATAAGTATGGATCTTATTATTAAGGATAACTAAGAATAAACACAAAGAAAAACATAAATTTCAGAAAAAACAAATAGGTAGCACAAAAACAAAACAACATAATAGCTTAATTTTTTGTGATGTTATATGTTTCTATACTTATTACTACACACATTTTAGTTCATTGAGGCATACATTTACTTACAACTTCTAACTTATATATTGTCAGTTAGTTAAATCATTAGAAATAAAGTTTAAGAAACGCATAATAAATAGAGCACTCTAATAAAAGAAAATTTTGTGGAGGTGCAGAAAAACAAAGTGAGCATAGCAAAATAACATTAATTAAGAAAGCAAAAAAATGTCCCAAAGTTGATGAGATGTTTCAAACATTAAGTTTACCTATTCAATATATCGCGGTAATTAATTGTTTTAAATGCTCTTGGTTGTTATAACTTATAAGTTATGATTTTCTTACATATTTATATTTTTTACTTAACGACAGCAAAATACCTATTTGATTGTAAATAGATATTTTGTCTTCTTTTATAAGCATATTAAAAAGTCTTATAGTCTTCTTTTTTAAGCATATTAAACAAGATGCTATTAATGGAAATATTTTTTATTTTTTAACTTTAATACATCTTATTATCGCTGTTTTTTTTATATGGTTTTTTATTGTTTGTTAAGGTGTTCTCCTTCGATTGTTAATACTAAATTACTAAATTTAAATTGTATTTGTTAATTACAATTACAATCAAAGTTACATGTTAAAAGATGACATATCTATCATACGCAATAGTAAACTTACATATACTTTTTCGGATAAAACATCCAATTTATATAATATATCTAAAGAAAATTACACCCATTTACAAATGCTATCACCTCAACATACAAAAAACCGAATACAAAAATAAAAAATCAAATAAATAAAGAAGGTAAATGGATATTAAAAAATCACTACGTTTTCAATAAAATCGATATTAATACATCTTCAAATTTTTTTATAAAATTGAAAGATTATAAAGAAAACTTTATAAACGATCCAACTGTCCGTTTATTAAACCCTGCCAAAAATAAAATCGGCAAAATTAGTAAAGTTATACTTTCTAATATAAACTCTGAACTTGTAAAGAAACTTCATCTCAATCATGAAAAACTGAAATCTCAAATCTGAAAAACTTTTTAACAACGCTATTCATTTTGCTGAGCAGCATCTAAACATAGAACCTAACCACAAAACATTGATCTAGCATGCAACAAATCAGTATTATTTAACAATGATCAAGTTTGGATTAAAAAATCGAGTGGTTTATTCGATGTTTCAATGGGAGCATTTGATGGTGCTGAAAATTGTGATCATGTGGGAATTTATATTTTGTTTTAAATTGCACAGATTTATGATAAAAATGATTTTGGATTGTACCGCGAATGGTTAAGCAGTTTTTTTATAAATGAGTTGTCCCCAAGTGAAAAAAAACATTTTGTTGAAATATTTAAAAAAACGAACTCAAAATATCAACACTGTGCAACATGAAAATTATAAATTTCTTGACGTCACATTAAATCTCAACGACAATACTTTTCAACCATATTCGAAGCCAGGAAATTCTATAAACTATATTCATGCTGATTCAAACCAACCGCCTAATATTTTAAAACAGCTTCCGCATTCAATTGAGTTAAAATTGTCTGCAAATTCGTCAAGCGAAGAAATCTTCCGAAGATCAACTCGTATGTACCATGACGCACTATTAAGATCTGGTTTTAATCACCAACTTTCATATCACCATAATTTAAATTTACCACATACCAAAAATAGTAAACGAAACATCATATGGTTCAACCCTCCTTTCAAAAAAATATTAGCACTAATGTAGGTAAAAACTTTTTAACCTTAATCAACAAGCACTTCCCAAAAAATCACAGACTCCACAAAATTTTTAACAGAAACACGATAAAAATAAGTTATAGCTGTATGCCGAATATGAACTCTTTTTTAAATGCACACAATCAACAAATTATGAACATCAACAAAATTCCACCTAAAACCACCTGCAATTGCCTTAATAAAAATACCTGCCCTTTATCAAACTAAAGCTTAACAAAAAACATTGATAACCAAGCCAATATAAGTTCCAATAATCCTACTAACACTCCTGTCAACAAATCCTACATCGGTATAAGTGAAACACCATTCAAAATTAGATATGCCAACCATATAAAATTATTTAACATTCTAAAATACAAAAATGACACTGACTTATCGAAAGAATTTTGAAAATTTAAAGATGCCAACTTAAACCCAGTTGTCAAATGGAAAATAATTAAGCAGTGCATGCTTACAACCCAGCCACAAAGTCCTGCAAACTATGCACGTACGAAAAATATGAAATTCTATTTTCCAAAAATAAAAATCTGCTAAACATAAAAAGTTAAATGGTATCCAAATGCATGCATCGAAACAAGTTCCTTATCCCCCTATTCGACGCGGGTGATTGAGCAGTTTTCTAATTAATTACAAAATTGTGTCAGAACTCATTCCATTTCTCTGTTATGGTTTTTTTCTGTTAATTTCTGTATTTTGTATTTTTTAACGGTTTTTTCTTAATTCAAAGAATAAAATATGGCTGATAATTGCCGAAGGGCATGCAACTTTGAGTTCCATCACAAAGTTGTATTTTTTCAAATAATCAAACATCTTTATATAATAATAATGATCTATTTAGTAAACAGTTTATTTAATATTGATCACTCTCAAACGAACAAGTGACTTTGTATCATAATTTGGTACAATAGAACAACATCATATATATATATATATATATATATATATATATATATATATATATATATATATATATATATATATATATATATATATATATATATATATATTACACTTTTTAACTTTATAAACAATTTTATTATACATTTTATTTGAAATCAAATCAAAAAAAAAATTGGATATACTTTTATAGTTTGATGGAACTTAATAACTTTTTTTAATTATACACTACATACCTCCCCAAAAAGACAAGTGTTTATGAGTTTAAATAATATTTACAACTTACTAATAGACATAAACCAAGTTTACAATTTTTATTTTTTGATTTATAAAGACTCATACTTACGGAAATAAGTCTTTGTTTTTCAAATAATCACAGGTGGTTTGGTTAATGTAAATTAAATAATAAAAATGGCGACACTTGAAATACCAATAGAAATTCTGAAAAAATCTAAGCGAAGAAAAGATAAGGAAAGATTGCGTGAAAGTATAAAGAAACAAAGATTAGCAACTCATAAAACAGGACTTGAATGCAACTGTATAAGGCTGAATTGCTTCAATGATGTTAAAGAAGAAGGTAGAAATGTGTTGATATAGTATTTCAGTTTAATAACTTTAAACAACGTTTCAAGAAGAAGACCACGAAACATTAATTCAAAAGGTTATAATAGCTGTTATAAATATAAACTTTTTATTACAAACCACGAGATACATACGAGTTCGTTTATTTATGTTTGCTTTTCAGCGTTTATTTCAATCTTTGGCATAAAGAAAGGAAAATTGGACACCATTAAAAGAAGCCTATTAACTAAAGGTAAATTAAATATTTTCATTGAATATAGAATGCCTATTTTTAATGGAAGTTTTCTTATATATAAAAATTATTTTTCTCATTATAGGTCACTCACCCCAAGATAGAAGAGATAAACACAAGAATCAGTAAACCAATTTTACTCCTCAACTAAAAAATAAAATATGTGATCACATTTCTTCTCTCAGAGGTAGAGAGTCCCACTACTCTAAAAAAAAAACTAGGCGACTATATCTTCCTCAAGAATTAAGTATTACCAAGATGTATGACTTGTTTAAAATTAAATATGCAAATGATAAATTGTCATATGAATCTTATCGCAACATATTTAACAATAGTTTTAACATTTCTTTTGGGTATCCTAGGACTGACACATGTTCTGAATGTGATGAGTTTAAAATTAAAATTGATGCAATAAAAATTGAACTATCTTTTAAATCAGAGTGTACAAAGCTTGAACAACAATTGCATGAGCTTGAGTTACAGAAAGAACAGCACCACAAAGATGTAGAAGTATTTTATGTTAAGAAAAGAAATGTTCGGTTTAAAGCTCAAAGGGAGTACAAATTTGAGGCAATTGCTTTTGATTTCCAAAAAAATCTTAACTTACCAAATCCATAACTTAACGACTTTTACTACAAGCGAAAATTAGCATTTTATTAATTTAATATTCACGTGCTTTCAAGTAATGAAGTTTATTTGTATTGTTATGATGAAACTATAGCCAAAAAAGGGGCTGATGAGGTAACTTCGATGTTATATGATTTTTTTATAAAACATTTAGACAAAGATATTCAATCTGTAGAGCTATTTTGTGATTCATGTGCTGGCCAAAACAAAAACATTAATTCGTTTTATGGATTTTCTTGTTCATGAAAAAAAAAGGTTGACTTTATTAAAGTTACATTTCCAGAACGTGGTCATTCTTTTATGGAACATGGTAAAGATATGGGATTAATTAATTGCAAAACACCCACTAGTGATCCATCAGATTGGATTAAAACATTCAAAAATGCTCATAAAAAACCCACTCCATTTCATGTTATAGAATTAAGGCAAGGTATGCTTAAAAGTATAACTAATTTTAAGAGACCATTTTATAAGAATAAATGTCCAACTCGTCCTCTTTGTGAAATTTGTTTCAGAGGAGACTCAAGTGGCATTGTATTTCATCGTGATTCGTGGAATGGATTATTGTTGAAAACTAATTTAAAAAATAATAGGAAGAATACTATAATCAGTGAGATCCCCATTCTGTATAATGCAAAACTTTGCACCTCTGTGACAAAGTACAAAGATTTACAAGTGTTAAAAAGATTTACATCCAATCCTCAGTTTTATGATTCTTTGACATACAATCAGGAGGTTATTGAGACATTTCATGAAAATATTGGTTCTGTAAATGAAGAGTAAATAGCCTCTTTTTTTTGTTTGAATTTTGTTTTTAATTGTTTTTTTCTTAGTGTTTCTTGACAAATTTATAATCTTTAATATGTTTCTTCTTTGCTTCACTTAATATACAACAGTTGATATTATTAAGAATCACAAGAGATTGAATATATTTTTTGACTATTAGTCAGGGAGTAAAAATAAAAATTCAGATCAAATAAATACTAAATTGTTTGAAAAACTTTAAAATTTAATTATCAGAAAAAATACTTTGCATTAAATAACTTTTTGTGCTTACAGTTTTGTGACACCTGTATATGCATAGTTTTATAGGTATTCAATAGGCTAACCTTTAAATGAAAAAAAAATTGAACTTTGTCATCAACAATGATATTTTTGAATAAAAAGTTTATAATTAAAATTAAAGCCTTGCGTTAACGAGAACAAGAACTATTACAATAATTATTTAGACAACTCTCGATATCTCAAACCTCCAAGGGACCGACTAGTTAGTTCGTGAATGTTCGAGTTATCGAGAGTATAATCCATAAATAAGGATTCGACTGGAATCAAAAAAAAGTCGAGATATCAAGTATTCAAGATATCGAGATTTGACTGTATGTGATATTTTCGTGCACGATAAAAAGCAAAAATTGAAGCCTTTTGTTAACGAGAACTATAACTATTTTCTAAACGAAAATATCAACACTAAACAGTATTTTTAATTTTAGTACAATCCAATAGACTTTTTAAGGGTCAATATTAAGTCTTGGTGGTGACTTTGTTTGGTAAAATTAGCTTCTGCCTAGTTTTATTTATATGCTTATAAAAAATAATTAATAATTTAGGTTTTTACTTGATCTAAAAACAACTAAAATAAAAAAAAAAAACATTTTTACAGGGGAAAAAAAGGCAGAGTGCATAAAAAAACGTCACTTGAAAAAAGAAAGTCTATAACGTAAATTATAATATTTAAATTAGAAATACAACTTTAATTGCCTAAATATATATATATATATTTTTGTAATACATCTTAAAAACTTTAATCGTTTTCCTAAAAATAAAAAAGTTATATAGGTTTAAAAGTTTAAAAATGAGTTATCGCAAAATGAAAAAATGTGACCCTGCCGTTTATTTCCGTGGAGTCTTCTCATATATATATATATATATATATATATATATATATATATATATATATATATATATATATATATATATATATATATATATATATATATATATATATATATATATATATATATATATATATATATATATATATATATATATATATATATATATATATATATATATATATATATATATATATATATATATATATATATATATATATATATATATATATATATATATATATATATATATATATATATATATATATATATATATATATATATATATATATATATATATATATATATATATATATATATATATATATATATATACATTCATATATATATACGTGGTTTTACATTGCTTTGAACAACTTAAAGTTTTCTTTTTAAGTTCTTTAGGGCTTCTATCCATCAAGTAGTATTCCCAGAGCAATTGAAAATTTCAAAAATTGTTCCTATTTTTATAGAAGGGGACAAAACTTAAATCAGTAGTTATCGCCCTATCTCTGTTCTCTCAACATTTTCAAACATTTTTGAAAAAAATAGCTATCAGTATTGTAATATACAATTTAAAATTACAAAGTATCATTTAAAATACAAAATAATTTTACAAAAATTACAAAATAATATTACAAAAATAAAATTACAAAAAATATAATTTAATAATACAAAATAAAAAATTATGTATCGTATTGTAATATACAATTATGTACAGAATTATACAAATATTTTCATGATAATAATCTACTTTAATCAATCAATTTGGTTTCAATAAATATAATTCAACTGAACATGCAATTATCCAATTTGTACTCAAAATCATTCGAAAAATCATAATATGCACTAGGAATTTTTATTGACCTATCAAAAACTTTTGATACGGTCGATCACCATATTTTGATTTATAAACTCAAATATTATGGAATAAAAATAAAATTTTAAAATACTTTAATAGTAATCTATCTAACCGAAAACAAAACCGAAAATAAAAATCTGATGAGAAGATCCTCTTGATCTTTATTCAAACACAGATTGTTTGCCTTGCAATTTTGTAAAAGTTTATTTATTTATTTTTTATCTTATTTTTATTGAATGTTTTTTATAGTTCTGACGACACCCAATAAGAAAAATGACGTTGGGACAACGTTGTTCTAACGTTTTTCGTATCGTTGGAAAGACGTTGGCATGATGTTATAAATGAAACACCGAAAAAACGTCATTTTGTTAACGTTATTACAACAATGTAAAATGACGTCGTGACAACTTTACATTTTAGCTAAAGAATGTCGGAAAGACGTTAGTGCAACTTTAAATTTGAAGAAAAAAAAGTTATAAGGACGTTAGGCTAACGTTATATTCTAGCTAAAATGACGTTGAGCCAACGTCTTTGCTATCATTTTTTACAGGTTGGAATAATGGCATATATGAAACATAGGTCAACGTTATATTAACAATGTTGCCAAACGTTGTAAGAAAAACACCCTCTCAGGTTTTTTTTATCATGTTTGATGTTATTTCTACACTGCAAAAAACAATAAAGGACATTTTTACACTGTGCAATTTTGCGCTTTCAAGTTATATTTCTTTTTATTTAACAAGGTTATACATGATTGTTAAATTAGTCCAGGCTATTAATTGAATGCGGAAATTAAAAGACTAAAAATAAATAAACATTGCAATACTTCAATTCAAAAATTTTAAAATTATAACAATTAGATCCTCTATATCGGCAACAGAAGCATATAGCACGTTTAATAAATTTTAAAGATCGTTATACTCATGCCAGACCTCTTTTATTGGAAATGAATGTTCTTAATATATACCAGCAAAATGTTTTAAATGTTCTTTTATTTATGTACAAATGTAAGATAAACATAACCCCTATATCATTTCAAAATTTATATTCAATAAAACAAAAAAACAAATATGACTTAAGTAATGACAATCTTATTCATCAACATCATTTTCATACAAGTTTTGGAAGATCTCTTTTAAGATACAGCGGAGCTCTTCTGTGGAACAAAATAGTTTTAAAAAATTTTGGTTTTTCCCAAAGTTGGAGTTTTCTTACTTGTAAAATTAAGTTGAAAAAACTTATCTTGTCAATTGATAATATCTTTGAGTTCTTTTGAGTGTATAACTTTTGGAAAAAATGTGTGGTTCCTGAATATATTGTTTTAATGAGAAAAATTTGGTTTACAATAACTTAGAATAAAACTAATTTGATTTTTACTTTCTTTGCAAATTTCAATTATATCTCAAATAATTAGCGTATTCTATGTTTGACATTAAAAGACAAATATATATGAAGAAACATGAAGTTACAATCAAATCCAATTAAAAGAATTTTTAAGAACTAAATAAAAAAACATTCGGAATGAACAAATCGAAATTCCACAAATACCAGAAATTGCGCTAACTTTCTATTTTATGCTCACCTAAGTTAGTTTAGCAACATTATCTAAAATAGAATAAACAATACCTCAATAAAATGCAAAACTAATAAAACTGCCCATGAATTATTTTTAATTGAATAAATAAACAAAATTATTACAAGTACTCTAATTTCCTCTTAACATTTTTAAATATATAGATTAAAATATATTACATATATAGATTAAAAATATATTTAATTCATATATAAAAAAATAGTTGAATAGTATTTGTTTACAAATTTAATCCGTCATTAGTAAAAAGGACAAAAGCGGCTTCACTTTTAGAATTGAAGTAAGACATCTAATCTATATAAAGTATCATTGGTTAATACACATGTGATCACTATGGAGCATACTTTTTATATCAATGGCTAGATGTCAAAACCAAGATAAATGTAGTGACAATAATTTTTCATTACTCACGTGATTAGGTGTTTTAGTAAAATTTATTTCCTATGCCTATGTTGCTGCATTCAGACAACCAAATCATATAATAAAAAATGTGCAACTAAATGTTTAACTGGCCACTGAACAAGGTCAAAAATTAAAAATCAGGACAAGTATCAAAGGGTTTACTAATCAGCACTTCTTATAGAGAGTTTAGTAAAATATAACAAAGAATCACTTTCAAAAATATAAAAACTACTGGAATAGACTTACTGAAAAATCACTGATTAAACTTCAATAATTATTATTTTCTAATAAACTGTTTATCAAAAAATTAGCTTTTTACAATATAGTTGATCTGGATATCATACGTTTATATTTGTTTATCTGTATGCACAAATATATAAACTTATTTTTATTTTTAATAATATATATATATACATACATATATATATATATATATATATATATATATATATATATATATATATATATATATATATATATATATATATATATATATATTTGTACATATATATATATATTTATATATATATATATATATATATATATATATATATATATACATATATATATATATATATATATATATATATATATATATATATATATATATATATATATATATATATATATATATATATATATATATATATATATATATATATATATATATATATATATATATATATATATATATACAAGTTTGAGTCTTATGCCACAAAAAAAGGTAAATAATTTTTTATGTATTTGTATTAAGTTATTTTTATTATTATTTTTATATATATATATATATATATATATATATATATATATATATATATATATATATATATATATATATATATATAAATGTATATGGTACAACATATCAGTTTTAAAAACTATATAATATCACATATCATATACAAAAACTTCACACAAATATACTTGATATGTATTTTATTGAAATACTTCGGAGTTGTTGAGTTGAGAGTGGGTTGTATCACATATCATATACAAAATATCACATATCATATACAAAAACTTCACACAAATATACTTGATATGTATTTTATTGAAATACTTCGGAGTTATTGAGTTGAGAGTGGGTTGTAAACACAATGGAAATAAATAGGAGCCTCTACCATGTTCTATCCTTACCATGTAGTTACCCTAGTAGTAATGCGGAGATGAATAACAATAAAAAAAAATAATAATAAAAAAAATAACTTAATACAAATACATAAAAAATTGTTTACCCTTTTTTGTGGCATGAGACTCAAACTTGTGAGAGTCAGTGTTAGTTACTTTAATTTTTGTATAATTTTTGTAACTAACACTGACTCTCACAAGTTTGAGTCTTATGCCACAAAAAAAGGTAAATAATTTTTTATGTATTTGTATTAAGTTATTTTTATTATTATTTTTTTTTTTTATTGTAGGATTAAAATGGCATGATTATACCAATATACAAATTCGTAAAAAAAAGACATTACACAAATTATAAGAAGCTTATTAGGTAATTCTAGTTTAGAATTATACCACAATAAACTAAAAAACTTTCCATTTAAATAAATAAAAAATATATATTATGATTAAGACATTGTCTTAAATGTCTTATACTTATACTTAATATATTATGTATTAAGACATTGTTTTAATGCAACTTACAACTGTCTTAGACAACTGAATTAAATGTCATAAAAAAAATAGGCTCTGTATTTTTATGACATTTAATTAAACTATCAATTAGTTTAATAATGGGTGTTTAGAAAATTCATTGCATTATTTATTTTTAAATAAAATAATATGTGCAAATATTATATATTTAGAAATTTGTACTATTTAAGTAATGTTAAATATACAAAGTATACAAAAAGCATAACAAAAATGTAAACAGGTTTTGAAAGTCAAATAAAGTTTTATTAACTTTTATTTATAATTATTATGATAGAAATTTGATATCTAATTCAAATGTAGAATGTAAAGAAATAATGTATTAATTATTAGTATCACAGAATATAATGCCTAAAAACCAGATTAAAAATAACATTTTTATTCGATAGCGGTTTTTCAACCATTTTTGTTTTGTAAAATCAAGTTGTGTATACGTTGCTTTAATGTCAAAAGTAAAAACGTAAAAAAGGCAACGTTGTTTCAAAGTCGTTCAAACGTTAATCAGACTAACGTAGGTTTTACGTTCAACAACCAACGTTGTTTCAACGTTGTTTTAATGTTAACATTCAAGACGTTAGACGATAACGTTTTTCCGACGTTGTTCCAACGTTTGATAGCAAACGTTAGAACAACATCGTTATACCGACGTTGGAACATCGTTGAAATTTAGTTAACTTGCGTCGCGACCAAAATAAAACCAAATTACAACAACGTCTTGACGTCTTTTTCTTACTGGGCATGATCCTTGCGATCTTCTTTCAGATAACTTGTTAATGTTTGTTATGTTTTATGTCATTGTAAGTTTATATTATTATTTTATTATTGATCATTTAAAGCTGTACAACGATTAATAAATGTAAATCAAGAAAAAAAAAAAAAAAAACTCTCTAATATAAGAGAGTTTTTTTTTTTGGTTTACATTTGTTAATCGTTGTACAGCTTTAAATAACCCATAATAAAATAATTAAACTAAATAAATCATCTTATTCATGTTTGCGGACGTCAAAGAAACCGTCAGAATAGAGGTTTGATATCAAATCTCTACTCCAACGGTCTCCTTTAAGTCCGAAAACATGAAAAAGATGATTCATTTAGTTCAAGACAATCTTCCCGAACACAAACCCTCAGTCAATGTATGCAATCTCATTGTGCCTAAGGCTAAATATATCAGTCAATGTATGTACACTGCAAAGCGCCTATCCATATATATTCCAATTTGCCTATTCCCTAAAATCCCGGTTTACGGACGTCAAGGATGCTCAACGTCGGAAAAAAGGTTTGAAAAGAGAGAATACCGAATGAAAAGAGCGAATGAAATTCCAACATATTTTTAAAATGTTCATTTGCATTTTTTTAATATATTTATAGTTTACGTATTTCGTCAGCAATCCATCAAAATCAAAATTTCAATTTAATAAAATTAATTTTCAATTAAATTGAATTAAAATTTCAATTAAAAAATAAAAAATGTAGGGTGGTTCCACCTTAACGTGCAAATTAAATGGTAAGTTTTAGAATACACTCGTTATCTCACGCTGCATTTGTATAAATGGTAAAAAGTTTTCTACCACTGCAATTTTAAAAAGCATTAAAAGTATGAAATTCTTTTAACAAGCGTGTTTTAATTAACTATTTATGACTTATTATTAGGTATTTCAGAAAACCATTTTCTTAATGCTGTAAACAATGAAAGCAACTTTACAGGAAAATCTGCGTCAAAGTTTCATTTAAATAAAAAATAACAAGATTGGGAGTTACGAGAGACATTAACTTTAAAAATATTAAAACAAATCACTGAAAACAAAGGGTAAAAATTTCTCAAAAAACACACAAAAAAAAAACAAATCTGCACCCTATATCACCAAAATTTTTGAAACTTGGCACAAATGTTTATACACATATGTTAGGAAAGATTGTAATTTTTTTTCATAAAAATCCTTACCGTTTATAATTTAAAGCAATTTAAAGTTTCCTTAATTTTGACTAAAAACCAAAAGGAAGGGGGGAATGCCCAAAATCATTCCGTTTACTTTCACCTTAATATGGTGCTTGTAGTGATGCCACAATTCTGAAACTTTGTACCAAAAGAGTTTAAAACCTGTTAAATCCAAAAAATATAGTTTTTTTAAATGTTAAAACAAGGGAATGTAGCTTTTTCAAGATCCATAAAATACACTTTATAAGGCCGAGAAAAAAGGGCATTGACAAATATAGCTATAAAAAAAATCTAAATGATATAAAAAAAATCTAATTTCGATTTCCTTAAAAATAAGATCAACACCTACTTTTCAAACCAATTTTGTTTTTCAAATTTTGTTTTTCAAATTTGTTTTTCAAATTTTCAAACCAATTTTGGCCTTATATTTACTTGAGGAGTTATTGATGTTTGATATAGACACAAAATTTTTATATTTTTCAAATTAAACACTTAATATAACCCCACCTTTTACCAATCAATCAAATTCAAAACTAAAAATTTAGTGACTTTATTATCTTTTTCATTTTCATATGATATTTACAATAAAATTTAAACGTATATAAATTTTTTTTTCAAAAATACTAAACTTTAGTGGTTTTATATATGCTTTACATTCACATTATTTACAAGTTGGTTCACAAAACATACTTTTTAAAAAAAAAAATGGAAAAGACATAATAGACTCATAAATATAGAAATCTCTACTTCCTTAGGAAAATTTTTTTTTTTAAGTCCTATTTGGCTAAATAGTAGCAAAGTCCTGTTTTTTTTATCGGTACCTCAACTTTGCAAATAATGTGGACATCAGGAATCCAGCATTGACTTTCCTTTGGTGGCTATTTAAACATGCAACGTGCAGGACCATTAGGACACATAAATTTTGCAAGCACATCTTTTTCTTCTAAATTAATATCTTCAATGACTCCTATCCACCCCTTTTGCTCATAGGAAACACAGGCATAATCACCTGGTATTAGGTTTACAGTTGATATCTGGATATTTCCAAAGTCATGAATTAAAGCAAATTCTTCATCAGCACTGCATAGATTAGTGCCTACCTAAACAAAATAGTAACATATGCAATTATCCGTTTTACTAATCAAACATGTTTTATTAAATGCATAGATAGCAAATGCAGGGAAAATAAAATAAAATGCAAATAATTTTGATAATGATTCTGCAAAAATCTAATATCTATTTGAGTTTATCAATAAAAGTTATGCATTTATTTTAAAATATGGTAAAAGGTATAATTAATAAATAATAACTTAACTTTTGGTGGCCAAGTGGTACAAACTGATGGTAACTACGTGTTCCAGGTATTGTATTAGCAGTATCCAATCGTTCTTTAAGAGCGGTTCTCACCAAAGTTAAATCTTCTGATGAACTATATACGAAATTTATGCCTTCAATGTTTTCATTGCAATACTTATACATTGTTTGTGGAGATAAAATATGACTATCCGTATCTCTTCGCAAACTTGCTAGTGTCGCCAGACGTTTGACTGTACCACCTATCCCATCACAAGGTTGCTTACCGTGACTAGTTGCAAAAAAGTTCCATTTAGCAGTAAAACCAAAATCTTCACAATTTTTACAATTCTTATATTGACCTGCACACCCATCTGAAAAGTATTAAATACTTTTTATTTGAGGCAAATTTGTTTTTATATAATTGCAAACAACTTCAATAATTTTATAAACCATGTTCACATCATGGATGATATCATCTGAAATAATACAATAGGATTTGTGCTTGAGAATGCCCTCTTTTTCGAAATAAATAATCACTGGATGAAGTGTACATTGTAAATTTGTCCAATGAAAGCTTTGCATCCTGAACTACAAGTTTATAGTTTTCTAAAAAATCACCCAGAAATAATGCTGTTACCTCATTCATATCTTCCTTTCTTGATCTCAGGTATAATGCTTGACTCTTTGCTAAATACGAATGTGTTGCAAGTTTTTCCGGTTTTCTACATACTAGTTCAATGTATTTAAACACTGGCTTTTTTTTTATGTGCCAAGTTTGACCTACCTGTTGTTGTCCAATGACCAAATTCAATCTCATCATCATTTTCAAATTCTCCAAGTGTATCATAAAGTTTTTCAAACAATGCATTCATAGTTGCTGGGCATTTTTCACATTTCCTCATCATACAGTTTTTATTAGTTATATCGCAGTAATTATTACAATATAAGGTAACAATTCTTTGTATGTCACACCAAGAGGATGTAAAAGCAGTTTCAAATTCTGATGAATAGCACAGACGCATACAGAATGTGTTCCTGAGACACCAACAGTAATACACCATTTAGGTCGCAAGGTGAAAAACCTTGAAAATCTTATTTTTATTTTGGGGTTCTTGGTTTTAAAGGCAACAAACAATTTCTTTAAATTACATAAGAGTAAACGTTTTTGCATGTGGACGTTTTTCTTTATGCTTACATAGTCCTCTTTACCAGGCATTTTACGGCTATGTTCATCGTCTTCGTAAAAGGTCTTGACCAGTTGAACTGTTACATCAGGAAGAGCTTTTCCTAATTTAGGATTAGGCATGGTTAAAATACCTTTTTCTAATGTTACCTTACGTGCAGTTCGAGCTACATAGATTGTTACATGCAATGTTTCAGATACCATTTTTATTGACCAGCCTGTTGGAGCAAGTGTCGTAAATTGTACTTTTTTTGATGTTGATGTAGACTCTGCAATTTTGTTAGTTAACAATGCAATCATGTTATCAAACAAGTTTGCTTTTTCCATATACTCATTATTTAAACTTGACTGTTCTTCAAAACTTTCATCTAATATATTAAGGGAAATGACTACTTTTTTTTAATGAAGGTTGTTAACGCTGTCAATTTTTGTTTACCTTCTCTGATTTTATATGAATTGTGCAATCCTTCGACCTTAATTGGAGATGCTTCGGCAGATGCAAAGTGTGTATCTACACTTTCTTTTTTATTTTGAATGGATCTTTCATTAACAATATCAAAATCTTCATCATTTTTATTTTCACTTATACTTTTTGATAAACATGTCATAACTTAACTTCGACTGGTTGGACACAGTTTTTTTCCAGGTATAAGATTTAAACCTATGGTTTCTGCTTCTAACACAGTATGCATTGTAACCACACGTAGCGATGCTTAAAAAGAAAGTAATTACATTACTTAAATAACATTAGTTATATATATTATGAAATTATATTACTACACAATTTGTTATATTAATAACTATGAAACATTGAACAAATTTTATTACCAAAAAAACTTATATGACTTATTAATAACGATATTACCTAATGAAAGATAAATATATAAATTACCTCTACACACCTTTTGGTGACTCAGAAATGGATTACAGCAACTTTTCTGAACACCCTCATATCTTACACTAACATATCATGATGGTGTGTGCATATATTATTAATTTGTTCTTGTTTCAGATTTGTTTATTTTTCAAGTAGCTTACGATCATTGCTGTCAATATCTTCAATCAGATTTCTTTCTTGAGTATAATAATTGTTTATTGAGTATAATAATTGTTTATAACAAGCTCCATAAATATTTACAAAGCAGCAATTAATTTTGTTATCCATATAAAAGTATAATAAGGAATCTCTGTCTAAACACTTAATACAAGAAATCTTAAATAATCTTAATGTCCCTAACAAGAAAAGTACACTTGAACACAAACAATATCATATCAATATATATATTTATAAAGAACATATTGCTTAAACAAGTAGCAATTAGTTTAATAGACATATTTTAAATGCCTAACTATCTACTAATTATTGTAAATTCTCCATTAACTACTTACAAAAAGTTGCGTAAAAGTAAAAGATAAGTAAATATAATTTTATTTAGGTATGTAACTTAACATGGTAATGTTAATTAGACATTATTATATCATTTTATTACTTTTTTTATTGATGATAATAAATGTTTTATTACAACAAAACAATCAACAACAAAAGTGACATAATATTATTAAATTTATTGACATGATATTATGTAATGAAAATGACATTATTATTATGTGATGAAAGTAAAAAGAAACAAATTTATAAAATGTTCAACTATGTTTTGTAACAACTTTGTAAATTTTTTACAAAGCTATTACAAAACAAAAATTATTGTATTTGTATTCAAAATATATTTGCAAATTTTTTTTTTTTGCAAAATATCTTTAGAAAAAATGAAAAACTTAAACATCAATAACTTCTTGATAAAACATAAAGCCAAATAAAAATTGGTTCGCAAAGTAGATATATGTTTAATATTTAAAATAACGAAAACCAAAACTTTTTTTCATCAGTCAGATTTTTTCTAGAACTATAGTTGTCAATAGCCTTTTTTATTGTCATTAACAAGTGCGTTTTGTGGATCTAAAAATAAACTATATTTTCTTGTTTTGAGAGATATAAGTTTATGATTTTCAAATTCAGCAGGTTTTATTTTTCTTTAGTACCAACCCAATTAGAAAAATGACGTAGGAACAACGTTGTTCCGACGTCTTTCGTATCGTTGAAAAGACATTGGCATGATGTTATAAATGAAACACCGAAAAAACGTCATTTTACTAACGTTATTACAACGATGTAAAATAACGTGGTGACAACGTTACATTTTAGCTAAATGACGTCGGAAAGATGTTAGAGCAACGTTAAATTTGAAGAAAAAAGACGCTATAAGGACGTTAGGCTAACGTTATATTTTAGCTATAATGACGTTGAGCCAACGTTTTTTCAATCGTTTTTTACACGTTGGAATAATGGCATATATGAAACATAGGTCAACGTTATATTAACAATGTTGCAAAATGTTGTAGAAAAAACGCCCTCCAACGTTTTTCTATCATTTTTGATGTTATTTCTACACTGCAAAAAACAATAAAGGACAATTTTACACTGTATAACTTTGCGCTGTCAAGCTATATTTCTTCTTATTTATTTAGGTTACACACGATTATTATATTAGCCCGGGCAAATAATTGAATTAAAAGACTAAAAATAAATATACATTGCATTACTTCTATTCCAAAATTTTAAAATTATATAAAATAACTTAGAATGAAACTAGTTTGATTTTTACTTTCTTTGCAAATTTCAATCACGTATTCTTTGTTTGACACTAAAAGACAAATATATATGAAGAAACATAGTTACGAACAAATCCAATTAAAAGTATTTTTAAGAACAAAATAAAAACCATTCGGAATAAACAAACAGAAATACCACAAATACCAGAAACTGCGCTAACTTTCTATTTGATGCTAACCTGAGTTTTTCTGCTTTTAAAAGATTATCGACTATAAATCGTTTAGCAACATTATCTGAAATAGAATAAACAATACCTCAATAAAATGCAAAACTAATGAAATTACCTCCAAAATAATTTTAATTGAATAAATAAACCAAATTAATTTAAAACACACAATCATGAAATAATGGAAAAAAAATATGTCTAGTTTTACCCTCAAAAGATATAAAATATCTTTGAGTTTAGATTTCTGGAAAGTTAATTTTTTACAAGTGTTGTTTTTGCAATATATTTTTTTATAACATGAATTGCATGGTAAATAAAGAAACTGAAATGGTACATTTTCACTAAGCAAAGAATCAAAAATTGTTTTTATAAATAGCTCTCTTTAAGACTAATGATTACTTTGTTAGGTGTTTTTTCTTCCAATCGGAACTACTTATATTTCACTTAAACCCTTGACCATTTGAGCAAGTGGCATCTTCTTACCAAAAGCCAATAATTTTTTAAATAAAAGGGCAGACATATCAAGAAGCAATCATTCAGAAAAATGAATAAGGTTATGTAAATTTTATGTTATGAATGTTGGACCATAATATTCCACAGCCTTAATAATCCAGTCATGCAAACCAATTTAAAAGCATTAATGCATAACCATTGCATTGATTCTGCTAATTTAATTTGTATCTTCAGTGCATAGAGACCAGTATACAAAAGAAATTAACTGTATAGTTTTTTATTTTTTAAAACTCCACCTGTGATCTAGACTTTCTGTTTTTAACAAAAACAGATGGTTTTTTACCATCTGAATTTGTTAAAAGTCATGAGACTTTTCAGAAATATAATTAATTTGAACATATGACAAATCACATACCTCTGGCTCCGTTTTTTCAAAACATCAACAATTGACAGACAATACCAAAACAAATTATATAATATAATCTAGATGATATATTATATAAACTAGATGTCAAACTTGCGGTCCTTTATTGAACAAAAAGTGTCGCTTTTTTTGCTTAAAAATATAATTTGCCATTTGTAAAAAGTGTTAAAGCTGAAGCAAATGTGCGGAATAAAAGTCAAGTCAAAATTAACCAATAAATTAAAGATAATTCAAAAACTTGTTATAATAATATATAAAGTACTTATCAAGGTTTATTTAAGGTTTATTTCTATTTTAAATTTTAACCCCTTTTTAATCGAAAATAAATTTAGATATCATAAACTATTACTTTACAAGTACTCCAATTTCCTCTTAACACTTTTACATATATAGATTACATATACAGATTTAAAATATATTACATTTATAAAAATATATTTACTTCATATATAAAAAAATAGTTAAATAGTATTTGTTACAAATTTAATCTGTTATTTGTAAAAAGAACAAAAGCGGTTTTACTTTTTGGATTGAAGTAAGACAACTAGTTTATATAAAATATCATTGGTTAATACACATGTGATCATTATGGAGCATACTTTTGTATCAATGGCTATATGTGAAAACCAAGAGAAATGTAATTACAATAATTTTTCAGTATTCACATGATTAGGTGTTTTAGTAACATTTATTTCCTATGCCCATGTTGCTGCATTCAAACAAGCAAATTATATAATGAAAAATGTGCAACTAAATGTTTAACTAGCCATTGAACAAGGTCAAAAATTAAAAATCAGGACAAATATCAAAGGGTTTACTAAATGAGCACTTTTTATAGAGAGTTTAGTAAAATATAACATAAAATCACTTTCAAAAATATAAAAACTATTGGAATAGGCTTAAAGAAAAAATCACTGATTAAACTTCAACTGTCATCATTTTCTAATAAACTGTTTATCAAACAATTAACCTTTTACAATATAATTGATCTTGATATCATCATACATTTATATTTTTTTATCTGTATGCACAAATATATAAAAATATATAAGCAGGCGGACCGATAACGGACCGCTGTCAGCACTTATGTCGTACCGACGTCGGCCGCCCGTTGCGTTACCGCCTTGGCTTGCACATCGTATTTAAATCGGTCCGTTAGCGGAAAACTAAAGGCGGTTTGACAGCGGACCTATGGCGGCAAATCGACAACGTTTGAGCAACGGTCCGTCAGCGGCTAAACGATGATAAAGCCATTGCAGAATAGCATAGGATCTATAATAATTTTTGACTAAGATTTGAATGCATTGATATACATATAATTATTTTTATTTTTTTGTTTGAATAGAACGCACTTATCGTTAGCAAAAATCTTTATATCTTTCACCTCAAATTTTTACTCATAAAAAAATGCAAATCCTGCCAATGCTTGGAAGACACATCAAATATCTTTTGACTTTGTGCATAGGTATATAGACAAAATACGAATTTATTATACTAAAATTCTCCTACCACCGAAAAACACTACCCCAACTGTAAATCAATAGGTCATACGTGGCAAGGCTTAAGCTTGGTGAACAAAAAGACTAATCAGAAGTTATAATAAAAATCATTTTAAGATTGCAATTTACAATTACAACATGAATATAAAAGTAACAATAATTTTTTTTTAAAACTAAAACAAAATATAAAGTATATTTGCATCTGTAGATTATTGCTTCAGTTGCGTTTAGTGAACGTTTAAAATATAAAATAGTTAATTTTCAACATATCTATAAGTTCAGTTTATTCTCATTTCAATCGAAAACTATATATATTCAGAAAACCATGTGTTGAAAATTGATTTACGTTGCAGTCTGCAGACTTCTAACTTTCACCTAAAAACAGGCAATGATATATAATGAAAATATTAAAACAGTCAAGTTTAGAGCTATTACAACAAAGATAATAAACTAACATTCTCAACCCTTAAAAACGTGTTCGTTTGAAAGTTTGATCACCAGTTATTGACAAATAACTTCAGATACTAAGTGCATCTACATTGAATAAATATAAATTTAATTTTATTATTTAAGCATAATTTAAAACATAAAAACAAAAAAAATATTGTTTAAATTGAAAAGCTATGGAAATAACTTTAAAAAAAAAGCTATATAAAAATAAAGTCATATTGCGTGCCTTTTTAAAAAAATAAAACTTCATATACAGTAACCTACCTGGTATACCTAATCCTATAAATGTGGGGTATAAATATGCTTGAGGGGTTTATGAATAATAAAAAAAATTTGTTATTTCGTTAAAAAAATTTTCTTTAATTTTAATTTTAATTTAACAAACAAAATAATATTTAAAAATGAAATACTTATATGCCAGGTTGGAAGTAAAACCGTAAAACCCACAGCAACTTAAGGGCGACGGTAAACCTTTTGCAAAGCATAAGCCTAAGACACAAGTGCACATCTGAAAAAGAAAGAATCAGACACAGAACACATCAATAAAAATATATTTTGATAAACTAAAATATAGTTTGTAAATTGAACATAGTTTTCACCATACAAAAAAAAAAACATAGTGGAATATAATATACTATAAAAATTCCTTGAAAAATATAAAAAATCAAATAATTGATTGAAATAAAACGATTTAGTAAATAAGTATATAATTTTTTTCTAATAAATTATTAGTAAGTATTAAAGAGCAAATAAATATGTTTAAAGAAAATATGATTTAAATAGGTATAAGATAGATGTTTGCAAATCAAACATCTATCTTATACCCATGGCAATATTTGGATCATGGTCAACATAATTCTCTGAAATATAACTCTGGTTGAGGTAAACGGTTTCCTGTAAAGAAATAGTATTAAATCATAAATGTAACATTAAATTACAAGCGTGTTTGAACGGAATTGTTAAAGCAATCCTTTAAAATAATGGCTTGTAAAATAAAAATTTTGTTAGGTTTTTATTCATCTGCTTCACTCGTTAAATACCAAGTTAATTTAGCTTTCCATCAATAACTTAATATTTTAAAGCTTATAGTTATATTTAAATTTAATATAACCAAACAAATCAA
>NC_061160.1:17005251-17007751 GCF_022113875.1 Hydra vulgaris | reverse complement strand
ATTTTAAAAACTATATCATATCACATATCATATACAAAAACTACACACAAATATATTTGACATGTACTTTATTAAAATACTTCGGAGTTAATGAGTTGAGTGGGGGTTATAACCACAATTGAAATAAAAAAGAGCCTCCCCAACTGCAGCACCCTTAATGGCTTTTATGGCCAAAATCAGCTCTTTCTTTTAACTCTGAAATTAGGGAAACATGAGATAGTGATTCATTTTGAAAATTAAATACTGACTGAGTGTATATCATCTAACACTTTGTGTGTATTGATTTAAATAAATATTTTGTTTATTATGACTAAGATCTAGTCTAAAATTTAGATGTTCTGTTGCTGTTTCTGTAGGATATGTTTTTCGCTTGCTTCATAGTGAGAAATTATGAGTTCTATTCTTACCATGTTTCTGGTAGTAACCCGGAGGTGAATAACAATAAAAAAAAAAAAAAAACTTAATACAAATACATAAAAAAATTGTTTACCCTTTTTTGTGACTCGAGACTCAAACTTATGAGTCAGTGCTAGTTATAATATTGTAGGAATAGAAATGATATGATTATACCAATATACAAATTCATAAAAGAAACACATTACACAGGTTATAAGAACCTTATTAGGTAATTTCTAGTCTAGTTCCACAACAAACTAAAAAACTTTCCATTCAAATAAATGAAATATATATTATGATTAAAACATTGTCTTAATATAACTTAACTGTCTTAAACTTATACTTAATATATTATGTATATAAAGTAAAAACCTTGTTTTAATACAACTTACAACTGTCTTAGACAACTGAATTGAATGTCTTAAAAAAAAAGGCTCTGTATTTTTGTTGGCATTTAATTAAACTGCTAAATAGTTTAAACTGCTAAACCATTGCATTATCTATTTGTAAATAAAATATTATGTGCAAATATTATATATGTTAGAACCTTTTACCAACGTTGTTCCAATGTCGTTTTAATGTTAACATTCAAGACTTCAGATGATAACGTTGTTCCAACGTTTGATAGCAAACGTTAGAACAACATCGTTATGCCGACGTTGGAACATCGTTGGAATTTAGTTAACTTGCGTCGCGACCAAAATACAACCAAATTACAACTACGGCTTAACGTTTTTTTTTTTACAGGGAAGTTTTAGCTTCGCAACATTACTACAAGTTTGTTAAAAGGGTAATGGTAAATTGACATATTTCCGGCTTTATTCCCCCTTTTTTTCAGTCAAAAAATAACTAACTTTAAGTTGCTGTAAATCTTATAGGGTTAAGAAATTTTGAAAAAAATTTACAGTCTTTCCTAGCTTATATCTTTAAACATTTAGGCCAAATTTCAGCGAATTTGGTGATGCAGGGTGCAACCCTTCGTTTTTTAAGAAATTTTTACCCATAAACCAGGAAACCAATTGCATTTCAATATTCGGTATTTATCTTTTTCAGTTAATTGACGTATTTAAAATACCCGCGATAAAAGATGGTAGCTGTTTGTCTATAGGCAAATAGCTATCATCTTTTATCGCGGATATTGAATCTTCCTTATTAATGTCTGCGTTAGTTTTATTTGTAAAATTAGCAGCTTCCATACCAAGTCCAGGTTATGGAGAAAAAGGATTGAAATTCATTGTAATTTGATTGTTTTCAGCCCCGCCAATAAATGCACAATTTAATCGTCCAAAAGAGAACCCGGAAGATAAAGGCAAAACGATAGGACCAGCATATTTATTTATTTTTTATTTATTTATTTGTCATTAAAAAAAAAAGAATACAATACCGTGTTATATAAATAAAATCTACATGACCGGGGCTAAAAAAAGACAATATTTGCCTTATCACTACACCCCGACGTGCTTCCATCAGCGAGCGTGTATAACCACTAAAATGTAAACATAAAACATAAAATTACTTTGTGCCATTTAAAAATTAAATACAAATATATACAAATATGTTAAGATCAGTTAATAATCTATAATCAAAAGAAAATCGTAAAAAAAACAAAAAACAGTCACACTTAAAAACTGAAGATAAGTTAATAGGATAATTTAAAGAAAATTTAAATTGGTTTGACTAGTTAATAAGATAGTCGTTAAAAAAAAAGATAAAAGAATCTTAAAAAGAATTTAATTCATTAACATCGTTAAGAAGTTTTTGTTTGAGTTTTTGTTTAAATAGAGAAAGTGAAGAGTTTTTTGAGAAGTTTTCACTCAATAGTATAAGTTTAAAACTCATTAAAAAAATTAAATTATCATTTAATCGAGTAACGTACGTTTTCGAGAAGTGCAATGCGCAATAATTAATAAGTTTTAGTGTATCTTGCTTTTTTTATGCATTGCGTTTAATATGTGGTAAGAAACAATTTTTCTAGCAGGCTATGCGTGAGAAAGGAAGTATTAGTAAGAATTATTAATTATAACGAGAAATTCATTTGTGTTCCCGTTAACTCCCTCAAGATAATGTTTATAAATTTAAACTCTCTAATATTCATAGAAGATGT
>NC_061160.1:16890251-17000251 GCF_022113875.1 Hydra vulgaris | reverse complement strand
TAATAGTATCAAAACCTTTTTTTATTCATAAAAATGATTATAGCATATAAAAATGATTATAGCATATGATTATAGCATACCATTTTTAAATAAGGTTTCGAAACAATTTAAAAGTATATACTTATCCGCAGCTACATTGACCGAATATTGGCCAGGGTACATATGTAAGAACAAATTTTCATAGTAAAATATTAAGCATAAACTACATTGGTCAAATGCTGGCCCAATGTAGTACGATTATTGCAAAAAACCGATTTGTAGAATTGCAATATTACGCCGATAAAAAAAGATTGGCTTAATGTTGGCCCAATGTAGTACGATATTTGCAAAATAACCGATTTGCAGAATTGAAAAAAATACGCCGACAAAAAACATTGGCTAAATGTTGGTCCAACGGAATATACTTGCCACTTACAACTTACATTAGGCCAATGTAAGCTTGCTGTCTGGGATATATATAGTAGAAAATAAAAACTACGCGATTTTCACAACTTTAAGTTTCATGCTGTTGCAATCATCAGGTGAAATACAAATATAGTTTGTCTGTTCAAAAAATTATATACAATTGAAACTATACAGAACAAACCAATACGGAAAAAACTTTTTTTATTGTTACGACCGCGTGTATCTTATCTTCAGGTTTGTGGTTGCTCAATAGAAATTTATTTTCGTCACTACACTTGGAAATCAACTATGTTTTTTTTATTGAGTAGCTCTTCAGTATTTTTATAAAGTAAAATAATTAATTATTCATATAAACATAGTAAACATTTTTTTGTTTTTTGTGTTGTTGTAGGCGGGGTTTTTTTTTAGGAGAGACCAAGTTAACTCTGGTGTTTCTTTCAGTTTTTCTTAGTTTCCCATATATGTTTTGAGAGAGTGGTTGCATTTGAAAGTTTCTTATTTGAAAACGATTGCTTAAGGTTTGCATACCTCTTTTTCCAGACTCCTTCTGATTAACCAATGTATGCTTTGCTGGAAGTGTTTGGGGAAGATGTTATATATTTGTAAATGATGTATGTCGCTCTACAGTTTTTATTCAGCGGCAGTTTTCGATTTGCTTGCTATTGCAAGGGAGATTTTCAGTGGTATTAATTAAACTTATTTTTTTGTTGTGGCTTTATATAATTTTTGAAATGTTGTTTGAGCAGCTGTAGCTAATTTTTGTAGTGTTTTGATTGAATAGTTTATGTAATGGGTTTGAAGGAGGAAAATGTTTATCTATTAATTGCAAAAAGGTTTGGCCAACATTGGTGGAGACGCTTTTTTTGTAGGGTGGGTTAAACCAAATTATATTCCTTTTTCTTTTGGGAGGTGTCATTTTTTGGGTTGTACTTTAAGTTAAAGTTTTTAAAACCGTTTTGTTTAAGTGGTTCTTCGTATTCTGTTTATGAAGCGTTAAATATTTTTTCATTGGAAGAATTTTGCGAATTGATCATTAATGAAGAGAGGGATCTGCTTAAGAAATTGGAGCGGGTGGTTTGATTCGGTGTGGATGTAGAGCAGTTGGTCAATTTGTTTTTTAAAAGGTTGGTAGGAGTTTTTTTGAAGATTAAAAGTTACGTCAAGAAAATTAACACTGTTTAAACTGGTTTGATTCACTATTTGAAATCTGATATTTTTAAATATTTCAATTATATTTTTTCTGACTTTGTTTAACTGTGCGGTAGTTTTTTTTGCGCATCACCATCAATCCGTCGTCTCTATATCATTTTTAGTAATGGTTTTGGATGAAGAGTCTAGAATGTACAAACCCAGCAGTTCCCAAACTTCGGCCCCATCGGTTTTAAAAACTTTAACTTAAAGTACAACCCAAAAAATGACACCTCCCAAAAGAAAAAGGAATATAATTTGGTTTAACCCACCCTACAAAAAAAGCGTCTCCACCAATGTTGGCTAAACCTTTTTGCAATTAATAGATAAACATTTTCCTCCTTCAAACCCATTACATAAACTATTCAATCGAAACACTACAAAAATTAGCTACAGCTGCTCAAACAACATTTCAAAAATTATAAAAAGCCACAACAAAAAAATAAGTTTAATTAACACCACTAAAAATCTCCCTTGCAATTGCAAGCAAAATGAAATCTTCCGCTGAATAAAAACTGTAGAGCGACAAACATCATTTACAAATATATAACATCTTCCCCAAACACTTCCAGCAAAGCATACATTGGTTTATCAGAAGGAGTCTGGAAAAAGAGGTATGCAAACCACAAGCAATCGTTTTCAAATAAGAAACTTTCAAATGCAACCACTCTCTCAAAACATATATGGGAAACTAGGAAAAACTAAAAGAAACACCAGAGTTAACTTGGTCTCTTCTAAAAAAAGCCCCCGCCTACAACAACACAACAAAAAAATGTTTACTATGTTTATATGAATAATTGATTATTTTACTTTATAAAGATACTAAAGAGCTACTCAATAAAAAAAACATAGTTGATTTCCAAGTGTAGTGACGAAATTAAATTTCTATTGAGCAACCACAAACCTGAAGATTAGATACACGCGGTCGTAACAATAAAAAAAGTTTTTTCCGTATAGGTTTTTTCTGTATAGTTTCAATTATATATAATTTTTTAAACGGACAAACTATATTTGTATTTCACCTGATGATTGCAACAGCATGAAGCTTAAAGTTGTTAAAATAACGTAGTTTTTATTTTCTACTATATATTTATATATATATATATATATATACATATATATATATATATATATATATATATATATATATATATATATATATATATATATATATATATATATATATATATATATATATATATATATATATATATATATATATATATATATATATATATATATATATATTTATTTACTTATTAATATAAATATAGCTATATATACTTATTAATATATCTGATTATTTACCTTTTGCAATTTATGGTATTCTTGTTGTAATAATGTATTAACTTGTTTTTATATAACGAGTATTTGTATATTTATATAATTTTAACAAATTTTTCATTATATAGTCATCAATTTTTAATTATATATCCTCAAGCGCCTATAGTATAGGCGCTTTATGACAAGACTTCTGTCTTCTTCTTACTTCCTGTCGTTATTAGTTTTTATTAAAACTTTATTGAAAAAAATTGTAAAACAAGAAGGTTGTAAAATGTTTATAAATGACGAAATATATATATATATTTCCTAATATATATATTTTATTTAGATGAATAAAAACAACTGATTAGCGGGATATGAAGTTTCATCCCCGAACGCATGCCTCAGCCGTTAATTTAAACAAAAAGCGTAACGAAACCGCTACAAAAACGTAAAAATTACTGTAGAATGACATCTGACGTTATAAAGAAATCTACAAAAAACCAATAAACAAAAAGCCATCATAGTTTACTAATCCCCTTTGTCAAATAAAGATAATAAGAGTTTTTTTTAATCTCGACACTGAGATACGATTTGGTTTTTTATATTTAGTATATTTTTTCTTTATGTGATAAAGTTACATATTTTTTTGTAAAGACAAAGGTAGCATTTCTTTGTGGCTAGATTGTAAGGTTCACGACGTTTGACAATTTTTCATTTTATATTAGGCCTAATGTTTTGGTCTTTTAAGCTCTATATTTCTTAAGATAGTTTTAAGTCAATTCTATACTTAACTGATGCAAATGATTTGAGATAGTTTGCATATCTTAGTTTAAATGGTGTATTACTTATGCCAAAATATACTTTTTTATTAGGACCATAACGACGGGAATTTACTGTTGCTTAGAAGAAAATATTGTTAGATAAATATTGATTGTTCAAAGAGCAACCTGATTTATCTACGCAATTACAACGATTGGTTTTTTATTGATTTTTGTTGTGTAAAGTTTTAAAATTATGCGAAATTATGATAGATTTTAGGTTAGTCATGCAACTGTAGCTGATATTAATTAAATTTAGGTTGAATATTTTATGTAGCTTGTGGCTATATATATATATATATATATATATATATATATATATATATATATATATATATATATATATATATATATATATATATATATATATATATATATATATATATATATATATATATATATATATATATATATATATACATGGTTCTAAATTTTTACACACAATAAAACAGACTGTAAACTATTATCTTTTAACAAAATTAGTGACAAAATTCGACGAAATATTTAAATTTTGTTTTTGGCCGTAAAACTGAATTTTTCGGCTTTAAAAATGTATTTTTTCCGCCTTTTCTTTGGCTTCGTTTTTTTTCTAAAATTTCTTATTACTTTGCTAACTGGTGAAAAGTACATAGTTCAATTTTTTAAACCTTCTTCTAGTTTTTTGTTAAAATGGTTCTGATATATAAGGAATATCCTGAATTGATTTAGATATTTTGTCATAAGATTGGATAAAAACGAAACAAATGAATTTGTCGCAGTAGGAGACAAACAACATAAGTTTGAATATTTAGTTATGAGTATTTTTATCTGATGTGATGCGATGTAATGGCGATGTATTCTATTTAGCAGCGACGTTATATGAGAGGTTGCACCAATGCTGGATATGGAAAGTTGAAATAAAGTTAAAATGCAATATTGGGGCGGCGATATCAAGCGATGTAAGCAAAATGTTAATAATCAACGTTTCATCGTAATTTTCAAATTTCAGATGGAAGTAGAAAGAAAAATTTTAATAAACTTTAACTAACATTTCAAACTCAGACTTAAGTTTGTACATCATTGATTATTAACGTTTTAGCTTTGACTCCAGCTGAAGTCTAATGAACATAGAATAAAAAGTTACAACATGATTTTGGTATTATAATATAAAACATAATTTATGTATTAACCTTTTAATTACTACTCATAACTTTACAATTTTAAAAATGCAATATTAAAGACCACTTATAAAATAATACCAGTTAAGCTTCACTGGTATCTAATCTAATTTAAAGCAATTTATTTTTTGGATATAATAAAAACAAAAATTGCTTCAAATTTTAACAATTATTCCTAAAAAATAACAAAAGCTTCAAAAACTGCAATTTTTAGATCTATAAAAGTATTTATAAAGATTTAAAAAGGAGTCACAATAAAGAAGAACTTTTATGATATGGTAAAGTTTATCAAATATGAAATTTTTTTATAAAAGGAACAACTTTGCATATAAGACATTTAAATGCTTCTTAATTGGGTTTTGACTTTTTAATACTTTTGAGTTGGTTCTCAGAAAGCATAATTTTTTTTAACACATTATACATAATCACACTAAAAAAACAAAAACAAAAAAAAAACTATGCTATAAGTATTTCAGTAAATATTGATAACATATAAAGAAAACATGATGAGTTTATAAGAGTTTTAAACTTACCTTAAAGAAAATGAAATTTCTACTTATTCATGTATGTTGGTAAATATAGAAAAAAAAAAAAACAAATAAAAACTTTCATTTCATCTGATAAGACTGTTTAGTATTATACAGTGTTTACTACACACTCTATATTACTAAATAGTCTTTTAACTACACATTCTTTACTACAAAGGCAGAAGTAATAAAACAATACAAGAGATACTTTACCCAAAACAACGCAAATCTTTCCATAAAAATCTTGAAAATAGCTGCAGACATCAGACAGTGATAAAATTTTATAAAATTGAAATATTAGAGTTAAAATTAATCTCAACATCAAAATTTTAATATTAAACTAAAACCATTGTGCAGGGTTATAAATTACGTTGGGGGTTTTTAAAGCACAAAAAATTACAGATAATTTACCTAATCTAGAAAAAAATAAATATTTTTTGTTACCAGATCAGAAAAGATGAAAGAAAATCTACAACATAAAAAAAAGAATCGAACAAGCCACAGTTTGTTCTTTGATGTAAGCAAAATGTTAATAATCAACGTTTCATCGTAATTTTCAAATTTCAGATGAGGTAGAAAGAAAAATTCTAATAAACTTTAACTAACATTTCAAACTCAGACTTAAGTTTGTATATCATTGATTATTAACGTTATAGCTCTGACTCCAGCTGATATTTAACACGATCCAAACATATTATTGAGTATTTCTTTAGCAGATAAAACACCTTTCAGTAATAGATTAATGTTCTCGACAAGATCATTCACAGGTTTGAGAACGTTTTTTATAAAAATACTCAATTCGTCAAGAGTAAATTTTTGCAATTTGATTTGTCCGTTGTCCAACTTTACACGTCTTCACTTTCAGTAATAGATTAATGTTGTCGACAAGATCATTCACAGGTTTGAGAACGTTTTTTATAAAAATTCTCAATTCGTCAAGAGTAAATTTTTGCAATTTGATTTGTCCGTTGTCCAACTTTACACGTCTTTTATATGATATCTGGCGCTAAGATGAGACGCAAGTAACATATTTTTTATGCTGACTTTCAGATATTGAGACCAATATTTCAATATCATACTGTGTCACAGATCCTCCATACTTTTTACAATCTTCCAGGACTTTAAAAGTTTTTGAATTTCTTCAACTTTTAAAGTTTTTTCTTTTTTTTACAACAGCTAGTCTTCGGGCGGCCTAAACGGTTCCTATAAACTCCTTTTCTTGTTTTCTGATCTGCTTTACCTCATCTTTCAACTTATCTACGACTTTACGGAAGAGTTAAAGAGATTTTCCTTCACAACACACACAAAAAAAATATGTCAATCAGAATACTTAAAAACTAAAATTTAAAAAGATGTTACTTTCGATTGAAGTCTCAGAAATAATGACTACTTAATACATTACAAGACATCAATCTATATCTAATTTTTCATAATTGAATTGATAAATGTTCGTGCCTTGAAAGCCATTAATTATTTTCTCTGGGTTTTTGATACAGTTAACAATCGATTTTAAAATAATAAAAGAAAGTCTCATTAGTTTTGTTATTTTTAAGATTTCTTCGTTTCCAATCGCATACTTTTTTTCATCAACTATGTTTGTGTGTGGTTTGGATGTTTGTATTGCATAATAAAAACTTTTACAACATTTAAAATCTTATTTAAAAGGCTTGTGTTTTATTACTATTATCAAAACATGTCTTATTACTCTAAACATAGAAACATTTGCCGCTTGTAAAGTGTGCATACAAATTGGTGCAATTAATATTATGAACTTGGCTTTCTCTTGCACCATTGAAACAAATTGTATTTACATGGCTGCTCTGGTTATCATAAAAAATGATCTTCGATTGCTAAATTTGTTTTTTAATCAATTCTTCTTCTATTTTCTTCAAGAGTCAAAAGATAGCCATCAATATCTAAACAAAAACAAGCAATATCTTAAATTCAAGTGAATAAATTTTTAAATATGATTTAAATTTTTAAATGTGATAGATTATTTCAAAAATGGACAATTTTTAATCAGTTTTCCTATTTTGCATTATGCCATACTTTAGGAAGCGGTAACTGGAATACTGTTTATTTTAAAATTCTATGTCAACAACAAGCCACAATTATTATTAAAAAAACAAAATGTAAAAAAGAAAAAGTTGTTCGTTGTCTAGAAGTTATAGCCTCAAAACACTAACTTTTTTGAAAAAGTACGATATTTACAAAGCCGTAACAATTTGAGTCAACATAGACAAATGTTTTTTTTTTACAACAGACGATAGAAGTGAGTCTAATCTTTGACTAAAAAAAACTGTACATGGTTGCATTGGCATTTCAAAAAATTAGCCTTAAAAATCAAGTTTTCGGAAAAAATTTAAAACATATATAAACCGCAATTATGTTTATAAAAGTATAGATTGCCATATACAAAAAAAACTTTCGTGCGATCTTAACTTACTCTCAAGAAAACTCAATTTGAATAATTATAAAGTATTAAAAAATTTCGTAAGGGTAAATTTTAAGGACATCTTATTTTAATTGTTTTAATTGCTTTCGAAGAAGTATATTTCCTATACAGTTTTACACTATTGAAGAAATTATTTTTAAAATTAATGGTTTTTAATTCAACATTCTTGGCATAATAGTTGAAATTAAACTCCAAATTCACTTGATAGTTGTTTTAACAAAAATTAATGATATCTACGTTTTTTTTATTTTTGATTGTTTTCAAAACATACTACTGCCTTGGTGTATTGTTATTGAGGATATTAATTAAAAAATGAATTGCTAATTACAGTATAATGGCTCTGTGTTAAACAGTGAGAAACTGTATAAAAAGCTCACGTTCATCAAAACACAATAAATTAGTTAAAAAAATAACGAAGAAAATAAACCCATCTCAAACAGTTAAACTTTTTGCAACTCCTTATAATTATTGGTACGAAAAAATTTTTAATTGACTTTATACTTTTGTTATTTTAGGCTATATATATTTTTTATTTTTTATAAGAGTTAGTTCCATTTAATAATGAATATTTCACTTACAATTGTTTTATTAACTTGTAATTTTAGAATTAATATAACGAATTATGAAGAATGCATTTTAAATCAACAAGATTAGTTGCAATTCATCTACACCGGGGTATAATTAATGGGTTATTCGCGATTGAGAAACTGAATGGAGATGTGTCAAAGCACTTTAAAAATTTATAACTGCATTTGAAAAATCTTAAATGGAATAAGCTAAAACTAATCACAAACGTTTAACCAATGGTCTAAAAGTTGTAGTTATAATAATCATAATCAATTAACCCAAAGCACTAACTACGCGATAACTTTCCATTACAATGTTTAAATCCATATTTACCATGAACAACAATATATTTTTTCTTTGACACTGTTATGTGTTATTTACATTTAAATGATGTGTAAAACTAAAATTAATGCACTCCTAATCTACCGGAACAAAATCGATATTTTGATGGTTTTGATCAAGACTGTATTTCATAAGAGATGTAATCTCAATGTTTAAATTTCATAAGAGTTGTAATCTCAATGTTTAAATTTCATAAGAGATGTAATCTCAATGTTTAAATTTAAGTTCAGTATCTCAAATAGATAAAATACCAGTAGGTATGCTTGGCAAAGATTTTAAGAAATACCTGAAGCAAAAACACAATGAATATCAAGCCAAACAACTTTGTATCCATATTGCATGATTATGTTGACAAAAACGAGAAAGTAATTACGATTGAATTAGTTTGATACATCAACAACATCAGTTTGATATTGTTTGCCAATATTAGAATGCCAATATTGTAGCCAGGGCTGGACTGGCTTGAAAAAACGTCCTTGAAAGCATGGTCATGGCGGCCTACATTTTTTCAAAATTTCTATACAGTTTCAAAAACAATTGCGCTGTCAAAAAAATTTCATACTTGTCAAGAAACCTAAAAGAACCTTTGTTCTGTAACGGACATTATTAATGATTTTGATTAACGTAAAATATAATGAAATGTTTGAAACATGTAAATGTACAAAAAAATCGATAAATTGTGTTTCTTGATCGGATATTTTGATGAAGAAAATTCTGAATATCTAAGTAAAAGCTTTGTTGTTGACCCACCAACAGGTTTCATTGATTACAAACATATATACTTCAATTCTTTTAATTCACGCCAAACATTGAAACGTCAAAATTATTCCCGTAAAAATACTCAACATGTGTTTAAAACGCAAAACAAGGTAACGACACCCATTAGTAGTGAAGCCCATTACTAAACTCAAGACATGTGGAAAACTGTATTTAACAAGAAATTGAATCTATTGAATTGACATATAATATTAGAGGCTTTATCGGTGGTATTCCCAATACATTTATCTATATCAATATCTATATATTCAAAAATGCCAGAAACCAAATCACACATTCCTTTTTCAGTTGCTGATATGCTACTTACTATTAATATTACACGTTCATGTACAGCATCTGTTACATATTAGATCACAAAAGAGCACTGATATTGTACATTTATATCTTGTCTGGTTTCAATTTAAACACTAAACTACCGGCTTTTGTAAGCCTTTTCACTATCATGCTTGTTAAAGATGTTGGTAATGCATCAATGACTTTATTAACAGTGGTTTTTGACAGAAATGTGATCAAATTGACACGTTCTCTTTATGTTGCTACCTGAATTATGCTGGGATTTTCATTTTTAAACCAACTCTTTGGTACATGCTTCCAATAACGGATCAATTTTGCAACCAAGCAAAAGAATCTCCAAAAATTTCCCAAGATCTATTCTGCTATAAAGAAATGTGTACACAGACTCTTTTCTACTCTGAATTTTAAATCCACGCTTTTTAATAACTTTTAAAGTCTCTACGATTCTTTCTAAAATGTAATGATTCATTTTTAACCTTTTCAATATGTGGGCCCGTATAAATGCTTATAATATCGTTCGCATTGATTTTTAAAACATATGCACAGCTTTTATTATTCTGATATTCTTCGAAAAATATACGTTATATTTACTAACGAACGTTGATTGATCTGAGGCTTTGCTAAATGCCAGACAAAATGAAGAAAACAATTTTATTGTGTTTTCTTCAAAGGTTAGCCAGTGACGAGGTTTGTTGTTTCTGAAGTATACGTTCTGTTAAATATTTTTATCGTTTAGAACAAAATTATTTTATTTGAATGTAATTTAAAATATGATTTCAGTAAATCTGGGGGCGGTTTCAAAAAATAAATAGTTGTTTTAAGTTTCTTCGCTTGGCTTGCATGGATTACTGTTTAATTAATTAAATGTCAGAGTTAGAAAAAGATGTTGCTTTGAAAGCATTGTTATTGAAACAATCCGTCGATTTTAAGAAGCATGAATCAATCAAGAAGCGAATTTAACGATCATGCCTCATTATACTCAAATTAGCTTACACACATAAAAATTATTATATTATTTTAAAAGTAGGGGGAAAAAATCATTTTGTAAAAATTTAGACTAAACAATAGTACGATTATTTAAGCTAAATCATGAAGTATTGTTAAAAGTTAAATGTTTACTGAACAATAATAAATAGTATTCGAATTTTGAATACTTATCATTTTCAAAATTTGGGTTAAATCGAGAGTCATAAAAAACTAAATTATTTATGTTTGTATAACAGACAAAAGTCTATTATAGGCCAGAAAAAAAGTTTGTTATATTTTTAGCTACAGTTTTATATAACTTACCATTGGTTATAATAATCAACGGAAAATAAAAGTTAGCCTAATTAAAAGTATACTTAAATATACCTAGAAGTGTAACTAAAAGGTAACATTTTGAATGGCAACCGGCAAACCGACAATCTCCAAAATCACAGCGGCCCAGTCCAAGCCTGATTGTAGACGTATTGCCCATATATTGGCCATCATCGATATATCAATATTTCTCATTAGCTCTTTAATATTGGCATTTTTGCATAATTGTACGCAAATATAACAAATATTTCAAAGTAAATAAATTGCCTCGACAATTTTTTGTTAAGTTAGGACTTTTGTTAGGTTTTTAACTACAGTAATTACACTGAAAATTGGACGAAACATTTTTTATAGAGTTCTGAAGGTTTTCAATCACAGTAACCAATAAATAATCTTAAAAACTAAAAATATATAATAAAAACTCTGTTGCGTTAATTTTTGTTTTAGTTTTATATGTTCATGTTTTTGACTTTTTAAGTTTTTAGAGACCCGCAAGTAAAAATGTTTAAAAATAGTCAACCATTGTTTTCTTATCTACTATTATATTATCTGCTAATGCTACTCTTTAATCTTTGCAAGGAATCCCTTATTTTTCTACGATGCGCGTATGTCCCTACGGGTATTTGTTTTTAAAAGTTATGTTCTAAATCTCTTTTATATGTTTCTAAACATCTTTTAAACGTTCTTTACGTAAGAACGTTTAGAACACGTTTAAAAGTCATTTAAAGTACATTTAGAAAGTAATTTTTAAAAACAAACGCCCGCTGGGATGTATATACATGTTTAAACATACATATATACATGTATATACATTTAATATGCTCAAATAAAAATGACTTAATTTAAACTCTTTGCTTTTAATAATGATAATGATATAATATTAAAGAAATGTTGGCCTTTTATAAATGTTTACATACAGCCATTATTGTAACTGAATATTGGCTATATATATATATATATATATATATATATATATATATATATATATATATATATATATATATATATATATATATATATATATAATTTAATCATATAAATTTTATCATATTTTTTAGACCATTCAAAAACCTTACAAAAATAATCAGCTCAGGTATATCTTGCGTTTCTGAGATAATTCAAGAAGTTGCTAGAAATAGATAAAGTAGAAAAAACTCCAAAAATTTAAAAAAATGATGCATTTACTACAACCTGAACTTAAAGGATTGTTTAACTTTAACGACATTGTCAGTTATACGGTTGTTTGATTTTCCATTGATGCACGTTCTAAAATTAGTTTCAAGTGATTAGTTAAGTTAGCATAACAAGTAAGCATAACAAGTAAAGTATAAAAAGTAAGCATAACAAGTATTCATAAAAGCATAAAAAGTAAGCATAACAAGCAAAACAAAAAAATTTAATGCTTTGAGAAAGATTGTGACATGGGACGCATCACAAATTTTTTCAATAAAAGATTATATCAGTGAAATATTATTCTTTCTCAGTGAAAGGCTGCTTGACAACGACAAACAATTGTTTAGTAATGAACCGTGTTTGGTAGCACCGCTAATGATTTATCTCCACTTTGTATAAAAACATGTGTGTGAAAAAGCATTATCATGACATAAGCTTTTTTAAATTTTTTTTGTTATTTGCCGCGGCCAGTGTGCATAAAAAATGCCTATTTTTTGAAAGTATGTTTAACTTACGAGGAAAAGCGGTATTATTAAACAAAAAAAATATGTTCATCGTAACTTACCACATATAGATTTAAGCATCAAATATGCTAAAAGTTTGTTATAATAAAAAAGTAAAAAATATAAGGTTATTTGAATCGCTAACTTAAAAAAAGGGTCATGTTATGTGATTTTTTGCAGGAAACCTCCCTTTATTTAGGTTAGCGATTTATATATAATATTTTTTTAAGCATTTTTTTTTGTTACAATTTGGTAACCGGTATTCAGCTGAACAGTTTGCTTTATTCAAATGAATTCCGTAAAGTAAAAAATTTTTAATTGACGTCGAAAATATGTTTGGGTTTTGTCGTTTATACTAAACGTTAACTGTTTTCATTTTGAAATGATAATCGACCAAAACAAAACAATGTTTTGACAAACGCTCATGTGTTTATCGGGTTTGATCATATTTTTGTTTAACTGACTTATTAATTTGTCAATTTAATGGCAAATATCCAGTGGCGTTACTAATAATTTGGGGCAACCCCCGCCAAAAAAGTAAAGGAGGCGCCTTTACTTTTTTACTTTACTTTAAGTTTTTTCAACGCCTAAAAATTCTAAACGTTCTAAATAAGAATGTAACTTTTTTAAAAAAATGCCTGTAGGGATAGGTGAAAAATTATAAATTCATAAAATGTGTTTGATAAAACAGAAGTTAGTAACACTCATATTATTTTTACCAGTCATATTATTCATATGAGTAAAATTTGTAAATCTCCGCGGGGCCCTCTAAGCTCCGCCCTCCTGCCTTGCGGGGTTGTGCTTCCCTCTAGTTACACTACTGCAAATATCTACTAATAGTTACACTACAGCAAATATCATTTGTCTGTAATTACTCTGTTCATTTAGTTCACTTTTTTTTTATTTACTGTTACTTTTTGTTATTATTATAATATTTTATCTACACCAATTTTATTATTTTTCATTTATTAATGTATTAAAATCGCTTTTCATTAATGTGTAACCCAAACCAAGCCCTCAGTCGATGTAGTAGCTCTCCCTTGCGAGTCATGCTATTTTTCAGTTGATGTAGCAGCACTCCCTTGCGTACCAGATTATTTGTCAGTCGATGTAGCAACACTTCCTTGTAGCAGCAGGCTTAAAGATAGTCGATGTAGATACACTCCACGCATGTTTTAAAAATATATTTTAATAAAATAACAACAAAAACACAATTAATTAAACAAAACTTTCTAGTCATTATTATTACGGTTTTGAAAAAAAACAATCGCGTTAGCAAAATTATAGTCGAAAGAGACTGTTTTTACATTAAAAGTCTTTTTCAACAACACTATAAAGATATAAATTTTGTTAAAATAATTTAACTTATGTAATACATGTTTCAACTATATCATCGTTGTAATCAGTTGTTATATATAATAAAATACTTAAATTGAATTAGTAAAATTAAGTTCAACTAATAAAGACATTACAATGAAAAATAAAGTCGATGAAAAAAATCGGTAATGTTAAAAAGAACCCTAACCCTAACCCTTTCCTACTCTAAATATACGCTTTCATTGAGATTTTTTATAAATTTGTTGAAGGCTGAATTCAAAATTGAAAAATTAGCACAATTAAAGCTATTAAAATAGCTTTTTTTTGTATGAATATGTTTATAAATGGAATCTCTTTTTTGGTCCTAAAATATTGATGTCTTTATATGGCAAGTAGTTTCGCCAATATAAGAGGATTTACGGCCTGCGCATTCAAATTTATTGACAACAAATGGTTGAAAGTCTATAAGAAAGCGGAAAATACTTTTAAAGTTTTTAATGAAGTAAAATGTAGTATTACGGTGACCGATTTACAACATCTTTTAATGATTAAATTTAATTTTTTTTGTTAAATCAGATTTTTTTCTATTATAAGGATGTTTAAAGTATTGATAAGTTTGTAAGTTTTCCGATTGTGATTAAATGTTGACATTGGTGTTCAGAGCCGGCGCGAGTAGATGTCACGTGGGGGAAGGGGTGTCATTACATTTTGCTGACTGCCATGACGACATTTGCCGACTGTCTAGATTACCGACTAACCTATATCAAAAGGGTCGACATTTGCCGACTAAGGATCCAATTTGCCGACTAAAAATCATTGATGAGGGAGGGGTGTCACACCCCACACCCCCCTATCGCGCCGGTCTTGTTGGTGTTGTTAATATAAGAACTTTGGATTTTCTTATTTAACCTAGACCGGTGCAAGTTGCGTTTGAGAACTTTATTAAAAATGTTAATATCATGACTAAAACTGAGACTAATTGAGACTGTTGCAAATTTTATTATTTAAACAGTTATATTTATTTTATAATTTAAACAGTTTATTTGTTTTATAACTTAAACAGTTATATTTATAAAAAAACAGAACAAGTCTTGCTCTTAGTTATGGTATTGTTAATATCATGACTTAGACCAAGACTAGCGTTTTGTGATACTTGCTATCATTAAAGACAATACAGAGTTTAAAATGAATATTTTAAACTCTGTATTGCCTTTAATGCACGGGTTGATCCCGTTTCAAATCTAGTAAAGGATGGGGGCAATTAAACGCATACCTTACATAATTTAAAAAACGACATCCCCCTTCCCATCCTTACTCGATTTGATAAAACATTTTTTGTATTTAGTATTTATAGCTTTTTATAAAAAAACATACTTGGTTTCTAGATTGTTATAACAATTTATGTTTCAAATTCTAGTTTACAATTTCCCGATTTCATAGAACGCTCAATCACGTTTTCAACATTTACTAGCATTTCTTTGAGTATTACATTAAGGCCAATCCGACTAGTCTTTTTTTTGTCAGTCGTATTCTTAGCCAGTTTTCAATTTTTTGCAAGGTTGAGAAGTTACCTTCAGCACTGGTGACACTTACAGGATATAACTTGATAATAAATCGATCCCCACCACGTCCCTGGTAGTACCGCGCTCAACTCGTTTCTCCGCGCAGCGGCCTTGCTCGTCAAGGTTCGTGTTTCGGAGTTATAGAGTTGAGAGAGGGTTATAACCACAAATAAGTAGCCTCCTCGTCTGTAGTGGCCTTCTCGGCCTTGAGAAGGTAAATTAAAATAATAAAAAAAAAAATTTGAAACAACTTGTGATTGATTAAGTAATGCACCTGGTCACTCAAATCAAAAGCAACAGAAAGATCAGTAGGTAGCAATGTGACTCCTCCATCATTATTCATCCTTATACATTTGCACTGCCATAGTTCAAATTCTGATGTTTATTTAAGTGCAGGTAAGTTTTGGATACTATGTCCAAAACTGACGCCTTAGGTATTACTGAGTGCAGAAAGAGTTTCAACAAAATCTTTATGATTCAGTGTAAAACTTTTTGGCATCAAAGCATAGATTTTAAAACATTGTAAACTTTCATTAGAAAAACATGTATTTATGTCCAACATCAACGCATTAAGTAGAGGGATGTAAATTGATTGCTTGTAATGTTCTTCGATTGTACCTGAAGGTATATTTTCACAACATGTCTGTCGTTGCACTATTTTTTTATAGGTAAATTTACCTTCATTTTCAAATATTGTTTTTTCTGCGGCTCTAAAAATTTCCTTAAACATTTCTTCGCAGTTTTTTCTTTAATGTTTTAAATCAATTAACAGGTCTTTGATGCAATTTTCTGCTTCGTGTAAAACTAATTTTTTTTTTAAACAACTGACTGAGACGATTTGTCAAGGAGAACACATGTACTGCACAGCCTAAACATGAAATAAAATTACTTTCTCTAATTGATAATAATAAAAGTCTTGCTTTTGATGAAGATGTTCTGTTATTAGATTTAGATATATTGTCGTCCAGTACATCAATTATTTGTAGAGGTTTAACACTAAACGTCAGCAAAGCATCATGTTTTTTAACACATCGTGTTTTGCAAAGTGAAAGTAGTTGAGAATTTAGCATTTTTTTATTTTATAATGAAATTTTGTTTTGCAGAAGCATTGAAAAAAACAACAATTTTCCTAATAACATCCAAATGATTTATTATTGCTTGTACAATCGAACACTTGGATAAAGTTAAATTTTAAGCATGATTATAATATGGATACCAAACAGCATTTGACGCAACTTGTTGAATTTCAAATACCGCTCTATTTTGCAATGATGACATGACACTACAACCATCTCTTTTCACACCGACAATTTTTTTGAAAGAAAGGTGTAACTTTTTTTCTAACATGTATATAACCGATTGACCAATAACTTTGCCGTCAAGAATAAGCTCATTGTAAATGAATGTATTACTTTTAGTTTGATGATTTTGATCGTGCAAATCAACAAGTTCAACAAAGTTTTCTCGAACTGATTCAACAGGTATCAAAAAGCATATTATTGTTGTCATTTGTGACTGATGTGATGCATCAGTTGTTTCGTCATACATAATAACATAATAATTTGATTTTCTAACACGACTCACAATTTGTTCACACATTTCTTCTTCACAACCTTCAGTTAAAGCATTTTGGGTAGTTTTTCTTATGCATGTTGCAGAAGCTTTAGCTGCATTTAAATGATTTTCTCAATTTAAATCGCCACGGTTTACTTTAAAAGTAGAAGTTCTCAAAATTTACCTATATTTGTCACCGCATCAGAATTGCCATCGTCTATCTCTAATAAGTTGCCATCATAACTGTGGCCTCTCAAAGGATTATTTTGCCTTCCTAAAATTATAATTGTTTCGACAATAGGCTTTATTGTTACAAGAAGAAAAAAAAGAAAATTTTTTCATTGTAAACTTATATTGAACTAATATCACAAAATTAATTATAACTTCTGATTTTAAAAGTGATTTTTTTTTTTACAAATTAATTTGACCCTTTCCAATTGAACAAAAATCAGCTTTATGTCTGAATATGAAATATCCAATTTTGACCATGATTAACTAAATGACTACAAAATATAAAGTACTTGTCAAAATTGGTCAAATAAGAGCTCTTGAACAAAATCTAGAATATCTTTTTTATCGTTTTCTATAAAGAAAATATAATGCTCCCAGAGTCACTAACTACATTACAATATGGATCTTCATTACTTTCTGCATTACTACTAAGAGAAAAAGTCTAAATACCGTATAAAAGGTTTTTAAATTTGAAAATGTTGATGACCCGTCAGGCGAGTCAGTCGTCATATATAAACAGACTTATGACTCGCGTCATATATAAACCCTTTTCATGACCCAAAAAACCGAAATCTTACTTCGAGGTGTATAGATAACTACTACATTAGTTAAACAGATTTGTATAAGGTAAATTATTTTTTCAAAATTATAAAAAAACAATAAGAGTAACTGAGAAATATGTAAAGATAATTATTTAAAGAATTTTAGAGAGCAAGACAAAAAAAAACTAAAAAACATTTAAAAAAATAGTCTGTAGCGAAACTAAAAAAGCGTAATAAATGTTTCTACATTTCGGCTTCCCCTAACTTTCGGTTTAATATGTCACTTTGAACATATTTGAAACGAATATTGCTAATATCATAATAATAATAAAATATTAAATTGCTTCAATATTAAAAAACTAAATGAAAAGTAAAATAATAAAAGGAAAATGCGTTGTAATGTTTTATTTATAAATATCTATGATATATATTATATAAAAAACATAAATAAAAATATAAAATACATAAAAAATATGATAAGTAATTAAATAAAAAGGAATTACAATTTAGAACCTCCTATAAATTCCTATTCGATTTTAAACTTTCAACGTACTATTAAAAAAAGATTTAGTTAAGTTGTGCCACTCAAATTTTAAAGCGGACTACTGGGATACCAATTTATGTCACCATTTCATAAATACACTGGTTAAAGTAGTTTATTTAGATTTCATGATTAAATTTAAAAATTAGAGGGTAATATATATAAGTATAGGTATAAAAATATTGCAGAAAAAGAGTAATATATAAACGAAAATTATATAAAAAAGATTTTTTAGGTTACTGAAAAATCGCCCTCCCTTACTTGATATTCTGGATCTGCCACTGCTTTAATGATATAAAAAAGTTATATAATACATTAAGTAAATAATATGTCTTGCAATCTTTAAAAATTAAAAACTTCAAACCAAGTAATAAGTTTTAAAACTACAATATTTCTACAAAAGAAATCCTGAATGTGTTTTCCAGCTGTCTTCCAGTAGAAACATTTAAAAACATATTTATTTAATTTCATCGAATCCATTGTTATATAAATATTAGAGTAAAGCTTGCGTTGAAATTAAAAAAGCTATATATACATTTGCATGCATACATACATGTATACCTAGATACACACATACATATATTGCAGCCAAACAAGCTAAAATTATATTTCTGATATATCTGCTTTGTATAGTTTGGAAGCAAAATTATAGGATTAAACGAAGGTATTAAATGTGAAAAAATCAAGAATGGCATGTATTTTTAATAATCAACATTGTATTTTACTAATATGATCTTTTATCATATTTTACATTGTTTCAAAATTTGAACTAGTTTTAATAAAATTATTTCTTTTTTCAATTTAAACGTTAAAACATTAAACATGATTGACGATTGTTAAATCTTTAACCATGATTATCGAAAAACTTTAACTATGTTTAAAATAGTAGCAAAAGAATTTAACTATAATTGAAAATTATTTTGAATGCTTTGAATTGAAATTATTTTGAATGCTTTGAAATATAATTGAAAATTATTTTGAATGCTTAATGCTTATAAAAGAAGACTATTTTAAAGATGTTATATGACAAAAAAATTATTCGAAGACTTCAAATAACTATACTTTTAGGATCATTTGGTTATCTTACCTTTTAATGTCAAGATCTCAAATTATTCTCAAAAGTAAATCCTGAAACATTGTCAAGAAACCAAAGAAACCAAATCTCTCTGCATGATATGATAAATAATGTAAAATATGCACAATATGAACAAAATTTGTTCATATTGTGCATCATAGGTTCAATTTAATAACGGACTTGTAGGTCATAGTTTATTGATAAACAAAACAACGGTCTTTCAATTCCATAATTAATGCTGGTGAATACAATTGCGCGATTTGAAATTATTAATTTTTTCAAATTTATGTTCCAAAAGACTATTTTTGGTGCATACACTGTTTGATTTGATAATAAATTAAAAATAAAACCGTAAAAAGTAATTATTACGTTTTACGATTTCTTAATTACACACTGTGTTTCTTAATAAAATATTACAACATCTTAATAACATATTATGACATTCTTAATAAAATATTATGATATTTAAATCAGATGTTGTGTTTTCCAATTACATATTGCGATTTTTTAAATACAACTTTTATCTTCTCAATTAAATCTTGAAAAGGTGTAGATCGAAAAATAAGTTCAAATAATCTGCTTTGTAGTGGCTGGATAGTTTATTAAATCAATTATTTATGGTCATAAAATTAGGAATGAATTAATAGCTTTAACATCGGACCTTGGAAGTTTTTAAGTTATAAGTGGCAATGGTAAAATACTAAAACTAAAACTTTTTTTTTTTTCTGCTATTCAAAAAAAAAACTACTTTAAAAAGTACTTGCTTTAGTCCATTTCGAAATACATTCCTGTTAAAAAAAATATGGAAACGATAAAATGAAAAATAAATATACTTTACTATTTCAAACTTCATATGGATAAAGTCTATTCACTGATAGAGGCACTTATACGTAAGAGATGGTGTGGGGATTTTTGGTGAAAGGCAATTTTCAAGTTTTTTTTTTTCAGTTTCTTGAAAAATATAGTTAACTAGTTGGGCATTTGACAGATTTGTGTAGAGTTATTTTTAGTTTTAAGGACATTAATTTTTTTTTGGGTTTAAGAAATCAGTTAGTACTTTTAAAGGAGTCGCCCTTTTTTAAATCTCATAGTCGAAATTTTATTTTTAATGAAATTAATAAAACTACGGCCATTAAGTAGATCGTTTACCATATACATATGTATGCATGTATGTATTTATGTATGTATGTATGTATGTATGTATGTATGTATGTATGTATGTATGTATCTATCTATCTATATATGTATAGATGGAAGGATGTATATATGTATGTATATATATATATATATATATATATATATATATATATATATATATATATATATATATATATATATATATATATATATATATATATATATATATATATATATATATATATATATATATATATATATATATATATATATATATATATATATGTATATATATATATATATATATATATATTTACATATATATTTATATATATATATATATATATATATATATATATATATATATATATATATATATATATATATATATATATATACATATATAACTTTACTTAAGTTTTATGAGGTGTCTTTTTTTATTATTGAGTAATAACATCTTATATTTATATTTGCGAACGTTAAGTTATTTTACTTTTAAATAAACTTTTAGGTACTTCTGTTACTTAAAGTTCTTGGATCCACACAACTAGAGATACCGTTACTTGAGGAGACTATCAGCAACTCAGATTGTAACAGTAAGATTAATAGTTAAATGTAAAACTTAAATATTATTTGTAAAACTATTAGTTATAAAATTTATATAAAAAAATATCAAACAACAGGTAGTTACAATAACTCGGACTTTTAAGGGGAATAACTCCCATAGTTTTTAAGGTTGAGATTAAATAAAAAATATGATTAACTATTTTTTAGGTATTTATTTTAATTAAGTTTGTCTTCAAACGGTCTGTTTTATCGTGTTTGCTCGACTCAAAAACAATTCGACCCAAAAGAAGAAACAAAAGTTTAAGATCAATTTTTTTCAGACTAAGCGTTTTTTTTGTTTGTAGTTGCATGACGTTTTTTGCTTTTCAGATACCCTCACACACTTTTCCTTTCAAAGTAGCCGAAAAGTATATGATTAAGCGTTTCTCAAATACGGTTGGTAGATTGTCAATTTTTTTGATAAAATTAATGTTATGGGCCTCATAGCAGTCGGTCATGGTTTTGACGCAATGCGTTCGGCCAAAATACATAACTACAATTGGCACGATGAACGTTGATCATTGATGCTATTCTTTCCCTATGGCAATTTTATTTAGTAAATGACTTTTTGATTGCAAATCCGCTGGAAATGAAAAATCACCTGGAAATACAATTGTCAAAAGTCGCCAGCCAGAAATGCAGCTCGGGTGCAAACTTACGCTTTTTACAATATCTAACAACAAAGTCTTTTCTTGGTCACTAGATCAGTAGGTGCTTTTTATATTATTCGTTGAGTGTGACAACTTGAAGTAAGATTTGTCGTCACGGATGGACAATTTTCCTGAAATATTGCACTCAGATATACGCAGTTTTCTACAAGTGTGATGTCAGTATACTTAGAAAAATGTTTAGTTATATGTGAATGACTACATCCAAATATTTTGATCGGCTTGTCTCATCGAAACCCAGTTAATATGGTCAACCATGGTTTTCAGACGCTTGTTTACCTTGGGGGTCATGATTTTGGCTACAAAATCACCTTTGGTTTTATCATAGATAATGATTCTTGGAACATATTTCCCAATAACGTGATTTACTTTTAACTTTTTACCTTGCGATTTACTATTTAAATAAAACTCCTTGCCATTTTTTTATTTTTTTTTATTTCTTCTTGTATAGAAATCATTTTTTTTTGAAAATTTAATAAGTTGTTGGCAAGGAGACGGTGGGTGGAGGTGGAAAACACTTGCTAACATATTTAATGGACAGCCTATTAGTTTAAAATTGACATTGGTTAATTAAATATAAATCAACATTTAAGACGTCAGTTTACATAAGTATGGCTTTGCTAATCTTAAGTCTCAAATTTTTAGCAATATAAATTAGTTTCAATAAATGTTATCAAACATTTTCAAGAATACTGTTGTTTGAACCTTTTTTATATACATTTTTTTACTTTGCAGCAACAATAGAGAGTTAAGTCTTCGCAAATGGCGGTCACGTTTTTTTAACGGTAAAAGAGAAAAAGAAAAGAAAAGAAAAAATAAATATAAAAATTAAAGATAAAAGCAAATTATAATAACAAGTAAATAATTTTTTGTTTTATATGCATAAATAATTTGTTAGCGGTCTTAAGATCGTCTTAAAACAAACACACTTGAAAAGTCATACAAAAGCAAGGAAGGGAAAAAAAAGTAAAAAAAAGAAAAAGAACTTCGAATTAAAAAAAAAAAGGAACATTTTATAAACTTAAAAAATAAATAAATAAATAAAAACAAAAAAAAAGAACGAAAAGGAAGTAAACAAGTAAAATAAAAACTAAAAAGTTAAGAAAAAAAAAAGAAGAAGAAGAATTAAGTAAACTAAGAAAAAAGAAAAAACAAAGAAGAAAAAGTATAAGTAGCGCCAGAAGATTTTTATTATATATAATTATTACTGTTTTTATTATTGTTGTTATAATAATTATTATTGCTACAAGTATTATTATTATTATTATTATTATTGTTATTTTTATAAATCTATATAGTTTGTTAGCTTAGTTACTAGAGTTTTACTTATTAACTTATAATACTTAGTACAAACTTAATAATTTATTTTTCCCTTATTATAACTATAATATTTTACTTATAACCATTTATAATTTATTATTATTTTAATATAAACTGTTTTATTTTATACTTACAACTTATCATTTAACCAATTAACTTTTTTTTAATATATATGTACGTTATTCTTATTTTACTTTATTAATAGTATTTTTTCATTATTTACTTTAACTGTTAAATAAATATTATTTTTGTTTTACTATTTTATCAATTGAATTATATTTATATTGTTAATAAATACTATTATTATTTTTATTATTTTTGGTTATATTACTGTTCATATTACTCTTTGTTTCCTTATTTCAGTTCATTCAATCATTTCATTTTATAAACTGTACCACTTAAATGTCTATTCACTGCAAAGATTGCTTCAAGAAAATTAATACAAACCATCACTACCTTCAATGTAATCATTGCCTAAACCTTTTTTCATAAAAAATGTTGTCGTCTGAATGTTATTAAATTTAGAATATTGAAAAACTCTAAAACATCTTGGTTCTGTATTTCATGTAGGGAAAAATTTTTTCTATTCAGTATTTTATCAGATAAAGAGCTGCACCTGCAAAAAATTCAAACAACATATCATCTTTTCCAAACTCCATACAGGCTAATCTTTACAATGAACTTAATGATTTTATTTCCTATCAACTTAATAACAACAATGACAATTGCGTAAACCTCAAAGAAAACCCGATTAATTGTAAATATATGGACAGAAAGTTTTAACTTTTCTAACATCGACGAAAATAATTTTTCTCTTTTTCATTTAAATATTGCTTCCCTTGTTAAAAATTTTGACGAATTAAACTCACTTTTATCTCTTAATAATCATAAATTCAGTATTATTGGCGTAACTGAAACTAAACTAAAAAATGACATTCTACCAACTATCCCATTAAACCTTACCGGTTATGTTTATGAGCACACTCCGAAAAAATCTTATTTTGGAAGTGCTTTACTTTATATATCGAATACATTAATTTACAAACTTCGATATGATCTTAATATGCTTAAACCAAAGCTTTTAGAATCTTTGTTTGTGGAAATAATAGTTCCTAAAAAATCAAACATCATTATTGGCTGTATTTATCACCACCCTAGTATGGATATTTCAGAATTTATTAAATCATATTTAATTCCACCTTTTGAAAAACTATCTATGGAAAAAACGAAAACTACTTTTTTAATAGGCGATTCTAATGTCGATTTTTTATTAGCAAACTCAGATAATTCTGTCTCTGAATTTTTAGACACTATTGCTTTAAATAACTTCCTTCCCTTTATCTCATTGCCAAAAAGAATCACAAATCACTCCAAAACTCTAATTGATTGCATATTTTCTTATGCAACTTCTACATATATTTTTGCCGGTAATTTTACTTCTACGGTATCAGATCATTTGCCCCAATTTTTAATACATCCATTTTATAGAACCAAAATTAATACTCGTAAAAGCTGCATTTTTCGTCGAAATTTAAAACAAATAAACTGCGTCGAATTATGTAGTGATTTCTCAAAAATTAGCTGGACTAATTAAATCAATGTGAACGAAAGTAAGACTAATAAGTCATTTGAAGAGTTTTTCTCAAGTTTCAATTCTCTTTTAGATAAACATGCACCATTAAAAAAAGTCAGCAATCGCTGCTTATCAAGGGGTCTCAAACCTTGGATAACACGAGGAATCTTGACATATTAAAATGCAAAATAAAATATTTAACAAATTTTTTATAGCAAAGAATCCTAATAACAAACTCAATCTAGAAAAATCTTATAAAACATATAGAAACTTACTTGTTACTCTCACCCGTCGTAGTAAAAAGAACCATTACTCTAAGTTCTTCTCTGACAATGCCAAAAATTTAAAATCTACATGGGATGGTATTAAGAACCTTTTAAACATTAGTTCGAAAGTTAACTTATCTCCTTCATGCTTATCTTCTACCAACTCCATGATATATGAACCCATTAAAATTTCGGAATCTTTTAAATCATTCTTTGTTTCAGTTCCGGAAGATTTACAGAATAAGATCCACTCATCCAATACTGACTTTAATAAATGTCTTAAAAATCCTAATCTTAATTCAATATTCATAAAACCTACAGACAAAAACAAAGTATTATCGATTATTCATTCTCTTAATGACCGCAAGGCTTCGGGACCTAACAGCATTCCAATACCTATTTTTAAAGCTCTTGCGAATGATATCTCTCTTGTACTTTCTGAACTATTTAATCTGTCATTCACAACCGGTGTATTCCCTGATATTTAAAAAACTGCTTCTGTTATCCCAGTTCATAAAAAAGACTCAAAACTTAAATGTAATAACTACAGACCAATTTCATTATTATCAAATGTCAGCAAACTTTTAGAAAAAATGTATTCCCGTATTTACAACTGTTTGAATAATTCTGCTTGTTTTCATATTCGACAATTTGGGTTTCGCTCAAACCACTCCACTTCTCACGCTCTTATTAGCATTACTGAAATGATTCGTGGTGCAATTGACAGTGGTTCTTTTGCTTGTGGTGTATTCATAGATCTTCAAAAAGATTTTGATACGGTTGATCACAACACTCTAATAAAAAAAGTTAAACTACTACGGAATACGTGGTATTGCTAATCATTGGTTTTCTTCATATATTAGGGATCGCACTCAGCTTGTTTCAATTAATGGATTTGAATCCACCTATAAAGTTATTAAATATGGCGTTCCACAAGGTTCCGTTCTTGGACCGTTGTTGTTCTTATTATATATAAATGATTTATCTTGTTCATTAAAAAATTCTATGATACATCATTATGCTGATGATTCCAATCTTTTATATATCAACAAATCCCTCCCGACTCTTTGTAAAAAAGTTAATCAAGATCTTCATCGCTTATGTAACTGGTTAAATAGTAACCGTTTTTCCTTGAATGTCAATAAAATTGAATACATTAAAATTAACGGTAAAAAACTTATATAAAAAACTTATATAAAATATATAAAGTATCTTGGAATATATCTTGATGAAAACCTATCTTGGTATAATCAACTGTATCGTCTAAAAAAAAAACTTACACGAGGTAACAGTATGCTTTCTCTAATTCGTTACTATGTTCCTATCCAAACTCTTCAAATGATTTATTTTTCTTTATTCTTTTCTCACCTTTGCTATTGTTGTATTGTTTGGGGTCAAAAAAGAAACTTTTTACTTAATAACATTACTAGTTTACAACGCACATCTATTAGAATAATGACGTTTTTTCCAATCAGATCTGATATCGAAAAAAAAAATTCTGAACTAAAAATCCTAAAACTCCATAATCTTGTAAAGTTTTACAATTGTCTTTTTGTCTTTGACATTCTCCAAAATAAACTACCAAGCCCTTTTTCAAATTTTTTTATTTAAACAAACGAAGTTCATAATCATCACACTAGGAATACAGAAAATAGTAAGCTATACTATTCTTTTTTCAACACAATCAAATATGGTAAGTTTTCCACAAAACAACAATGTATTTCTCAATGGAACCAGTGTATTCCTACATTAATAAAAAAAGTCTTAGAAAAAATATCCACTTGTTACGAATTTTTTACTGCTCAACAGAATTCAATTTAAAAATATACTGTTGGAGTGTATTTCTTTATAATTTCGCTCTGTACTGTAGTTGTCTTCAATATATAGTCTCTTTAACGAACAAGTGGTTTAATTTTTACTTTATTTATTATTTACCTATCTTATATTTATTTATTATTGTGTTATTAATGTTACATTTTATGTTATTATTATATCTAATTATCATCTATGACTTGTACATACAATTTATATTGTATTATAATATTCTTAATATTATTGGTACTTTATTATTATTGTTATTATTTTGTATTATTGTTATTATTATTACATATATCGTTATTATTTGCTTAACAGTCTTTTCTTCTTTTCTCTCTTATTTATATATACAGATGTTGAGTTTTTCCTTTTTTTTTTTTTTTTTTTTTTTTTTTTTTTTTTTTTGTATGCTTTTGTTTCTTTTTTTTTTTTTTATTTATTTATCTTTTCGTGAAATTTTTATGCTCTTTAGGTGTCACTCCATTGACTAGTTTGTAACTATATGAGTGACACCTAACCAACTTATATTAATTTACGATAAAATTAGTAAATTTTATTGATATGGTTAAATAAAATTAAAAAAAAAAAAAAATATGTATCTAGCGACTTTTATTGCTAAGTCAAATTTTTTATTATAAGAAGTTGTTGGTTGTATATTTAGCTAGCAATCGTCAAGGTTGAGTTTTTTAACTCTTACAAATGTTACTTGCTAGCCATTGGTCAGTTTTTCTTCTCTTTTTTTTTACTTCCTTTTTATCAAACTTAAACCTTTTTAAAATTGTATATTTTTATTTCATATTTATAAAATAATTATTTTTATATTATATATTTTAAAAATTAAACTGATTTAAATAATTTTTTAAAAAATTCTAAAAAACTTTCAGATTATCACATAAGTAATATAATAAAAGTTTATTTTGTATATAAATAGGAATTCAGTATTTTTACCACTTTATAATTCTTTAGACGTCGTTAAGAAATTATTTTTTGCAAAAATGTATAAATACAAACCTTTGCATAGAACCTAACGGACTTTAATCCCATTTGAGCTAAATTTACAAAAGTGTATATTAGCAACTGCTTAAAATTGGCGCAAAGTGATAGAACAAACCTTTCCCATGTAATTAATTAGTGTTAAATTTTAAACAATAAATCAAACACTCTACGACCAAGGTTTATATGGATTTGCAAAGCAAATATAATTTACTTAATTCATATTGCAAGCAAACAAACGCAGTCCTCGCTATTCTACTAACTAGCTCACGCTGCATCATTATCATATAGTTTATGTATAGCTGTAGTTGGGTGTTTAACGGGCACTTATTTTTGATTTTATTAATATAATTTTTGTAAGCATTGTTTATATTTTTCGTATTATTAGGACTGTTGATGCAGTTGTTTATATTATTTTTCTGTATTTTAATAGGTTTCTTAAAATTTTGGAATTCTGCAAATGGTTACTTAAAATATGGTGGAATTAGTGGACTGGTACTACTACTTTGCTTGTTTGCTTTGTGCTGTTACTGTTGCTGTTGTAAAAAAAATAGAACCAATTCCGCCATAATAATGTCTACAAATTCCATACCAATGTTTGAAAACAAAGTTCCCTACAAGATACATAACAATGTTTAAAGTTAACTAAAGAAAATAAATTTAAGTTAACAAATTTAGTTTCAGTCTTACATTAGAACTAAAAAATTTAATTATATTAATTATTGTGAACGATTTTTTATTGAATTTTGTTATTAATTTAACATTTATACAGCTATTTGTTCAAATGTTTTTCTATAAACTTTTCTCCGTTTAGAAGCTGCAGTTTTAGCTATTTTAAATTAAAATCCATGCAGCTGTTGAAAATGAACCAAATTTTTTTTTTGGTTTGTTGCCAATATATTAGATTTTGATTTTGAAAATTATATGTTTTTGCCAAATTTAATTGTTATGTTTTAATGGGGTTTACGAAATCATTTTTTGCTATTTATACAACTTTCCAAAAAATTTAGATCCAGTAAAAGTAATATAATTTTTTAATTACTTGTAGAAGGATAAATAATTAAAAAAGCCGTAAAGCTTAAAACTACTTAAAGTTTATAACTTACTAAAGGGGTTGGGAAAATGTTCATGTTCATAACTTTCAACATTTTATCGCAGACAGTAAGTATATAATAGTCCCGCATTGGTCCTGTGTAGGCTGACGCGCTGGAGCAGCTTTGGCTGCCGACGCTGGCGTGGCTCCGTTTTGCTCTAAGGATTTTTCATGGACCAGCCGTAGCTAGCCAGCAAGGGGAAAACAGCGGCTAGCCAGTGCAGAACAAGAACTGGCAGAACTAAGATCGGCCATTTCTATACAGTACCATCGTGATTTTGTCTTTGTTAATTAACTGGGTTGCGCATGGGATTGTTATGAGTTTTTATTGAGCAATCATAATTGAAGTCGCTATACTTTTCTTTCAGACCCCATCTTCTTAATTATTTAAGTTGTTTTTAGCAAAATCGACTGTAAAGAGACTTTCAGTTTGTAGGTTAAAAATTGACTGTAGATAAAAGAGACTGCAATTTGTAGGTTAAAAATTGGCGTATTTTTCATTAGTTTAAGGATAATAAAAAGTATTAGACACATGATAATTGATATTTTCAAGTTTTATGAATAAATTGAAAAACAGGCTTGAATTTCAAAATATAATTACGCGGCATAAGAACAGCTATTGTACAATGATTTGATCACAACCATGCGACAATGACGCTTATCTGGAATTCATATCCAATCGCTGTCATGATTTGTTATAAAATTCTGCTTCAATTTGTAACGTTATTTTCTTCTTTAGTGCTTGCATCCTTTTTAACTTTAATAAAATAAAAACAAACATAAGCGCAACTTAATAATTAAATAAATAAATACTTATACAACAAAGTAACAACATATATACAAAATGGTCACAACTTATAAACAACATGATTATCATGTTACAATAACAATTACTTTTTTACTTGACAAAAAGGTTCAATCCATTAACAACGAACCACAGTTACAAAGACTTGAGTTAATGGTCTTTTTATAACTTTGTGAACTAAAATGTAGTGAATATCACAATCAAAATTTACAATTAAAACCAAATGCAGGATACATACAAATATATTTAAAACATGCGGTACTTGGATTATTATGGATCAAAACTCCATTAAAAAATTCATGTCTTCAGATTTGATATTTTATGATTGAATACTTAATTTACTTCACAGCAGATTCTAAATAAAGTATATAACACGCTATGACAAATAAATTCATCAGTTTATTATAAATAGATGATTTTAAAATGTTGTCGCATTATAATTACAATTTAAAGCATCTTAAAAATTTCTTTATTTAATATCTGTTTAGCCAGTTCTCGGTGACAAGATCATACGTTCTTGTCATTAAGATAATCTGCGAGAATCTGCGAGTATCTACTTTCTTATTGTAATAAAGAATTCATCGAGAACCTGAGAATATCTGCGTTCTTATTGTAACGTTAACAAAGTTTGTAATTTATATTGTATGTGTTTTATTTATTCTTTTATTGTAAAAACATATTTTTGTATAAACAAATGAAAAAAATTGTATTGCATCTGAATCTTTCTAAATATTTTCATACACAAAAACAATTAAAAAAAAAAACAGTAAATTTAGTTATTAGTAATAGTAAAAATAAGGTAAAAAAACGTTTCCTTCACTTAAACACTTTATTTTATTTATTTGATTAAGTGTAACCTTACCAAATTTAGATGAATCATTCAACTTAAGATTAAGCATTTTTGTTTCAACATTACGTTTATTGCCATAGCTTATTAATATTTACAAGATTTATGTGGTGGCACATTAATCATCACAAACAAACTCTAAAAATAAAACATCAATATTATTAAATATAACAATTGAAATTATTTTCTCTAAAGTTTTTTTATATAAAATAACAAAATAAGAAAAGGCATCAAACCTATGGAATAGAGTTTTATAATCACAGTTGCAGAAAGTTTGCAGCATACATAATTAAACAATTTATATAGAAATATATGCTACATGCTTTGACACAAAAATCGGCTTAATAGCATCATTATTGGCAATTCTTTATAATTTTTAATGAATGCGTTTTAAAAATGAAATTAAAGAGAAAAAAAGACTTTTGAAGTTTGTAATAAGGGCAAATCAAACACTTCTTGAAATATTTAGATGAAAGAAATATAACATTAATAGTACATCATTACTTAGACCTCACCTTGAATATTGAAACCCGTTAAGGAGTCTACATATATAGAAACATGTTCTTATGATTAAACAATTCCAACATAGAGCCATTTGTGTTTAAAAGATTTATCATGTAAAAACTCATTGATAAAACTTTCTTTTAACATTAAAATATAGAGATCAAGAGGTGATGGGAAATAACTATACAGAACTATTAATGACTTGGATGTAAAAAATTGGCACAACGCACCAATATTTATAAAAAAATTTATTTCAAAAAGCAACAATAAATGATATGTAGCGAACAATCCAAGGAATCAAGTAGTCAACATAATTTTTTCATGAATAGATTAACCAACAAAAAAATCATTTATAACTAGAAGTTTCCATAGCAAAAAACTTGACTATATTTTTAATACTCTACAATAAATATACACAAAACTGTGAAAGCAACACCTTTTATGGTAAAGTGACTGAAACTGGATACTTTAACAACTTTTTTTCCACAGTGTTTTCAAGACAACTATACGAAAATTTTTTACTGTTTGCTGAATCTGTAAACGAGCAATGAATGCTCAATGAAAAGTAATAAATTAACCATTTCTCGAAGAAGTGCGATAATTTAAAAGTATAATAACAAAAGTTCTGTTCTTTGAAAATTAAATTTACAGCCGTACAGTCTTTTGAGATCAGAAATTATGACACGAGGATTACATTAAAAAACTAAAAAAAGAAAAAAGTACATGTTAATTTTAAAGAAAAGTAAACATAAAAATGCATTAAAAACTTTTTAAAGTTTTTTATTATAAAGCATTTATTTTTAATTGGAGTACCCATGGAAGAAGTTTGATTATTAATTTTAATAAGTTAACAAAATAAAAGGGATTTGTAGTTCATATAAATCTTATTCTAGTATGCTTAAGCATAGATATTCCAAAAAAATTTTTTAAGGTCAGAAAACTGATTCTATTTAATTTAACTTAATTTAAAATAAAAATAACTTAAAAACGATTGTTTCGTAGCTTTTTGAAAACATTTTTGTTATGCATTATGGGATTGCTCAGGCTATAAAAATCAAATATTGATGATAATGTCGTTCTTATTAACTTAAACTTTCAAATTTTTTATACGCACAGCAAAATCCGAGATTCTAGATTAAGAACTTTTGTTCTTATTTTGAGAGCTTTTGTTCTTATTTTAAAAACTTGATTCTTATTTTAAGAACTTAATTCTTATTTTAAGAACTTGATTCTTATTTTAAGAACACGATTCTTATTATAAGAACTTGATTCTTATTATAATAACTTGATTCTTATTATAAGAACTTGATTCTTATTTTAAGAACTTGATTCTTATTTTAAGAACACGATTCTTATTATAAGAACTTGATTCTTATTATAATAACTTGATTCTTATTATAAGAACTTGATTCTTATTTTAAGAACTTGATTCTTATTTTAAGAACTTGATTCTTATTTTAGATTTTCATTTTTATTTAAAGATATTTCAATATAAACTGTTCCTAACTTTATAATATTGTAACATTTTGTTCGTATATGATATGTATATATATTTATATATGTATACATACTATATACAAACAATGTTTGTATATATATATATATATATATATATATATATATATATATATATATATATATATATATATATATATATATATATATATATATATATATATATATATATATATATATATATATATATATATTTATTTATTTATTTATTTATAGATATATATACATATATATTTATATATATATATATATATATATATATATATATATATATATATATATATATATATATATATACATACATATATATGTACATATATATATATATATATATATATATATATATATATATATATATACATATATATATATATATATATATATATATATATATATATATATATATATATATATATATATATATATATATGTATATATATATATATATATATATATATATATATATATATATATATATATATATATATATATATATATATATATATATATATATATATATATATATAAATACATATATCAACAGATATTTGCAGGTATACCTAAAAAAAAGTTGAAGAATTTAGAAAAATTCAAGCCTCTGAATTTCCCCTTTTGAAAATCCTCTCTATCTTCTGATAGACCTTGTGTTCATGATTTTATGTAATCAATTAGTCCATTTGACCGCCATCAAGACTAAAATAAAAACCAGAAAGAGTCGTATACTACACGAATTTTATAGAGTTCGCCTTTAATAAATGCAATATTCATATCTTCGAATCTGCATAAATCTAAAAAGCATAAATGAAAGTCTTTAGTATGAGCGACGTAGTAGCAGAATAATATTAGTGTATGGTGCATGCATGCATAAGTGTAATTTGGTTTGAAGTGCTCCAAAGTTGTGCTTCTTTATAATAAATAAATTTAACAAAAATGAATAAACTGCCGAGCGACGGATCAAGGAGCTTTTGTGTGGCTAAAGACTCTGTCCCTTCCGCCTACCCCTCCCCTACCCCTTCCTCCCTTATGTTGATGAGCGCATGTTTGAAAAGTTTATAAAAAATTTCAGATGGCTGCGGATCTTAGCTACATAATCTTTTTTATAGAGTAACTTTTTTTTAATTTTGGTTTTGTAAAAATTAATGCTGCAACTTACTTATTAAATTTATGATGAATGAAGTATTTGGACCAAAGGTTGTTTGTAGTATTCAAACCTAGCACCCAATTTTTTCATAAATGAAATAATATCAATAAATTGTATTAAACCAGCAATATATTTTAAAAATATTGCTGGTTTAATAGTCAAATAAATTGCAATAGTAAAAAGCAATTCTCTTTTAATATAAATTTTATTTCTCAAAAATACAACAAACACTCTAATATGATATATTATATATACTTTTAATTTATAAACCAATAATTTTTTATAAATATCTAAAAAGAAGGCATTAAAAAAAAATTACTTTCAAGAATATTATTCTAGTTCAAATATTCATTTGTTTTTATCCAAAAGTATGAAATTTTGTGCTCTTGTTCATCTATTAAATTGTTTATTTGTCTGAGATCACACACAAGTTACCCTACCTCTTTCATTCTGTAATTTCTTTACTTTTATAAAAAAATCTCAATGTTGTCTTCGATGATTTAGCAACCTTAAATTATTCATTTTAAATCATTTTTCAGTTAAGTACAGCATAACAAATCACATCACAAACCAATGCATAAAATCTTGAAATAATTTATCATTTTTTATTCATGGAATAATTTACTTTTTATATTCACTTTATGTCACTAAACTTTACTGCTAAAACTCATCTTTATGTCTTTTTATTTTGGTGATATGTAATTACTGTTCGTAAAATGTTGGGCTCATTGTGGGTTATCATTATTGCTTTTGGTATGATTATATGTAATATAAATATCAACATTATTTACTTCTACTCATATCTTTATTACTTATTGTTATTGTTTAATATTAAATTTAATATTTATCAATATTATTATTACTATTTTTATTTTTATTATTATATTAATATAAATAGAATTGTTAACATTGCTTACCTCGTTATAATTGTTTTAATATTGTTATTGCTATTATTATACAATTGGTTTTTATTTAAGGTTATTAGTAATAATATTTTTAAATATCCATGAGTATGTTGCATACATATACATATATGACATATATGTGTGTGTTTTTTTAAGGAATTGCAAGTTTCCAAACATATGCAAAGTTAAGTAAGTAAAGAAAACTGAATTAAAATGCACCAGAACAAAGTTCTGGTGCATTTTAATTGATGTAAGTATAGAATTTTAACTTATTAACATGGTTAAATAAATTTTAAGTTGAGAGAGTTAATAGAGTTGCAGCATTTTTAGAGAAATATCAATATTTACCTAATGTGCTATTGGTAAGATCTTTTCTTTTCCTTTTGTGATTTCATATATTTATTGGATAAAATTTAATAGTGTTTCAAAATCACAAACCATTTTTTAAGTGAGAAAGAATTTTCAAAACTGCCATGTCCTTAAATGGGTTATTCTATAAGTTTTCTCTGCTTTTTAAAGTTGTATTTTTTTATTATCATTATTATTTAATTCAGATTGTTGGCGACATAGTTCATGTCTTAAAGTCCTCTGTCACAGTTAACTCAGCAAAAATGAAGACATTGATACACTTTTGCATTATGGAATACACAAGTTGGCAATTCCTCGTCCACTGCCACCCTAGTACAGGAAAGTATGCATGCATACACAACCCTTAAAACTAGTAAAACTAAACTGAGTAATAAATTGTGGACCTTAAACTGTTTTAGGTTGACCTCAGATTACAATTGGCAAACAAAAAGCCATTTTTACAAAGGTCTTACTATAAAAAATAAAATCGAGGTCAGCAAAAACTGCCAACCTCATTCGTTTTTTCGCTTTGGTTAGGACTAGAGTCAGGTACAATAATGTATTGAAATCAATTAATAATTAAATAAGTAATGTGTTTTTAGATATTCAAGTTAAACACTTAATTAAGCAATTGCTGCAATTACTTTCAAAACACTAAAACTGGACATACTGTTTAGAAAAAGCTGTAAATTTGTATGATTTTTTGAAAACACTTTTATATATATATATATATATATGTATATATATATATATATATATATATATATATATATATATATATATATATATATATATATATATATATATATATATATATATATATATATATATATATATATATATATATATATATATATATATATATATATATTTCATGCTTAATGAAAAGTTATTTCATGCTTAATGAAACTTTTTATATCGATGGTAATCAATTAACTCTCTTCAAGCAGGTGCTCTAAATATTATTCAGACTGGTACAAATATTTATCCCTTTGATAAAGAGCAACGTACACCGAAACAGTCCAAGTTTTTTTAAAATAGTTTATAATAGAATTTTTTTTTTTTAACTAAAAAAAGAAAACAATGAGTATACGAAGTCAAGACGCGAAATTAATTTGATATCAGAATGATATCAAGACTTTCTCAAGCTATAATATCAAATAATGATATCATTATGATATCGTAGTGATATCATAACGTTGGGAAATAAACTTAATATATAGCAGAATTTTATACATTAGTTATTCGGCCTTTGAAGTTAAGCGGATCAAAAGTTATTGAACTTTTTGTAGTAAAAAAATGGGTAATTTTTTGATAAAAGGTATAGAGCTTAAGTATGGAAAATTTGCTGCAAAATGGTATCAAGAATGAGAGTGTTATTGACATTTGAATAATTTTTAAACCGATAACACATTAGACTTGAAATTTTCCATATTGACCCACCAACTATAAGAAAATAAAATTCCGAGACTTTTTTTTAAAGTTTGTCAAGATTGACCAAAATCAAATATTTTACAGAACAAGGGTTTTTATTAATTTATATGTTTTTAGGGTCATACTGACTTTTGAATCGTTATTACTTTTGACTTGAAATTTTTCATATAATCAAACAACTTCAAAAAAAAATAAAAAACCAAAATTTTACTTTAAAAATTTTTTTTCTGTTTTTGAAGAACAAAATTTGGGGTCATATTATAATTTTATTATGTGAACATCCAAAAAATACATCATGACATAATTATTACATAATTTTCAGACTTGTCATTAAAATTATTACATAAATTACAGGCCAGTCATTCAATTACAGAAAAAGGGATGTACAAACCAATTGGGCATATCGACCTTAAATATATTTGAATTTTTGAACCGTTATTACATTTGAGTTAAAATGTTAAATAATGATCCAGTTTTTATTGAATCTGTTGGGATCATACAGAATCGTTTATTTTACTGACTGAAGTGTTTTTACTTATATAATTATTTAATGAAGAATATTAATTAGGGTTACAATATGCAAATGTGCATAAAGGAATCATGGAATCTGAAAAATACATCATTTTTTCATTTGAAATTATAGCATAATTTACAGACCGGTCAGTAAATTACTGCTTAGGGGTTGCTTAAACCAATCAGGCAAACTGACCTTAAATATATTTGATAATTTCCAACTGTTATTTTATTTGGCTTAAAATTTTTGATAGAGATACATAACTATTAGAAAAGTAAATGCCATAATTTTTTTGCATCAGTAGAAGTTATCCATTTTTTTAATTTTACAGACTGATATGTTTTTACTTATTTACCTAGTCTTTTAGAAAAAATTCTGGGTTATATTATAAAAACTCCACGCAAATATGCATAAAGGATCGTGGAATCCAATTGATTCATTTGTTTAAAACTATTTGCTTAATTTACTGATTAGTAAATCACTGTGTGAGGGCATTGAAATCTCTCTAAAACCATTCAGAATTACCTATTTAACAGACAGAAGATCCTTTAATAAAGTTAATATTTAAATTTAAATGAAAATAACTTATAGCAACCTGCAAGTTTCTGCTGTTACACCTTCTATTACTTAAGCAGTAATAGAAGGTGTAACAGCAGAAACTCTACATAAAATTGTAATAAAATCATTATTAAAAACAATACATCTAAATACATACAATAATACATCTAATAACAATAGATAAACATTGACTTTTAAAAAATATTTGTTAATTCGTTTTAAAAATAAAAAAAAATTGTCAATTATAAATTAAAACGAAATAAATATAAATTAAGAAACATACTATTTAATATTGTTAACGTGAACTATTGACAACATCTAAGATTAAGAAATGAAAACAACATTAAAACAAAAAATGATGTTATTCTAAAAATTATCTCTTGGTTTTCAGTGAAGGATTAGAAGTAGAGAGTTTCAGTAACGAAACAATCTAATAATCATTTTTAACGAAAGACACAAGCGAGAAGGTAAGCCAAGTTGTCTATCAACACAAAATATTACAACAATAACACCACAATCTTAAAACACACAGATTCTTTGGCACTAAACGCTGCAAATTAACGCTAGTGTCAATACTAAACTAACAAAGTTAACTTCTATCCTCAGCCTTTTACCGTTTCTAGAGAACATTAATGGTTATCCTGAAAAACTTACAGGTAATTCTATTTGTTGATGACATAAGAAACATATGGATTTTATTTTATCTGGTTTTGGATCTGACCTGTTAACTGTTGTTACAGAGAGATTTGAAGTTATCATTAAATAGAGATAGTGAGGCATATTCTGCTGCTCTAAATGATATGGTGTATCTGGTAAAGACTTTGAAAAGTCTTTTTACTCTTGTTGATATTTCTATATTGATGAATGGCAGCATTGTTACTGTGTTTTCTAGTTTACATCCTCTCTGATTATATTTTTGTTTAGACTTCTCATTAAAACCTTATTAACAAGTCATTGCTAAGTTAGTATTTGTATACAATAATATAGTATTTTATTGTTCCTTGGTGCTCCAAAAACTCTTTATTGTCTATTTTTCTTCCTAGAACATCAGTTTTTTGTAGTACTCTCCATTTATTTTATTTTTCTGATTCATATTACACGGCTGTTTCACTCAATATAAAAGCGAGCCTGACGTCACGAGTTTATCAAAAAAAAAAGTATTTCCGCATAAAAAGTATAAAAATTCATTAACTTTAAAATAATAGTATTTTTTTTCTATAAATGCTTTCATCTTCAAATAAAAAAAATATAAAAGATCTATCTTTCCTTGTTAAATAACCATTTACATTAAACGGAATAAAAATGAAAGCTGTAAAAATATTGTTAATAATTTGGCATCACTTTTCTGATTTTGGCGATTTTTACGCAAAACCTGTCTTAGGCCAACTAAGATTTGATAACATAGCTACATGGTCGATGGTTGAAATTTAGAACAGTTATTAATAAATGTCTGTTCTATCTAGATTTCTACAGACTTTGCAAGTTTTTATATAGAAAGTTAGTTTTTAATGCACTTATATTTTTGTTTTTATTCGTTTTGAATAAAAAACATAACATTTTTGAAAAGTCTGTGGATTTAGTAATACTTCAACCTTATGTAAATAAGAAAATCAAAAAATTATTTTCTGTACCTCTAGCTATGTTATCAAATATGTTTTCAAACTTGGCATGTTTAGCGGTGCATCTATTTGTCAATATTATTCTATTTAAGTTGTTTGTATTATAGTTTTATTACTATATCAATAAAGATTATAAAGCAAAGTTTCGTGGATTATTTCCTCGTGGATATTCGACTAATCTCAGATAAGTTGCTTAATTCTTTTATTTTTAGTGTATTTATTTGTAAATATTATTTTATTTAATTTCTTTTATTATATTATTATTATAATATCATTATCATTATTTATGTGATGTATGCAACTGAGAGGGAAATTTTGAAACTGTACATCGGTTGGGAAGATGGTTGGGAAAATGAGTATAACTTTAATTTTGTAAAGCGAGTAATTGACACTAGTAAGATCACTAACAATGTGATTTCAATTTTATTAACAGTTTTTCATCCAAAAGCGTTGTTTACTTTTTTAAGTTTTCTTTTGCCAATTGAGTTTTATATGCCTAATATCGATGTGTTAAATAAAATGTGCCGAAAAATAAAACAAAGAAAAAAAGATTCTAAAAAGTATTTTGAAGCTTCAAAAAACATAGCATTTTTTAAAGTGCAACTGTCTCCAGCTCCACAAACAAAAAAACAAAAAAAATCAGCAGATGCAGATAATTTTTATATTTTAAATAGGAATAAGGAACTAAGTAGTCAAGTTGAACAATTAATTTATAAAGAAAAAAATAATGTGGAGCAAATAGATAATTTAAAAATACAGGTATCAAAGTTGGAAACTGAAGTTATATATTTAAATTCTAAAAACAAGGCTCTCAACGCACATTGTAACTCATTAAGTACTCAATTAGAGACTATGAGTATTAGGCTAAAACAGGAGGAGCAGTTCCAACTTTAAAAAAAAAAAATTAAAAAAAAGCACACCATAAATTTGCATCTGCTCGTGCCAAAAATGTAAGATTGCTAAAAAAATTTAAATTTGAAAAAAAAAATGCAAAAATCAGTGATATAAACAAGAACAGTTGCCAAATTTGCAAATATTTTGCTAGCAGTGATAAGGATTTAGTTGTCGTTGATTCTTATTTAGACTATGACAACATTGGTTCCTCTGAATTATTCTGTGGGTTTAAATTAAGTAATCCACAGACTATATCATTTAAAAAGCCAATAGTTGGTAAGAAATATACTTACATTAAGTTAGGAGATGGTAATTCTTATTCTAAGTTAGGTAGGCATGCTGCAGCTAGACGATCTAAACTTGCTTTTATATTCCTTCGATTATTAGCTTGTTCAGATTTGGAAAGTGATTTGTCTATGTTGTTTTGTGATTCTGTGTGTTGTGAAAAGTCTATGTTTCATTGTGTTGCAAATAAGTTGGGTTTAGTTAGACAGTTAAGTGTTTCTGATGCTGTAGAGCTGCAGAGCCAATTAAGAATGCCCACGGCTGAATTCCGTAGGCTAAGACGTATTCTGTGTAATCTTGGTGCAAGGGTTCTCCCATCTGAGCCCAAGATAAGACAAGAACAAGAAATGCGGACAATGCATGTTAGTAAAGAACATGTTACTGTAAAGTCCATGTTGCTTTATCCATCTGCGAATGAAGCACCTTGTTTAGTACCTGTATTGATGGTCAAGAATTTGATAACTTATATTGAAGAGGTTTTCAATAGTCTGCACGTTCGTGACCACTTCAATTCTGATGTCGGTTTTTGCGAAGAGGTATGGCTCCTTTTTGCTGGGGATAAGGGTGGGAAGTATATGAACTTCCATTTTGAAGTTGTCAATTCTAAATCATCAGGGTCTGTATATGATGTTCATTTATTTTGTATGTATCAGGGTTCAGACTGTCGTGAGAATATTGCCTTAGTTCTCGGGCATTATGCCAACGACATTAAAAGAATTCAGTCGTCAGATTTTAAGCTAAAAGGCAAAATAGTCAGGTTGTTCTTAGGTGGAGATTTTCATTTTATCGATGATGTTCTGGGACACCAGGGTTCAGCTGCTAGCTTTCCTAGTTCTACAGACCTAGTTAAGTTGAATTCTCTAAGAAACCATGCTTCTATGCCTCACACACCTGCTAATTGTAACATCTTAAGGAGGACAATACAATCTCTGGAAAGTGCTTACAATGAGAACTTGTGTGAAGATAGACAAGGTGGAAACCTAAGAGCTCTAGGTAAGTTTCATAATTCAATTATTGCTCCTGTGATTTTCCCCATAATAACTTTAGATAATGTAGTGCCACCTGTTTTGCATATTATGTTAGGAGTTGTGTTAAAACTTTATAAGTTATTGTTGAAGGAGTGTAAGATTTTGGATTGTCAAGCTGTTTCGTCTTTGTCGCATAATGAGAATGTGAGAACGAATGAATTGTGGGCTGCTAAAAGCTTTGAATGTTCTAAAACAGCAGACTCTTTACGTTTATTAGGAAATCAATTTGTAGACGTTGCAAATCTACAGACTCGTTGGTTAGCTTTTGATAAAAATATTTCTGAATTGGAATGCATATCTCTAAACTCCTCCAATAAAAAAAAAACCTGTAAACAGCAAGAAAAGTGTGCTAGTATCAGGTGTTTAATTACTAAATATGATTGTAACATTGATTGGGTGCAGTGTGGTACGTGCCAAAAATTGTTCCATCAATTTTGTGAAATTATTGGTGGTTCGGAAAAGAATGTATTGTGTGATATAGAGAAGTATGAGTGTTTAGCATGTCAGGGTGAAGATTTAGAATGTCTTGACCTTTATATTTCTGAAAAAATTTCTTTTATACGCGCACAGCGCGAAGTTTTAGACGTTGAGTATATTCGATTGCAGATAGAGTGTGAAGACCTAGAAAAAATATCTATAAGTAGCATGGGGACTCATGAGAGGTCTCTTTATAAGGCCCTTGAAGATATGAAAGTTGAGCGACAAGCTTACCATGGTAATGTATTTGTAGGTAATCATTGTAAAATAGTATTAAGAAACCACTATAAACTTTGTAGTGTTATTGATGATGAAGCAATTAAAAAAAGATTTGTACATGTGTTTAGTGTTTTTAATAACTTGCAACCTATTCTTTTTAAGCGAAAATTTCTTTCTGATGCCGAAATTTCCGAGCTTCATCAGTATATAAATTTATTTGCTATTGAGTTTCATGCTTGCTTTCCAAAAGAAAGTATCACGCGAAAAATGCATGAACTCATTTTCAATGTGCCACTATTTGTAAAATTGCATAAAACTATTGGGTTGCTGAGTGAAGAGGAGGGAGAGTGTTTGCATAATAGCGTAAATAAGGAATTAAGGCAGTTTCATTCAGTTAGAAATCAGAAGCAAAAGCTGCATCTTGTTTTAAAACGCTTTGAATTGCACAGCAAAGCTGATAGGAAGCTTCAAGCCTCTAAGGTGAGAAAGTGTGTTGTGTGTTCAGAGCGTGGCGAAAATTCATTTTATAGACAAGGTCTTTGTCTTGTTTGTGGTCATCAAATTTAGTTTAAATGTTTGAAAAGTTAAAAAAAAATTAAACTTTTTACATCTAAGATAAATTATATAAGATCCTTAATTTACAAATAAGAGAATTCTATTCTGTTTTAATGCCTGTAATGTTTGTTCAAAATAATAATAATTTTTTATTACAATGATTTTATATATTAGGTAGATGCCCATTCTGTTCCTATTTTCAAAAGTTTATTATATCTATGCAATGCCTTTGCTCAGGTTAAAGAATGGAATAAAAGCCTAGCATCAAATGTATAGCTAACTATTTTAATTTGTGATCAGAGCAACTGGTATGTTTGTTGGATATGATTTTGTATGTTTATGTAGTTAATTCAAAAAACGTTTTATCCTTTGTTATGTAATATGTAACATTTTTTATATATATTAGATCTCCGTTCAATTTTTATCATCAAAAGTTAGTTCTACCTTCGCAGGACCTCTGCTCTACATACCTCCTCTCTGGTTAAAGAATGGAATATGAGTCTCATTTATCAAATTGGTGTAAAAATTTAGCTTGATAATTTAAGAAGTTGTAAACTTTATTATCACAATTGCCAAGTTGATTAAATGTTCTTCTGGTTTTAAATGAATTATGTATGAGTCTAGTATCATCTGGGTGTTCAAAGATAGTTTACTGCTTGAATAACTTATCAATGGACCAACTAATTATAAAACAGTTTTTAATGAAAATAAAAACGAATTATCAAAAGATTTAAATCAGCTATTTGTGTATATTTAAACACTTTATTTTTTGTGAGAAGAAATTATTGATACAAGTACCATAAAATAATTCTACTACCAAAAGCTAGGTTAATTCAAAACCTTTAACTCAATTTTGGTCATGAATTATTTTATTAGAATTGATGAGTTTTTATTTATTAACTACCTAACACCATATTATTAGAACTTTATTTTGTAATGTAATGATTTTATCAGCGTTCCAAAATAATTTTCTAAATCAAGAACGTCTATATTAAAAAAAGTACTCATTTAACAACTAATCCCCCCTTATAACGACGTTTTTCATAATTTTGCGGAAAATGTGGTTTGCTTTCACAATTCGATTAAGGCTGTTTTAGTTAACCTTAAATAATTAAGTAAGGTTTTTTTGTTTTCATTATTGTCAAACAATAAGTGTATTTGATAATAACTATTAGGAATATATTTTTCTAATTTTTTTTTGATAAAAAGTAACATCAAATTACAAAAATTTAGCCAAATTCAATATATGTCATATTTATTCTAAACTAAAAGAAGTTTTTATACTAATGCATTAAATGTCATAAGGTAAAACATTTTATTGATGTCTTAATTGTTTTTACAAAACAAAATTACCTCTTATATTTCAAAAGTTATAAAAGTTTTAGTAACACCCCTTTAGTCAAAAATTAACAAGAAGCCGTTAAGCTCGGTTTGAAACAGCCGTGATTAATTGCAATCTTTTAAGTTATCTGTTAATCGCTATCTTGCTTTATAATTTTCATCTTGAGTCTTCTCGTAACTTCCACCTCTAAAAATTTTTGCTTTTAGCCTTGTTGGAAATACAGATACTTAAAATAAAAAGTCAATCTCGCATGATTTAACAAGTTGATGATTTACTACATTATGGTAATTGTTCTATCCCTACTTCTAGCAAAACATCTTCCCTAACTCTAGCCAAAAATTCTCTAGAATTTTATCCAGAAGATGTTTCTGCTTCTTTAAGTTTATTTTCTGAATTAAACTTGAAAACTGCTAATGATGTTCTTTCAAGCTCTGTTACTCAAACTTCTATTTTAGACAAGCCATTAAAAAGTCATTATGATGATTGTCTTTTTAAAACTCAAGTAAATAAAGCAAATCTCCCAGTTTCCAATTCGGATTAACAACTACCTTTATTATCTGGTGATTTGATTAATTACCTTAAATTTCCTGAGTTAATCAGATCAAATATCAGAACAGACAAACTAATGAAAGATGTAATGAATATAAAATTAAATATTAAGCGATCTTATCAAAATATAATGTCCGAAAAGTAAAAAAAAAATGAATGTTAGAGAGGATTGTAAGATTAACTATTTGTTGCAAATAAATTTATAATTGGAAAAAGAACTTGGTTTAGCTTTTTGTTGATCCCAATCCAATCGACAAAAAGCAAAACATTTAAAAGATAAATTTTGATAGCACTGTTTTGAAAACAACTGAAGAAACGAATGATTCAATTATAAAGGAGAGTTTGTAATTTATTAATCAAAGATTGGAGGAAAAAACGCTTATTACAGTCTTGTTTACCAGCATGCTGGAAAGTACCATCTGTTATTCATGTTTTAAAATTTCTGAAGAGCAATCTGGTTCGTCCAATTACCACCCATTAGTATTCTTCCTATCATATGAAAGGTTTTTGAATCTTTAATTAACAAACACTTAATCTCTCATGTATAAACTAATAACTTACTTCCTGATCATCAATATGGATTTTGATTTTCTCGTTCTACAGGTGATTTGCTAACAGTAATAACCAATAGGTTTTATCATGCATTAGATAGAGGTAGAGAGATTAAGACTATTGTACTTGACTTTTCTAAAGCTATTGATAAATTTTGGCATGCTAGTCTTCTCCATAAGTTTTCGTCTTACAATGTATCTGGTAACATCTTTAAGGTTATTAAGTCCTTACTTTCAAATCTTAGTATAAAAATTGTCCTCGATGGACAGCACTCTTCTTCAAATCTTGTATCTTCAGGGGTTCCTCAAAGTTCAATCATTGGCCCTATACTCTTTTTAATTTACATTAACAATCTTCCAGATATTCCTACATCTATGGTGGCATTGTTCTCTGACGACACTACCATTTATTCGTGTATATCAAAAATCCGTTGCAAAATTAGCATCTGCCAAGGTTGCGTCTCTTTATCGAGCTCGACACTTACTTACTCTAGATTCTATTCTCTATCTCTATAAATCTCAAATCCGCCCCTATATGGAATACTGATGCCATATCTGGGGCGGATATTCTAATGATACCCTTTCTCTTTTAGACAAGGAGCCAGAAAAGCATTGTAAACATCGAAGAACCTGCTCTTGCAGCCAACCTCTAACCATTTTCACATCGTTGTAATGCTGCTTCTCTTTCTCTTTTATAAAAAATACTATAATGGGCACTGCTCTAAAGAGCTGGCGTCCTTATTTCATCTACTAAAATTCATTCTCGTATGACTGTTCCTAAGTGCTCCAAATATTCTTATTTTTTATTTTTTTCCTCCAACAATAGTACTTTAGAATTCGCCTCCTTTATCTTGCTTCACTGATTCATATAATTTGCAATCTTTTAAGTCGTCTTTCAACCCTTATCTTGCTCTACAAACTTCATCTTTTCTGCTCTAGTAACTTCCAATTCCTATCGTGGTTGCTTGCAGCCACAAACAAAAAAACTATGTGTTGTAATAGATACAACTCACAAGTATACATACAATGACTTACTGGTGTTTCAACGCTGTGCCAAAGGTCCAACAGATCACAAACATACATAGAATAAACAAAAATTTAGATAAAATGACTAACCTACATTATCAAATGAATTATCCTACAGATCCAACAAAAGAGTAAGATGCATATATTAACTTACAGGTAGATAAACACAAACATACACATAATGACTAAAGGCTAAATAAATACAAACATACATATAAAAACTTACAGGTGGTTCAGCACCGCTCCAAAGGTACGACAGAGCACAAACATACACATAATGACTGCCGGGTACATAATTATAAACATACATATAGTGAATTACGGGCTAGTAAAAACAAACATACAAATAATTACTTACCGGTTGATAAACACCACTACAAAGGTTCAACAGAAGACAAGTACACATAAAATGATTTTCAGATGCACCTACAAAAACATAAGTATAAAAACAAAATAATGTAATCACAAGTATACGTATATTGACAGATATGTCAGCGCAAAAATAAAAAGCATGACTTACAGTACGACGCCATGATGTCAGATGTCCGATTAAAAACAAATACACATATAAAAAATTGTGGGTGCGCCAATGCCACTCCAGATGACCAAACAGAATACAAACAAGAATACATTAAATTCAAAAACAACAATAATAATAATAAAAGTAATAGTAATAATAATAATATTAATAATAAGAAGAAGAACAACAAAATAAATACAATAAATTCAATCAGCATTGTGTCAAAAACGATATAAACTGCATTTTTGATTTTTACGAACTTCACTCTCCACATAACCATCAGCTTTTCCCTTAACCTCAACACATTTTATCCTCCACTCCTTGACTAACTCAATTTCATATTTATCATCATATTGATTGCATAGTATCTGAAACTCATAGTCTTCATCAAATTCATTGTCGTCTAGAACAATTACCACGATCCCCGAATACAATACATCGTTGTCATCATCATCTACCATTTTATGTTTAATTCTTTTTTCTAAAAACTTTGGACTCCCTCCCTTTGATGTGTCTGTTCTTATCTTAGTTTCAATATTCATTAACAACTTAGTGTCAACCTCTAATCTGACATGTTTTTTTTAATGTTAACAACATTTCTCGTCTTTCATTAATCTGTCTGATAACTGAAGATTTTATTATAGTTCCAAGTTGTTCTGAAGCGTCTTTATAAAATTTAGAAATTGATAGCATGTTGGTTTTTAATACATCAATACCAAATTTTTTGTAATACTTTCCTTTTCCCTTTTTACCTAACTTCACTTTTCTAGAAATTTTTGCTGTTATACTTTTTTTCGAAACTTAAATTAAATTTCGAAAAAAAGTATTACAGTCTTTGCAACTTCATTACAATTTCATTTTTAGATCCTAAAATTTTTTCAAAACCCTCTTCACACAAAATTAAACCACCATTCTTTCTAATTTCTGTTGTCAAAAACTCTTTATCTTCACTTGCCTTTAGTTTCTTTATTTTCTTTGTTTTCAAGTTGCGCTTGTCCATCATCAGTTTTATACTGCAATATATTTGCTTTTTTTTCTCTGTACTTTCTGATATATCTTTTTCTATATCGCCTTGCTAGTAAAACTAGCTTTTCAATTTCTTCTTGTGATTTTCCATCTATTTAATCAGCTGTTTTGTTGTTGTTAAACATGATGACACAACCAGCAGCTTCTGTTGTCATGTTAGGTTTCATTTTTAACCTGCGATCATGGAAGTAAAGTCACGTTCAGACACAGCGTTAGTTCGTGGGCAGTTTTGAATTTCCTTGAGCACATCATTACCCGGATTGTGATATTTTCCTCCAGGCAATTGGTCTCTTGACTGACTCTGAATTTTTAAAACCACCATGAATATTTCCTTCCTGCTCAATTTCTTTTTCCTATTCTATAATTGCTTTTTCTGCAAATATTCTAAGATTGTGAATAACGTGTAAGCCGTAAATAAAATAGTGCATTTGAGAAATTTTCATTTTCCATTTAAAGGAAGCTGATCATAGTTTTTAACAACAAAAGTTAAAATTGCTTCTCTCTAATGTTTAAGTTGGCTAAAAAGAGTTGAATTATCTATAAGGCGATCCGTCATCAGAGATTTGAACGAAAAAATAAGTTTCCTAAAATCATCCTTGTAGTTTTCCTTTTCAGGAGAAAATATCTGAGGCATATCAGTGAGTAAATTTTTTAGCTCTCCTAAATAAGATTGTGCCGCTCCCGAAAACATATTTTCTATCCCAAACGTGTAGCTACCTGATAATGTTGTGACTTGAAAATTACCAACCCCCCTAAAATTATACTTTTTTCCATCTGTATGAAGAAGATTGTGTGTGCTATAAAACATAGCCTCTCTCATTTGAGATTTTGATAAAAGGTTCATTTAACTAAAAAGTTCAGCGCTAAAGATTTTTTTGGAAGTAAGCCACATAAAATTCCAGCCATTTTTTGTAGTACAGTTCTGATAACAGATTCAACTTTATTAACAGAAACATTTTTACTCAAATGGTCATAATATACAGTTCAAATTTCATAATTGTATCTACCTCCTTCAAAAACGTCAATTTCATTTTTTTCAAATATGTCAACTCTTTCCTTCAGCTCATCTGTAAGATTGTTATTCAAACTAACGATTTATCTTAAAAGAGAGTTTGAATAACGAAGTTATTCAAACTCTCTTTTAAGATAAATCATTCGTTTCATAAGATGTTTTCAAAGCAGTGTTTACAATTTTTATCTTTAAATACCATGTCTTTTGTCAATCTGATTGTGAACTCTTTAAAGCCAAATTAATTTCTTCTTCCAATCTTAAGTTTATTTTTAACAATTGGCTAATCCTATAATTTTTTCTAATGTCTCTTTTGTTGACATTTCTGACATTATGTTTTTGACAAGATTGCTTGAAACTTTCTTTTATACTCATCGCATCTTTTATTAACTTGCCTATTTTGCAATTTATGGTGAACACTTTTCCGTTTAAATCTTTTTATTTGATAGGTCAAATCACCAGATAATAAAGGTAGTTTTTTTATCTAAATTGGAAACTGGAAGGTTCTCTTCACTAACACGAGTTTCAGTATGAAAATTTTCAGATCTATTTCCTAGAGGGATGTATGCAATAGAAGTTGGGGTAACAGGGCACGACAATTCATCATTAGTAATTTGCAAGTTTAAATCAGAAGATACAAAAAACAATTACTTGATTTGGAACAGTTTCACTACTGTAGATAGAAGTAGAAGAAGAACAAGCATCAGAAGGTAACAAACCAACAATATCAGGAAAAGCACCATTAAAAAATAAAACAGAGCTTAAAAAATGTTTTTTTAAGTAAATTTTTGACTCGATTTAATTTTACAATGTAATCTTTGAACTTTTTAAGTTCTTTATAAGCATCACTCTAGAGATACTATACTTACAGTCGGTTGTAAAAAATAATAAAAGATTTTTTTTTGCGATGTTTTGTTTATCTTTGTCTTTGCAAATTTGTAGAAAATGGCTATTAGTTAACATAAAATCAGGATATTATATAATAGGGTATAAGAGAGCAAACTTCATGAAAATTTTGGGTTTTTTGTCAAACGTCAAATGTTTTTCGCTGAGCCGTGAAACCTCTAATAATATGCCACATCACCTATTCTTAATTGAAAACACTCTAACTAATATAGAGTTAATTTTTAGTCTTTATACGGCTTATATTTTAGTACTTATTTAAAAAAGACATCTGCGCTTAAGATAGCGATTATGAATAGCATTATTTTTAGAAATTGCAAAAAATCCAGCAGTATCACCTGCTTTCATTGACTTATATTTACAATTTACAACTAAATAACATATTTAAAATACTAATATGAACGTGTTAATTAAGTACATATTAGTAGTAATATTAGTAGTAGTTTACGCTGTGTTAGACAGACCCAGTAAATGTGTTGTTTTACCCTCTATTTGTTATAATACTACAGCAGTTATGTTTGACTGCTACTCAGCTATTATTTAAAAGCTGTTTTTGCTGTTACACCTTCAATTGAAAGTGAGTTCAATGCATCTAAAATTCTGTTAAAAAAGAAATGCTCCCTTTTATTAGGAGGGAGCATTTCTTTTTTAATATAGTTTCTGCTTTAAGAGCTATAATTGCAGCAATAAGAGTCCTAAAGCAATACCTTCTTAAATAGTTTTAATGAGTGGAAAACGTTCCATGCATAAAATTGTATAACTGGAACAAATATTTCTATTTTACTTTCTAAGATTTAAGAAGCCATTGATATTCAGTTTATTTGAATGTTTATTGGAACACAATTTTTACAAAGCATTTATAACAATAAATAAATCAGTGAAATTTTTAAACAAATCATTTAAAAAGTTCCAAAAGTAAAAGGAAAGCACAAATGAATTAGGAATGTTTGTAGAAAGACTTTTAAATTAGCATAGTTAATAAATATCGTTTGTAACTATGTTGTAAATGTAGAAGTTAAAAATTCTGGTTGCTTAAATTATAGTTAATAGGACTTAATAGAAGGAATTATTAGGACAAAAAGCCATGATAATAGGATTTAAATTCTATAAAGAGTAGTTAATAAAACTGAAATCCATAAAAGTAGCAGAAAAGATTTAAGAACTTACCACCGATAGTAAAAGCAGTAATTATAAAAGTAAATAAAGACATTTTGCTGACATTTAGAGAAGACCTAGTTGATGGACTGTTAAATATTCAGCATTCTAACAAGAGTAACTACACTGTAATCACTTTTGTGTAGATCTTCCAGCACAAATTATGACGCTAGTGAAAATGCCTTAAAACTCAGACGTTACTATAAAGTTAGACTTGTAAGTTTTCTAAGGTATTTCATTTGTTATTTAATTAGACTTATTTAAAAATTTAATTATTTGCATTGAATACTTTACTTTGCATCATATTACTTCTTCATTGATTTATTTGGTGAGTATTTTTATTTTAGGATAAAAGATGGTATTTCGATAAAAGATGGTAATAAAAAAAATTATAGATGGTGTTTTGAGATCTAAGCAAAAATATAGACTTTGTGAAGTTAGTCTTTATCCATTGACAGACTATCAATTCATAAATGTGCAAATATGTTTCTCTGGCCAATCTAGTGTCATCTTGACAATATTTGTAAAACCATTCCATTTTGTGTGGTGTTGTTTTGTGGATTACAGAAGTCAGATAGTTTAGAACAATTGAAAGACTTTACGGGGGAGTTAAAAATCTTATGAACATCCATAAAGAATGTATGCAGTAAAACCACGGACCCTTTCCCATTATACACACCTATACGTTTTGTATGTCTCCTTTCTCTTTCCACTGCTTGCGTATCTATTATTACAAAATCAACCCCTTGCCCCCAAGCTTTTTCCAACATAATTTTTTCTAAGCATAAAAAACAAAAATATTTTAATTATTTTGACATCGCTCATAACAGTTATTAATTTTGTTACTTAACCAAAAATAATTTTTTAAACTCAATAAATTCTATGCTTTTGTTAATAAAAAAAGAAATCAAGTTTTCAAATAGATAGAGAATGAGAATTAGTCACACGACGTGCATACCTGCTATCATTGACCACCCTCTCTCTCTCTCTCTCTCTCTCTCTCTCTCTCTCTCTCTCTCTCTCTCTCTCTCTCTCTCTCTTTCTCTTGTACGCATTCATAAGTTTTTGTGTAACCCCTTCCCTCCACACCTGCACCCATACTTTATGTAAGACCCCTAAAGGAAAATGATATTATTTATTGCAATGGAAAAGTCATACAGTAAAAGGTTAAATAATTTGATGAACCAGCTAAAGCTCTAATTTAATCTCTATAATAGTCATTATGGATGTGATTTTAAGGTAGAAAAAAATCTATGATGGTTGAACGAATTTTTAATCCCACTGGTACTAACTGCTAAAATTTTTAAAGAAAAAAAAACAGAAAAATTATCACAAAGATATCAGTCGGCATTGCCGAATGCCGACTTTAATTCCGAGGATTTCTACTCTGATCATCTATTAATTAATTTAGCTTATGATATCAGCTATAAAAAAAATGAAACAATATCCTTCTCAAGTAGTAGTTCAGAATACTTGGTAAAAGTTATAAAGAACAGCAGTTTGTAAAAAAAACTTAATGCGAAGAATAATGAAAGCTGTTGTCTCAAGATTGAATGATTAAGTTTAATTTTTATTAAATGTTGTTTTTGTGTTTAAGTGTTATTTAAGTGTTGATTTGTTAAATTTTCTAGTTAAATGTTAAATACATCTTTTGACGAAATAGTATCTAATATCATAAGAATACAGTTAATCCCTCTAGAGCCCTCATCATCTGTTATTTATGTGTGTGTATGTGTATGCGTGTGTGTGTGTGTGTGTGTGTGTGTGTGTGTGTGTGTGTGTGTGTGTGTGTGTGTGGCTATATATATATATATATATATATATATATATATATATATATATATATATATATATATATATATATATATATATATATATATATATATATATATATATATATATATATATATATATATATAGCCCTTTTTGATTGATAATATAGTCTATTTTAAGGAAACATTAATTGTTAGAGATTAAATATTTTAGACAATGTTTAGAACAAGATAATATACATATGAATTTTCTTTAGTGTTTTATATGTTTTTATCAGGCTGTGTATGTTGAAAAACTAATATTTAAAAAGTTTTATAACTTATATATAATTGCAGTGTATTATAAGATACAATGCCTTATGAAATACGTCGAGAAAAATGTGAAACAAATTCACATTTTTCTCGACGTGATACATTTTTCGTAAGAGTCTCATAATGCAGCCAATCTTGCAAAATTTATGAAGGAATTGCTTGATCTTATGGGGACTATTTGAGAATCTTAATACAGTAATATGAGATAATATTGTAACTCCTAATGGAAGTAGAGAAGTTTGTAAAATTTCCTTGTCAAGGACGGTTGTCTTGACAATGAACGTATTCCTTCTTTAATCGCTTCCAATAGAAAAATTTTGGGAAATTTTGACTGAGTCGCTAAACAAACTTTAGGTTAAAAAAATTGTACAGAAAAACTGTGTAAAATGCTAACTTTATGTTTAGAGATTCTAAAAAAAATATTCCAAAAAACTGTAAAATTCTGTCCTAACAAAATATTGTATTTTACAAAAAACAAAAAAAAAAGTTTTATAGAGCAATTTTTTAATGCTAACTTTACATATATTTAAAAATTTTAGATTTTTATAAATTCGTTATTTTTTCATTTCAAATTATTTATTAAAAACACTATACTCTTTGTAATTCATCAATTAAATAATTCCTTTCATGAAAACTGATATAACAAGATATTTCATAAACAATAAAAAATCCAATAAAGAACTTATCATCTGCTTAAATAAAATGTCAAACTGTTTACCTTGTCATTCTAAAGCAAAACAAAAAATATGCACAATATGCTACATAAAGTCAGTTACCTTACTTAGCTCTCTTTTAATTCACTTTATAAATATTTTTTAACTTCTGAATACAACTTCAATGATCAATTCTTTGCATCCTGTTTTACATGTGCTTTATATGTTCAGTTGCTAAAAAAAATGAGCTAACACAAAAACACATGGAATAAGACCAGGGCAAGTTTTATTCATGTATATATTTTTTCCTAATTTATCTGCTGTGTTATTAATAAGTATACTTTTTATGACACCATATGTAAGTATATGGTATATATATATATATATATATATATATATATATATATATATATATATATATATATATATATATATATATATATATATATATATATAGATATATATAGATATATATAGATATATATATATATATATATATATATATATATATATATATATATATATATATATATATATATATATAGATATATAGATATATATATATTTATATATATATATATATATATATATATATATATATATATATATATATATATATATATATATATATATATATGTATATACATATATATATATATATATATAGATTTATATATATATATATATATATATATATATATATATATATATATATATATATATATATATATATATACATATATATACATATATATATATATATATATATATATATATATATATATATATATATATATATATATATACATATATATATATATACATATATATATATATATACATATATATATATATATATATATATATATATATATATATATATATATATATATATATATATATATATATATATATATATATATTATACCAAGTGATTAATAGATTTTGTATACATATAATAATTAAACAGGTAATGATCATATATATGTTATATTTTTAGGCTAACTTTTTTAATATAATTAACAAAATTAGATTTTATTATAAGAAAAACCACTCATTAAAATTAAAACTCTCATCCCAAAAAACTGCATTGAAGAATTGCAACAAATGTTCTGTTGAGGTTTCTTATTTAAAAAGACACAAATTCACATCTTTAGTTGCTTAGTGGTTTACTGCACTGCCTTCAGTAGAAGCATCCTAATGTTTTCATGCTTTTAGATGTGTTCAAGCAAAAACATTTTAAAAAATATGGGGTTTAGTGATAAGACTAAGTTTGACTTGTTCTAGCTCCAGTCATGTAAGTGTTTTTTTTTATAAATTACGATAGTAAATTATTTTTATATTGACAAACACACACACTAATTTTTCAAATGTACAATCGAAACGCAAGTATTAAATTTTTGTACACTAACTTCGAAAACAACTGAAATAAAGAACCTTGATAAAAAATATGCAGCAAATGTTTTTCAAGAAGAATTTCTCAAATAAGATTAACTTAGCAACATGTGGAAAACAATTGATTATTTCTATAGACTTATACTTTAAGGTAAAATTAACTCAAAATATTTCTGAAGTTGAACTTTACTTAAGGAGGTGCCGAAAGTCGTTTAAAATTGTAGTACAGTCTTTGTTGTATAGTTATTCGAGCGGCAAGTCAAAACAGCGCCTTTGGATAGAAAAAGAATAATTTTGAAATGAAGTTTGTGGCTTTTGTAAGCTGTAGTCGAAATTGATTACTCTCTTAAAAGTTGACTGGATGAGTTTTTAGCAACTGTTCCAACTATCAAGTAAAAATCACAAAAAATCATGACCTAAGTAAAGTTTTTTGAATACCTAGTATTAATATCAAAGTTTTAGACAACCTTTACTTGTTATACCTTATCTTTCGCATCTCCGTTTAGCTATTGGTTTGTTACATTCTAAAAGAACATTTATTCGGCAAAGAACTTATTTTATAGTTTTGCAGTATTTTTGATGGATTTAATAACATATTGTCATATCTATAAAATAAAAGGAAAAGTCCTGACTCACTAATTCACTGATTCACTCACTCACTCATCACTAACTTTCCAGCTTGCCTGGTAGCTAGAAAGCTAAAATCTTTACCTAGGTAGCTTATGATGTGCTTAGACAAAGTAAAAAGTTTAAATTTAAAAATTCGGCCTAGGGGAGGAAATAATAATGGCAGTAGTTTTTTATAAGGAGTCCATATACGAGTATACAGATGAAAGTTTTTATATATGCACATAATGAATTTTTGTGGCTCAAATGGTGTCGATACAAATCTATGGATTGCTATGATACCAAATTAGTTAGTGAGCATCTGGGTGCTTTGATCCTTATGTCCCTTCCCATGAGAGTCATAAAAATTGATTTCTGCACGGGTAGTCAGACTTCAGTGAAATTTTGTATGCATGTTACGATTATGTCATTGAAGCTATTTAAAACGGTCAAATTCAAATTGTGCCCGTTTCCATGGGAGTTAAATTTTGTTTTCTGCATGGATAGACAGATTTCAATAAAATGTTGTTGGCATGTTACTAATATGTCAAAATGGCATATAAGCTATTTAAAACTGTCAAATTCAAGTTGTACTCGTTCCCATTTGAGTCAATTTTTAATTTCTGCATGGGTAGGCGAATTTTGTAGGCATAGGCATGTTACTATTATGTCAAGAAGACTTAGGCTACTTTAAACTGTCAAAATCAACTTATGGAAGTTCCCATGGTAATCGCGAAATGTTAAAAATTATAAAAACCGCATTGAAATTTGCCCGCATTTTAAACGAATTCTGGTGATGATATATATTTATATATATGAGTATCAATCCCACACTTTTTGCTCTGATTATACTAAAAGTCGTCCGAAGATTGAGAAAAAAAGCCTTAAATTTGATAATTGACAGTTACTAAAATCTATTGGCAGTTATATCATGTGCCAAAATCATGTGAAAAAGAATTGAAAATCAAAAATTAGATCGTTAAAAAAGTAGATGATAATATAATATCCGTCTCTTTTTTAAGAAATGTATCCGACTAGCTGTATATACCCGTGCGCAACATAAAAAATGTAACAATAAATTAATTCTAAATATTCTTTTTACGTTTTTTAAACTTCCATCGTTTATTTGGAGTGGTTAAACTTCTTATGACGTATTAAAGAAATATCATTATATAGTTTTTGTTAAAAGAGAAATGTGATTGGGTAACTTTAAGTTATGATAATTACGCGGTGTTTAATAAAAAATTATGTAAATACAAAGACTATTTCTTGAAAAATGATATATTCTAACTTCGTTCTCCACCCAGTTTATTATACCTCTATAAAATAAATTGGATGTAGGAATTATTCATTATGCTCACCTTGCGTTGACGAATATATATATATATATATATATAATATATATATGTGAAATATATGAAAATTCACAGAAATTTCATAGAGAGAAATATTAGCAAAATTGCTAAATGCATACGAGTAAAACATTGTTGAAAATCTGTCAAATCAAGTTTTACCAAATATTAAAAAAAGTCAGGCCCAGCTAACACATGCTTAATTGGGCCGTTGTTGGTTTAACGTTTGATTGGATGACTAACGTTGGTCCAACGAAGTGCCAACGCGAAGCAGTTTGCTTTTTGTAAGCAGTTTGCTTTTTGTAATAGCATCGTTGTAAATCTTTATGAAAAGCAAACGAACTTTTTAGTTCTATCCAGGGATATTATATCTTTTTATAATATTATCAAAACATAAATTTTAAGTGCAAATATGAATAAAAAAATAAACATTAAGGCGTCGTGTACAAAAAAATATGCCACACTTACAGCAGCCTAAATCCAATATTTATGCTATGATTTTGAAAAATATACTGAAACTTCATTACGTTTCGACAGAAATGTTGGTAATACTTTTCTTGGGGTGTCTGATTGTGATAACATAGCTGGTATTAATATAGTTGATTGTGTGTTTGATCTTGAAAATAGCGAAAACATTTCGAATTCTTCTATAAAAAATGTAATATCGGGTAAAGATTGCTATATTGAGCAAATAGACTCTGTCAATTTTGATGAAGATAAAATAAACAAGATTATGTTTGCTGAAGAAAATATGCTTATTTGTTCAAATAATACTTCTGATTAGTCTTCTGATGAGTCTGGTTGTGATGATAATGACAGCAATATTAATTTTATTAATGAGTTAGCTCATTTGGCCGTTAGTTGTAGCATTCCTTAAGCTTCTTTGCGTAACTTATTAACTGTTTTAAAACTATATTTTCCTTACTTGCCTATGGATCCTTGCACACTTTTAAAGGCACTATAAGAAATACTATTGTTAAGCTATTAGATAGTGACGGGGAGTATTGTCATTTAGGTTTAAAAACTGGATTAACAAATATAATCCTAAAACAAATACAAATAAATAAAACTTCTCTTGTTCTACAATTTAATGTTGATGGGTTGCAGTTTTTCAAAACTTCTGGTGTTGTTTTATGGCCAATCTTATGCATGATTTTAAATTTTCCCTCAGCTCCATTTTTGGTAGGTATGTTTTGTGGAAAAAGAAAACCGAAAAGTCTTGAGAAATTCCTTTCTGAGTTCGTGATGGAGCTAAAAGACTTGCTCTCAAATGGCCTAAATGTTAAAAATATTTTGTACTCTTTTTCAATTCATTCTTTTGTATGTGATGCACCTGCAAGAGCTTTTTTGAAGAACATCAAATGCCATTCTGGTTATAGCTCATACACAATTTGGTTCACATTTATGCTGATGTAAAATTGTTAGGATCATTAGATGACTTTAGTTGCTTTCCTTATGAAAATCAACTTGGTGTTTTAAAAAAAATAGTAAGAAAACCACAAAATATTTTGCAACAAATATGCAGCCGTCTCACAGAAAAACTTAATACACATAACAGAAAAGCAAAGCTTGATATTTTGAACAGTTTACCTTTTCTTGTACCAAAAAGTATTCATTGTTGTGGTCCTTTGTTAACATTTTCAGATGTTGAACAATATAGGAAGTTAAATATAGGAAATTATTGTCTCTCTTTGTCATCAAAAAACTCTAACAATCATTTTCTTACTAGTGGCGGTGATTTCTGCATATTGAAAAACATAATCAAAATGGCACTATATTTGTAACTTGTCAAAAATATTTGCAGTTGTCAGAATTATTTGATTATCCATTAAACTCAAGTGAACTCGGAATATATAGAGTTACTAATAGAGTGTCTCCTCTAATTGTTTTGTCTGCATATGATAGTTTTTTTGTCTACTAACAGTTGGTAACAATGTGTTTGTAATGTAGGGTGTATATAGAATACTTACTCAAAGCCTGGTAGGTCTACATTTATTTTTTGACCTCCAAAAATTAGTTTCTTTCAATGTTGAACAGCCAAACTTAGATTTTAAAAAACAAACAATTTCTATTCCTTTTATTTTTTTAAATTCCTTTTTACTGTTCAGGCACTTTAGAAGCAGCCCGAAAGCACTCAAAAACCGCAGAATGCCAATCTAACTTGGAATCTGAAAATGAGGAAGCCAATCGTAAGCAGAATACAAAAAGAAAACACAATTCTGATGTAGATAATCTTGATTATCTATCGGAAATTGAAAAACAGTCTCAAAGCATTATGATGAACGTAGATTGCCTACAATTCCTACTTTTCTTGGGAGGAATTTTTTAAAAAAGGGGTGGTGAATGATAACAGCCTAATTAAAAAACATAAATAATATAATATAGTATTAAATATGATAATAGTGTAATATTTAAATATAATAAAAATAGATTGTAGTATAATTAAGAAATATTTCCTTTGATTTTGTAATTTTTACAAAGGTTGAGGAAACATGTCTGGAAAAATCCCGATCCATGATATGTTAGAAAGCAGCATTTTAGCAATTAGCAAACAAAATATCACTGAACAAAAGAAATCTAAAAATTTAGGCAAATTTACATTGGATTCAGGTATCTATTTTTTTTTTTTTTTTCTTTTTCACAAATTTATATGCCTAATTTATTGAATGCAGTTTAAATGGTTCTTAACTGCAAAGTAATAATGTCCATGTAGGGAAAAATTAATCCGAGCAAAAAGAATTTGCTTATAGAGGTTTTTTTTTTTTTTGGGGGGGGGGCGGGGAGGAGATGCTTCATTTTGTTTTTTCTCTAATTGCTGACTTGATTTGTGATTCCATTCATGATTTCATTCTGATTCGAAGACAGCTGTTTTGGTCATATAATAACTTGAGTATATTTTTATACAATCACTTGTTTCGCTTCAAAATAGTATCTAGTGCAAGCAGTTTATTTATTACAACAGAAAATCACAAAAAATGTTGCTGCAAAATATTTCAATATGAAAACACGATATTGTTTCTTTTTAAATTTCAAATATGTTTACTTTTCTTTTAGTCAGTAATGTAAGTGATAAACGGCATAACAAATCACGTGGTTTATTAATGTTGCAAGGTAAGTTAAATTTTTTAATTTTTTGTTTGTTTTATAGTTGTAAATATTATAACGCAAAATATTTACAAGTTGTGTAATGTTTTTGTGAAATCTTTCATCAAGGGGAAGCTGATCATGCACTCTTCAAAATCGTTAGCACATCATTCCACACAGAAAGTGGCAATAACCAAGGTAATTAAACTGTTAGCATTAAAAATATTGTTAATGTTGTTCTGTTGTCAAACTGTTTTCAGTGTTTTTCTTTCTGCATTCAGTGTTTGCTGTGTAGAATAAATTAGGTGAAGATTGTAACTTAAATAGTTTTGTTCATTTGAAGTTAATCTTTTTAAGTTGATCATCCTACCTTACTTCATTTAGTTTGTGCTCGCCTTACAAAGATAGAGCAAAAATTAGATACATGTCTTGCGCAGCAAACAATGATACTGAATGTTGTTCGCTCATTAGATATTGCTGTCACATTACCTGCGAATATATCATTGTGATTGCGTACCATCATACAATTAGAACATCTTGAGCAGATTCTACTCGAAAAAGCTTCATTGGATGCAGTGGTATAATAATTTAGTTTATATTTTTTATATGAATTTTTTGCTTTACGTTTTTTTATTAAAAACTTTATGGGCCTATTTTTTGGTCAGATCGGTGGGCGAACTGTTGTGGAGACAGTGAAAAACGTTCTATCTGAGTTAATGGCCAGAGAAGTTTCTCAACAAATAAACTTTGATGGCCGTGGAGGGCTAAAGCAAGGGATCAAAAACATGAAGATGTTATCTGCAATTTACGGTTGGTGATTAAAGCATGTTGTTAGTTATGGTTTGAAGGGCACTTTAGGTGCAACTTAACAAAATTTACTTATATATGGTTTGTCATGCTTGTGACATTTTACTTTATAATTTATACATGTAACTGAATGTAACAATGACTTTATATACTTTATTTACTCCCGAGCAATGACTTTATTGACTTTCAAATTAAAGTTCATCGAATTTTAAATAGTTTTTCATTTTAAAGTTCCAACTGTATAAAAGTTATAACTCGTACTCGTGTGTACGTTGTATTAAATAATATATATATTTTTTATTGATTAGGTGCATCGCAGCACAATCCATTTGCAAAAAATGATACCTAAATGGAAATAAGTGATTTCGTAAAGACATGGCTTCGTAATTCGTTTCACAGAAAAAAGTCTGATGGATCAGGGGGGCGCAAACGTTTGAGGAATGAGGATTCGCAACTGTGTGATCAAGAAGGTGAAAATGGTGCAGATGACGATGAAAACTAATAATTGCCAGTTTTAATATTCTTTAATATATATTTCATATTATTAAATGTTTTATTTTTTACGTTGAAAATTCATTTTGATAAATAACTTATAAGTAAATTTACCTTAAATGAATTCATACACACATGATGGCAACGCACTTTTAAAGGTCAAGTCTGTTTGCCTTAATTAAAGCAATTTAAATGGTTATCAAGCATAACCAATGCCGATTGCAATTGACTTTGTTAAACACTAAAAAATTACGAATATAAGAGATTTAATGTTAATATTGGCTGAACTAACTACGTACTTAGCACAAATAGCGTTTGTAATTCTTTAGGCCTAATAAAATATATCGTCGGATAAACGCTGGCTAAACTGTATTAGGCCAATGCTATTGGGCTAATGTAGGCCCGGCGGCCATCACGGAATCGGCCCATTTTTGGATGTCAACGTTGGGCCAACGTTACAAGAAGTATTGGGCCGACATTGGGCCAACGCTGGTGTGTTAGCAGGAGGGTTAGGGTTAAGGTTTATAAAAATTCTTTGAAACTGTTGATCTTGAAGTTTTTGATTCCGAAACAATAAATTTTAGATATTATTTTTCACTATATATTTATATATTTATTTAAAAGATAATTTATTGAAACTTATTTAATCATAGGATAATATATATTAAACAATGTTTTATTTTTTGTGTTTTTCTTTACCTTTTTAAAACCCAGAACTTTTGATTGGTTTTGTTAGCCGTAGGTGTAACATTTAAATGAGAAAAATAAGTTCAAAAAAGGTTTACTAACAAAGGTGATTCTAGGAATAAAAGAAGGGTATGTGGGGCGAATCCTTAATAAGTACCAACTGTTTTCTTAAACAAAAAAAATTTCATCAAAACTAAAAATACCTGACTAAAATTGTTAAATACCGTACTAACCGTCTATATTCCTAAAAAATTGATTATAACTTCAAAAACGCATTCTTTAGGGAAAGGCGGGTATAAAAACCTTTTCCCTTCCCCCCCCCCCCCCTTCCTTCTATTATCAACTCGCCTCACACAAACACATCATTCTTAGAATCGTCCAAGTTTACCAAAAAAAAAATTACTTTTATTTAAACCTTCTGTTTTTTGCAAAAAATGCTTTATAATTTTCATGGAAGTTCATTAAGAAAAGAAAGGTACAACCTTTTTATTTTACATAATTGTTTAGTAATTCATACAGAGTAACATATTTTTTTAAATATAAAAAAACCTGTTTTAGATTAAAGCTGATGGTAAAGGTAGCAGTTTTAAAGTAGGTCTACAAGTCCATTCCGAACTACTATTAAAAAAATGCTCATCTTAAAAGAAATCTTTTTTTTACAGGTACAAGTAGACATTAAAAAAAAGTAAAAATTCGAACCTGATGGTAGGATATGTCATATACCTCTAGTAAGATATAACTTTCTATCCTTTATGGTAGAAAACTATACTGAAAATAAAAATTTGACATACAATTTTTTACCTTAACGATTTAATTTTCTACTATAAAAGATTATACCTTTCTAAGTGTATATCACATATGCTTTTTTTGGCAAATTGTAATTGATTTTTTAAGCTTATTATTTGTAATATATTATAAATATTATATTTATAATATATTATAAATTAGCATGTAACTAAAAAACAGGGTAATATTCCTAATTTGGCAAATGAAACCTCAGAAAATAAAACTTTACTATTTGGAATTGGTCTAAGCATATAAGTACTACTCGAATTGTAAGCAAATATGGAAAAAAGTTAATTTATTAGAGATATCATATAAACTAATTTAAAGCTGCTCATCATAATTTTGGGACTGCAAAGTCACAGTAATTTACATTTTATTTTTTAACATTTATTTGATTATTGTTTTCATGCTAATTTTGTTTACTCATGCTTAACATCCATGTTATTTTTGAAATAAGAGTTCTGACGTAAAAGATTTCTTCCCAGATAGCACAAAATCGTTGGGCCGTTATTGGGCATTTATTGGCTACTACTTTGGGCCAATATTGGCCTTAAACATTGGGCAAGTATTGGGAAGCACAAATCGGGCCTTTATTGGGTAAATATCGGCATATTACTGCATAAATCATGGCTCCAATATTAGGCCAATAATGGTTTTCTCACGGCTAATCACGGTCAGATATTGGTTCAGCAAATGTCTAACACAGGCATAGCCGGCTCGTAGTCTGTGCAAAGTGTGCGAAATACACAGGCGCAGCATTAAAAAGGCGCAAAATTTAAAATTTTCTTATAAACAAAATATATAGAGGCCTTTCTAGATTTAACTAAAAATACAAAAAGTGCCAAGTCCATTTTTGTAAAAACTAAGTTATGCCTCTTGTCCAATCCAAATCAGTTTTTTTTCAATGTTTTCTGCTAAGCAATTAGACGAAAGTTTACATTTTTTATTTATTTCTAGACAAGATAGCCGACATTGGTGCTAGCTTTACTGAAATAGGTCCCCGCCTAAAATTATTATTGTCAGTTGTGAATGACATATTTGCACCTTATTTTCCAGATTTAAAAAATATTTTCTTAAACGTTTTTATAAAATAATACAAATCTCCTTGTTAGTTTATTATTTATATAATTATTTTTACACATTTTTTGTTTTGTTCATTTTTTGTGCATTATTATTTTTTGTTGATAATAGTAAATCTAGCTAGTAAAACTGCATGCAATTAGAAATGCCTATTTTGATGCAGGTAGTGCGGTTTCAGATTATGATGCATTGCATAATGAGTTGTTTTTTGCATATTTTTGATAGTTTAAATAAATCATATTGAAAAAATAAGAATGTTATTGTTATATTATGAAACTAAAAAGGTATTATAAAGGCATGAAATGTTAAGGAACTTGCATTAAACCAAATGAAAAATAAATAAAAAACGCAAAAAAAGTAGCAAAAAGTACAAAGTCTGTTACACAGACAGTACTTTTTGCTAAAGTTGATATGCGAAAGTAATCTTTATGTACTGTTTTGTATTTTTTTTTATTGATAGGTGATTCAAAATAGCAACAAATCTATACTGTTCCTAAATAAAATGGATCAAAAAAAGAAGTTTTCTTGTTGGCAAAATAAATTAAAAAGAGAAAAAAACAAGCAGAACTTTCAAAAAGCAGAAAACTCTTCATAATTTTCTTCAAACAGCTGTAGAGAATGAAATTGAATATGAGAAACCATATCAAAACAAGAAAAAAAGTTCAAGTGATAAAAAAAATGAAGGAGAAATGAATATAATTGGTATTGAAAACATTAATGAAGGATATAGTAAAACTAATGCAGTTGTGGAATTGAATTTGGAAATCGAACTTTCAAACAATAACATGAATTTGTCTGTTTGTGTGAATGAAAGTAACAATAACAATTTAGAGAATTGGCCAGAAATTTTGTTCTCAATATTAATTCAAGACATAGTTACAAAAGGACTTACAAAATTTTCTGTTGCTGCTTACCCAAAAAATGATCAAAACCGTTCATTTAAATATGTACCTTTTAATCTCAAAGCTCTTAACGGAGAATTAATCAACAGATCTTGGCTTGTTTATTCACTTAAATTAGACAAAGTATTTTGTTTTTGCTATAAATTTTAAAGACATGAAAGCAGTGCAGAATACTACCATTCATTTGGGAAATGGATAGATTTGAAGAAAAGACGTGTATTTCAAACTATTGATTGTCTTTTTGAAAAAATGTACCTTACTTACAATACCTTACTTACAGTAAATCATATCAGACTACCAGATGGGAAGGTCATGTAAATGCTTTTCGTGGTCAAAAATTGGGATTAAAAGAAATTTGTTGTGCATTGAAAGAAGTTGTCAACATTGAAAAAGATTCCATTACTAGATTAACTGCTGAATCACTTGCATCAAAGTTAGACAGTTTTGAATTCATATGTGGTGTTGTGGTTTGGCAAGATGTATTAACTGAAACTAATTGTACTAGTAAACTATTACAATCTCAAAGTAGGCGTAAAGACTGCTGCAGATGCATTAAAGAAAAAACTATCAATTTTTTTGTTACTAAGCACACTGAAGATTCTTACAAATTATATATTTCAAATGCCGAAATTCTTGCTAATGATACAAATTGGACTGACGAATTCGCGTGAAATAGCAATAAAAAAAAAGATTTTTTAATAATGAACCTTTTGAAGAAAATGGTAATATACAACCAAACCAAAAATTCAAAAAGGAGTTTTTTGATTTTGTCTTTAAAATAGCTAAAGAATCGATAAAGGAACAATTTGAAAGTTTTTCAAGAACAATAGAACCGTTCGAGTTTTGTATGATATCAAAGATATTGACAAAATAGGAGATGAAGACATAATTAATAAATGCAGATTACTAGAAAAAGTATTGACTATTGGTGAGTCAAAAGATGTGTATTACGTGGATTTGCTTTTGTAACTTAATTTGTTATCACGGAAATGGGAAAAAATTACCGGTATCTGTGCTTAAATGGATATATGAGTCAGCTTGAAGAACTGCTTCCTAATGTTTGTATTTCTCTACGAATATTACTAACACTACCGGTATCAGTGAGTACAGGGGATCTAAGTTTTTTCAAGTTAAAATTAATAATAAACTGTTTACAATCAACAATGAGCCAGGAACGTTTAAATGGTTAATCAATGATTTCCATCGAAAACAAAATTTCTGAATCTGTGGATATTGATACTTTAACATTAAATTCTGCAAAATCTAAAGTTAGACGTGTTTTGTTTTCTAACTAAAAGTATGTTTAAAATCAATAAAATTGTTAAGAAAGCTATTTCATTTTTAGTATGTGTTGTTTTATGATTTAATAAAAATATGTATATTTTTCGCGAGCAAGCTAAAACTTGCAAGCTCGCTTGGATTTTAAATTTAAAAGGCGCCTATTCTAGCACACATATAATTTCATGTGCCGGCTATGAACACAGACCAAACATTGGCATAATAGTGGAGAAAAATAGACAATTATTGAATATTTAAACTCTGCTTGACATAACATCTTATTTAAAGATCTATTTAAAAATCATGCATATTTTCAAGATTAATAATTGTTATTAAAATATTCAAAAGCAAACTGACTTTACATCGTTCATAATTACATTATTTAGAAATTAAAACTGAACAACTTTTCACAATTGATATACTAAAATTATAGATAAGGTTAAAAACATATAAAAAAGAGTAAAGTAAAAACTTAATTGACTTTTTCGACTATCTTCTGAAGCTTGTTTTAATTCTTCTCTGTCAATAGACCCTGACAACCATTTTGAAAGTATTTTTCCAGTTGACAAGCTGTTGTTGGAAAGTTTTTTACTTACTGCATCTGCGTAATAAAATGTGAAATAATAAGCATATGGAAAGATTTTTTTGTGATCCTTAGAAAAATTATAATATAAAAATTTATTATAGAATATTTATGATGAAGATAATGATGATGACGATGATGATGATTATGATAGTGACGATGGTGAGAAGTTTTATCTTATATAAAACTTTTTTCGCAATAATTTGATTTACAATTTACAACATTACATTACTAGTTTGCCTACCATATATCACATTTTTCAGAATAATTTTATTTACAATTTACAACATTAAATTACAAGTTTGCCTACCATATATCACACTTTTCACCCCAACTAGACAACCAAACTCTAATTTTCTCTAAATTTCCCCAAGGCCGAGAAGGCCACTACATATGAAGAGGCTACTTGTGGTTATAACCCTCTCTAACCTCAATAACTCCGAAACACGAACCTAAATAAACAAGGCCGCTGTGCGGAGAAACAAGTTGAGCGCTCTACTACCAGGGACGTGGTGGGAATTGAATTCGGAACCTCTCGCTTATGAAGCGAGCGCACTACCACTACACCACTACCGCATATTCTTCCTGTAAAGTTTTAAAGCATTGATAGTTTTTCTGTCAAGATTTTCTTAGCAACTTTTCTTAAATAGTTATCAAGAACACTTCTTCCAATTAGAGACAAAAAAATAACCTATAAAGAAATAAACATTAATCACTTCCACTTCAACCAAAAAGAAACAAAAAAATAACTTATAAAAAAAGTAAACATTCATTATTAGCTATATCATATGAAAATGAGTTTGCTAAAGTATAAACGTTATTATATATGAAGTCAATTTTAAATAGAAAAAGTATACTGATTTAAGTTCTTAATTTAAAAAAGAACGTAAACGTTTATATTTTTTATTTTATATAATGATAATATAAGACTTACTAAACTTGATCGATATTCAGTATCTTCTTGTTAAAATCCTATTTAACTCTAAAAACTCTAAGTTGAATAGGAATTTTTCCAGATACAAACAATTGTTTGATTCTGGAAAAATTATAGCTCTTGGATCAATAATAAAATGAATTTAGCCTGAATAGCATCTGGGAAAAGGGATGAATGAAAATGCTAAATTAAAAGACTTTAACAACTGCAAGAATATTCTTTTACTGGTAGGGGATGATTTAACTCGGATTCTAGACATTTACTGCATTCCAGAGTAACACAATTTTATTGTAAATGTTTTTTAAGTTAAGCATAAAACTGCCATTTTATATAAAAATGTAGTATTGCATAATAAATATGAAATCAATAAATCAATTGTTCTAAAGTAGTCTTCTATATTTTAGAGAATTCTTAAAATCTTATATTTATACTATTAGGGCTGTGCAACATTACCTGGAATGAATTAACTCACAGCTAACGAATAATTACCTTTTTTTTTAAAAACATATCATAGAGGGGAAATCAAAAGTTAATATTTTACTTGAAAATAAAAATTGAGATAGACATTGCTCAAATAAATATATTTATTACTTTAAAATGACAGAACCCTAGTGTAAAAAAATACAAATACGCAAAGATCTAAGAGAAAATCTTTCGGATAATCTTCATGGGTTTTATGTCTACGTTTGGAAAAAGTTTTGAAAATAGTTTTGATAAGGATATAAAAAATTTCAAACTTTTTTTTTGTGCTTAACTGTGGGATATTGGTTAGGAAACCAATGTCGTATAGTAAAACTATATACTGAGTGACATTGGTTAGGAATAAGGTGTTAACTTCCTGGTTAAATGCTCTTCCACGGCGCTCTATGATAAGACCTGGAAGCACCTTAACAACCACATACACACACACATACATACACACATACACACACATACACACACATACAAACACATACACACACACACACACACACACACACACACAAACTAATAATGTATATTTTTCTGTACAATTTTGTTAACTAAAGTAACTGTTAACAAACAGTTTTTCTGTACAATTTTTTTAAATTAAAGTTTGTTTACTAATACAGTGTTTTTCACAAAATTTCAAGACTGTCTAAACACAGCATCATTTAGATAATTTACCCAGTTAACCAACTCAGCTGGGTCTCAGCTGGGATTGACTGGGATTGAGTTGGGATTACTGGGATTGGGTTCGGGCTGGGATTTGTTCTGGGCGCTACATGGGTCCCATATAGTGTAAAAATATTGCCCCAAACAAAGTCTGGGTTTTTACTGGGATTGGCATGGGTCTTCCGTAAATGATTTGAAGATGGGACGCGTAGTTTGATGATAGCGTGTATTTCTAATCAAAGCAGTTTTTTTGGCATCGTTTTTATAAAGAAGTATATAAAAGTATATAAAGAAGTTTTGTTGAAATAAAATTACAGAACTACAATGTTAAATTTTTTTAAAATAGTTTATATGAGTTAGTGTACTTACAGTAATGGCTTAGTGTGTTTAATTTTAATGTTTTTTTAAACAAATCTCAAAGACTTTTTGAAAAACCTTTGAATTTGCTATGTTTTGTAAAATGACTTTGACAAATTTTATTTATAAAACAAAGCAAAGTTTTACTATGTAACACTGCTGTACGTAAACTTTACATATTATTTATTTTCACATAAATCATTTAATAAATGGTTTATGTAGGTGTAAAAGTTTAAAATTGTTTAAATAATAGATTGTTATATATCGTTGGAAAGAATTTTAAAAAAATATTCCAAAACTAATTTTATTAAAATCGGATGATTCTACAAAAGGTTATGAGCATTAGAGTGACGAAATTTGATTACAAGGATTCCTTAACAAAAATGTGACCAATTTATAATGGTTTTGTAACTTAAACCGCTTAACATTGTCAAACCTTATCTAAATGCATATAACTTGGTATAAAAAGATAGGTGCAACATTGGGCTACAAGCTTCTTTTGCTTTTAACACCTGTGTGTATTCAGGGGGCTAGAGGAGGGACAGAAGAAACATCTTCTGTCCCTCCTCTAAGGTTGTATAATAAAGGTTATATAATAAAAAACATCTAAGGTTGTTTTTTATTATATATAAAACCAGTAATTAATCAGTTTAATTTGTTATTTTTTCATTCCAGTTTGCAAGCAAATATTATAAATGTATTTTATGAAGGAGGTGGATGTGGTGGTAATGGTACACACCCTAGTTTCGAAAGATTCCAATGATAATTATTTTTATTATTATTAAAATGAATGAAAATAGTAAGTTATGAAACTAGTATATAAAATAATACATAATAAAAACTATATTTTATTAAATTATGTGTTAGTGAGATAAATAAATTATAGGATGTAAGGCGACACCCCCCCCCCCCCCATTTCTATCACAAAAAAAAGTTTAAAAACAAAAATTAGCAGTATAAAAAGTGGTAGAGTACGCTCCTTCCAAATCTTAAAACTTTAAATTTAATGCTGCCTTTAAATGCTCTAATTGCTAAAATAAAAAAGAAAAGAAAAGAAAATGTATACATATGTATAATAAATAAGAAACTTACTTAATGCGATTGTTTATGTAAACTAATAATAACGCTTAATATAAATAACAACAATAACATAAAAAATTATGTTTTAATTTATACTTATTTCTTGACTTTTAGTGAATGATTAAAAACAGTTCGGGTCACTTTTAAGCAAGAAAACTAAGTTATATATATATATATATATATATATATATATATATATATATATATATATATATATATATATATATATATATATATATATATATATATATATATATATAATACAGAGAAGAAAAATATGTTAAATTAAGGCTTCTGTTACTTTGTTAGATATTTTTTAGAGTAAATGGTTAATTTATCTTAACCGTCCAAGTAGCGTAGTTTGTTAAGCTGTATAACAGTGTTTGCTGCAATACAATCCCTGCAAAACAGTTTCTCTTTTAATGTTTCCAATGCTTTAAGTGAAGACTTATGCAAGCAGAAGTCATTCTATCCAATAGGTGAAGATGGCAGTTTAGTTTATTGTTGCTCGTAAAAACTACTACACAAGTTAGCAAGGTGATCTACAGACTGGGTAAAATGACTCTAATATTCATAAGCTGTACCCCAAGCAAGTTGGTCAACAGCCACAACCATGCATCGTGTTTTGGTTGGAAAGTGCACAGCATTTACATGGATACCCTCTTGCGTAGTAGCATCAAAGCCCGAGGTCATATTTTTTGTTGCACTAGCTATTTCATTAGTCTGCAGATCTGAACGCCAAGCTCACGCATCATCTGCTCCACAGTTGTACGATGCGGATTTTCAGTTGTTGAACATTTATTTTGAAAGTATACAAGTAAAACATGTCCTTTAAGACATACCTGGTATGAAAAAAGTTTAAGATACTCTGATTTCAGATGATTCAACATTAAACATTTCTTTGACATTTTAAAAACTCTAGGACAAGTGTAAAAATTTATTTTATTATTTAGAGCACTAAGCTGTAAATAAATAAATTATATATATTTAATATAGAGAATAAAATAAATATAGTAAAGAATTCACAAAATTTTATTGTAACATGTTTAATAATATTAACGCTGCATGTTTAACATGTTACAATAAGTTATTGCAATAATTATTATTCAAGAAGGGTTATTGAATAACCCTTCTTGAAGGAGAGTTTTTGTAGACGTTCATAACTTATAGAATAACAAAGCAAATATAATATATAAATATTTATAATTCTATAGAGTATATAATAATAAATTGAATTTTAATAGTTTATTAAATAATTTATTTAATAAACTATTAAAATTAAATTAATTTTAATAGAATATAATTACTATTGCAATAGCCTAGCAAAAAAACATACTTTGATTAACTATTTAATGAGTAAATAATGATGCAAATATACGATAAATATAGTTTAATACTTTGAAAGAATAATCAAAAACAATTTAATACTTCAAAAGAATAATCAAAAAACTAAAAGTATAACTAAAAAATTATATATCTTCAAAAGATTCAAAAAAGATTCTTTTTAAGAATCCACAAATGCCACAAGGTTGTTTATAAAAAAACAGCAAGTTAATAAATATGCATTTTGCACCAATCGGAGTTACAAAAACTATCATGTGACTACAAAAAATGAAAAAAGCGAACGCAGCGAAACAAGGCAAGAAATCCAGCATTTCATAGAAAAACCTAGGGTGCTTGGGTAAACCCAAAACCAATGTGCGCTACACCTGATTAGTATAAAAATTGTACCAATGTTAGACAAATTTATGATACCTGAAAGTTTCATAAAGTACCTGTCATAATTTACAGAGCTGTGATTCATAGAAAAAATGTGCCAACTTATGATGAAAAAATATATATGCTTTTTTTTTGTAAAGAAGTCTAAAAATGTATTAAAATTTAGACAAACTGTTTTCCTAACAACGTACAAAATTTCAAAAAAATTGGTTAATAATTAGCGCTACAGTGTCGTTTGCCCTAATACGTGTCTTGTCAAATTATAAATATTATCACGTTACAAAACATAATAGTACTATGTTTTTTAATGTGATAATATTTATAACTTGAGTTATAATATAAACACTATAACTTTAATTTTAATTTGTAGTATAAGGTTTTATATGAAAAAATATTCAAATAATTTATATTTTGAATTACTTGTAAATAATAGTAATTAATAATAAAAATCGTAAACTGCCCAGTTAACCACAACAACTGAGTCCTAGCTGAAATGTAACTAGATTATTGGAACTTAGTTATGGCTGGGATTTGAACTGGGTAAAAGATGGGTCCCATTTGGTGCAACGATTGCGGCAAATATTATGCTTGAAAGTATGATAAAATCTTTTAAAATGACATATGCAGTATCGCAGATTGATTATTACAGGAACTTAATTTGGTTTGTTTTTAGTATTTTTGTAAAAAAAAATTATTTACATATCAGTTGTTATTTATAATAATAGTATAAATACTTTTATAGCAAAATTTAGATATTCATTTAACAAACGATTTAACAAAAAAAAAAAAAAAAAAAAAAAAAAACAACAACATGGCATACTCTTAATATACTTCTTAAATGCTAATTAACATACTTCTTAAATGCTCTAAATTTCATAACCATTAACAAGTTTGAGAGTATGTCAATGTTTACTTTTATACAGACTTGTAAAACGTGTTATCAAACTGAAGACATATTTTTATTTTTTCATGCAATAGACAAATGTTGAAAATTTTTCAAATTAGTTTTTATGGTTTGGTGTGCTAACAGTTATGACTTAAGCCCGTTCTCCATTAAGAACTATTTGCGCTTTGGAGGAACGAAAGAGTTCTTTGAGCATGCGCAAAAAATTCTGATTGGAGAACGGGTTTAAAAAAACTGTTTGCGCATGCTCAAAGAACTTTTCCGCTTCTCCAAAGCGCAAAAAGTTCTGAATGGAGAACGGCCTTTAGTCACTAAGTTAGTGTGTTTTATTTTAAATTATTTATTTCAAGCAAATCTCAATGACACTTTACAAAACATGGTAAGGTTTTATTAAGTAATACTGCCTTATCTAAACTTTACATATTATTTACATATTATTATTATAATAATACTATAGTAATATTATACATATTATTATTAATAATAATATTATACATATTATTATTAATAATAATATTAAACATATTATTGTTAATAATAATATTATACATGTTATTATTATAATAATACTATAATAATATTATACATATTATTGTTAATAATAATAATATTATACATATTATTATTATAATAATTACATATTATTATTATAATAAATACATCAATGTTTTACATTTTCTATAATTTATATAATTAATAGTATAATACTTATATTATAAATACTGTAACTGATATTATAAGTTATAATATAAAGTTTTGTATGAAAAAATGTTTAAATTATTTATATTGTGAAGTATTTGTACATCATAGTAAGTTTTAACGTTTAGCTTTATTTATCTGAAGTAGTAAGAAAATTATCACAATTTGTTTGAATATATTTATTTATTAAATACTTTTTTTAATTCTTAAAAATATAAATATTTATATATTTTTTGATACCAATATTCAGACATTTGTTTAAGAAACTATTTGGCTAGTCTAAAATAGGAAATGTTGAGTTTTAAGGTTTTAAGATGTTTTTTAATTATCACAGGATTTTATATAATAGTTTTAAAATATGTTCTGAAATAAATTTAATATACAATCATAAAATGCTACTCAAGTGCAATATAAAATGTAGTTTTGATGCTAAGTATTGAAAAAACTGAATCTTTCAATAATCATGAGTGTTTTGTATTTTTCACTTGCCATAGTAAGTTAATTTCATTGTGTTATTATATGATATCATATAGTCATATATAATATGTTTATTTACAATGTTATATCAAAGATATCAAATTTTTTTGGTAATAATTTTTTAATCTTTGTTATTTTTGTAAACAATTTAATGAAATTTTTGATTTTAATAAAACTTTATTAAATTTATTAAGGAGGTTCAATAGTATCTATGCTTTGTTTTTAGAATGGGTTTGTGTTGATTTATGATTGACAACAGAAAATGCATTACTTTAACAAATGTTAGTTTTTTACACGTTAGTTATATAATCTTCTATGAAATGGTTCATCTAAATCTAGTAAGTTAACACCTAATTTGACAACATTATTTTGAATATTTTTGTTTCAGAAAGTTCAGGAAATTTTTACTTTACCCGAGTTTTAATATCTCAAACAGTTAGCTAGTTATATAATCGTTAGTTATATAATCTCCTATGAAATGGTTCATCTAAATCTAGTAAGTTAACACCTAATCTGACAACATTATTTTAAATATTTTTGTTTCAGAAAGTTCAGGAATATTTCAATTTCCCCGAGTTTTAATATCTCAAACTATTAGTTTACAGAGTTTGATAACATAATCGAACAGGGTTGCCGCTCAACCTGTTTATTTATGCTATCAAACTCTGTAAACTATTTTATCAACACGCAAACCCTGGAATACTTGGAAATAGCATGAATCCCAGGGAAAACCTGGAATACTCAGGGATTTTCTAAAATTTTCATAAAATTCAGGGAAAACTCAGGAAAAATAATTTTTTTATTTTTAGTTTTGTTCAATAATTTTTTTTTTTAATAATATTTTGCTTATACGTAAAGTAATAAGTTTGCTAGTTGTTAGTGTTGTTGTAAAAGTTTTAGTTTGTCAAATATAAAGATTGCGTTTAATCAAGGAAAATAATAATCTTGTTGATGAACAGGAAAGAGTATAGAAAAGTCAGGGATAACACAGGGAACTTAAAGAGTTCTCAGGGAAAAACATTCTTTACTCACGGAATACTCAGGGAAAAACTTTAAAAAATGTTGTGGCAACCCTGATAAAATAATTTCTGTATATTAAAAATATATAGAATTTGCAAAATATACAGGTTTTTCCAAATATTGACCTGGGCTTCTGTGAATGGATAAGTTTTGTGAATAGAAGATGGACTGTGAATTTCTAGGAAATGTGAATGTTATTATGATAGCACATATTTTTAGAACAAGAATAGTGTGTTTTACATTATTTTCATTAAAAGTTTATGAATATATATATGATAAAAACATTTTTAAAACTACATATACAGTAGTGTGACATGATTTGGAAAAAATATACATTTAAAGGATTTTTCACATAAACTTCATTTGGTACCTCAATGGTAGTTTGTTTTTATTTTTATTTTCATTTATCTGTTGATTAGTAGAATAATATGTACTAGTAATAATATTTATATATGGTAAAGCATGTATGTTATTCCTGCAATATGATTTCAATAGTCAATTTTTTAATACTTTAATGGCAGCATGTATTGTCATCAATAAATGCTGCCTTTATCACAATGTAGTAAAGTTTAAAAGTTATTCATGTATAATGATTTTTTAAACCAATTTGTTAGGGCGTTATATTTTTTAAAATCTACTGTGAAATAAGTTTAATATATAATCACAAAATGTAGCTCAAGGCAACATGAAATTAAACAATAAATTCTGGTCCACAATAATTGATATACGTTATGTTAGACTAATCATGAGTATAACTATTATATATAATAATATAAGTACTCTACAATTGTTTATAATTATAAATTTTCATTGTGAAAATAATTTTATTACTAAATTTATTGTGGTCAAAATTACAATTGTTTTTAATTTTTTTTCAATATGTTTAAATTGTAGCTAATAATTATTTTCAAGTAATAATATAACCTAAAATAATTATTGTTTAATTAGGTACAATCAAAATGTTAGTGATATTGATTAATTTTGCATTTATTAAATTATATAAAAGATATTAAACCCTAACCAACTGATTTAATGGTTTGATGTTAGCTTAACTTGAGTCAAGACTTTAAATTTTAAATGGTAGCATAGTATTCATGTTATATTATTGTTGTTTACAAGTCTATTGATGTCATGCCTAACTATTAACATCATTTTTTTACCATGAAATAACATTGTTTTAGATTACCTGCAGGATGCCTGTTAAAAAGAAAAACTGAAGAAACTTTAAAACTAGATGATGCCAACTAAAGAAGTTGGAACACTTTTATTCATGGGGTCATATCGTGGCTTCAGTTCTCCAGTATTTATTTTTTTATTTTACTATATATGTTATGTTTATTTTATTTTTTATTGTTGTTATTTTTGTAACGACAACCCGGTGAGAAATGAGCTAGCGACTAGCTAGCTTTATAGCGATTTTCTTATTTTATTCTTTACTTATGTCTCTAATATTTTTAAAAATTCGATTTTTAGTGTTTAGTCTATTAGAATTATGACAATAATTAAACTTTACACATTTTGATTTTGGAGCAATGTGTTGCTAGCTACATATCGTAGCTTTGTAGCTAGCTACAAAATATCTATAAATCTATAGCTGGTTGATACTACATACTAAAATTTTTTTTGATAGCAATTTTATTACGATATAACGGATGCTACAATAGCCTGTGAGTCTTTAGCTTATTAAGCTAGCTGTTTTCGTAGCCAAATCGCTATCTTTACCTTTACAAATATTGATAGCTTTTCGCTAACTTAAAAAAGCTAGCGATCCTCGTGGCCAAATCGCTGTCTTTATCATAATGATTATAGCTAGCTATTCGCTAGCCGATTTCCCACTGGGAGACTATGTGAATAATTAATTGTCCTGCTCTGGGCCTCTACTTCAGTATGGCTAACACGTATATCGATTTACATATTGTATTGAGTTAGCTTGTGATTTGTACGTGTGTTTTTGTTTCCCTGGTGTTTGTTAGTTATATGCAAGATATGGCATGGTATGGCACACTGCATGGTATGCCCTAAATAATATTATCAATAAATATTTTTATCTATACTTTGTAAATATATATGCTATAATTTATTATATTAATCAAATGTTTATTTTTAATTTATAAAATTAGTGTAAAAGTAAATGAAAGTAATAAAGAAAACGATAGCGGTAAACTTTGAAGCAGAATTTTGTCATGCGAATATGGTGGCAATATGAGAGAACTACTGTGGCAGAATATTACTATCGGAGAAAAGTTTTGCATTAAATCATTGTATAATATTAGTTTTTTCTTGCTTAAAAATATTATGAAATTCAAATCTGTTTTTTCAATTGATTCGTAAAAATCATGTGAGGCCAAATATTCATTTGCCAAATACATTTTATTGCCCGGGCAGCGAATTCAATATAGATAATATAAATAACCTTTACTTTTTAATTTTATATAAAAAATGCGACGCTTTTTTATTAAAAAAAATGTCACATTATTTCGCAGATTCGAGATACGAAAAAACAAACTATAAAAAGTTAAGAAAACCTGCGGTCAAGGACTACTATACGGAAGGACGCGCAAAGTCGATTTCCTGACTCCGCTAGCGAAGGCCATTATTTTTATCAAAGTTAAAGTGTTCTTTAACGTTCCTTTTCACATTTTTTTTTAATTTTAACCATAATCATGGTGAACAAATGTGGTGTTGTAAATTTTAAAGGGAATTATAATAAACTTAATAAGTGTCGTATTTTTAAATTATTGAAAGATGAAATTAAGAAATAGAAATGGATTAATGTTCTTCCTTTACGTAAAAATTTTATTATTGAGCCATCTAAATTTTTTTATTTGTGAAAAATTTTGGCCTGAAAATACAGAAATGATTAAGCTGTCTGGTGGCTATACTTGACCAGCATGTGCACCTTGTATTTTTAATGTTCCTTTTTCTTGTTTACCAACGCCAAAGCCTGTGCCTCGCCAATCTAAACCTGAGGACATGCAATTGAATTATTTCATCAAAAAAGATAGAAAAAATTCGTTTTCTGATTTTTATCCGGACAATGAGTTGCACAAAAAGTATAAAAATATAGTAGTATCTCGACAAGACGATAAATTCACATGCATTTTTATGTCAAAAGATTTCAAAGAGAGTTTTGTGACGATTATTGTTTATGATAAGTGTACCTTGTGTTCACCGCTAACTTTTTCAGCTTTTAAACATGGAATTTCCGTTCCATTAGCTAATATATTGAATCCAAACAATGGTTTAATTTTCTATTCACAATTTTTTGAAGCAATCAATTTAGTTTATAATTATAATCTGCATGTTAATGATGTTATTGAAAAGATGACAAATACTCTTTCAGAAAATGAATTTGAATTAAATGATGATAAGAAACAAAAAAAATTGAATTTTATGACAAGACAACTCAAACTCTTGTCTAAAAAAAGTTTCTCTATAGCTGATTATTGCTTTGCAATCGAGTCGTTTTATAACTGCAACTACGATCAACTTCGTGATTTTTTAGTCCTTCCAAGTAAACGAAAGCTTCAGTCTATAATTTCTCTCACTAACATTGACCATGTTTTACAAAAAACATTTGAAAACGTAAAGAATAATCAACAGAAAAATGTTATTTTGATAGTTGACGAGGTGAAAATTAGCCCAACATTTGCTTATTCGTGTGGAGTTTTAAATGGGATGGCAAGAAATGATCCAGAATCTAAAGCAACCTCTATGCTATGTGTCATGATGAAATGCTTACATGGTGGACCTAATTTAATGATTTCTGTTACCCCTGTTCACAAACTAACATCATTGTATCAGTTCATTGTTGTGAAAGAAGCTGCTATTATAGTTGAAAAACATGGTGCAATACTTTTGGGATCTGTAACTGATAATCATAAAATCAATCAGCAATACTGCAAAATTTTTAACAAAATAACTGACTATTAGACCATTCATCCATTAGACAATCAGCGTGTTTGGTTTCTTTAATATGACACAGTTCATCTATTTAAATGTATTCGCAATAACTGGATTTCTGAAAAGTGTCAAAAGCTATCTCTCGATAATAAAACCATAGCTTCATTTTCAGATGTGAAAAGTCTATATCAATACAAGAAAGAGAACATTTTAAAAACAGTTCCTTTATCCTATGCTGCTGTCTATCCTTCGAGACTTCAACTACAAAATATGCAGCATGTTTTAAGAGTGTTTAATGAGAAAGAAGTAGCTTCCCTTAAACTACAAGGAGCTTATGAAACATCCTCTTTTATCCAGCAGATTTTAGATTGGTGGAATATTGTTAATGTTTCTGCAAAAGGGCAGGATGTTAGGTTGAGAGATCACAACCGATCTGTGCAAGATAAAAATTCAAATAATCTTCAATTGTTTTTAGACATATTTAAATGTATGGAATCACGACATGGGCATAAACGAGTTCAGTGCGTTACTCATGATACCAAAAAACCTCTTGTGCAAACTACTGAAGGATTGATAGCTCTCTGCAAACATTTGTTTTCAGTTGGTTTTGATTATGTTTGGCTTCGTGAGCTACAAAGTGATAGAATAGAAAAAGAATTTTCTGTTTATAGACAATCAACAGGGGCAAATGCTTTTATGGCAGCTGGTGATGTTTTCTCTGCTTTTAAAAAGCGTTTAACCAACCCAATAAAAAGGTCACATATGTGAGGGTCCAATTAGTATTGAAGATGCAACCTCAATTGAAACATGCATTTATAATGTGAGTCTTTCTGAAACTGAAGAGAGCTCTGCTGCCTATGTAGCAGGATGGCTTAAGAAAAAATGTGAAGATGAACTAGTTTATCCAGATCATGAACCTGAAATAACAAATGAAGCTAAAAACTTTATTGAAGAAGTTTCAAGGGGCTATTTGACAGTTCCACATGAGTGTATTTATCAGCTAGTTAGAATTGGTTTATGCTTTGCAAAAAAAGCAAAGCACAGAGCATGTTGTAGAAAAGGACTTATAAACATTCTATCTATAATGGACACATATTATGATTTTGGTTTATCATCAAAGAGTCTTTTTTTGCGTTTGGCAAATGTTCTTCTGCATGGAATTCAGAATTTGGATAAAGACTAAGCAAAAAATGCATGTCTTTATCAGACATCAATTAAGAAGGTACGCCTTGCTGAGTAGTGAATCTTTCTTTTTAGATTTTTTACTTGAAAAATATTGTATTGTTTATTTCTTTACGAAGTAATATTAAGTTCATTATGTTTAAAAAAAAAAAGTTTTAACATTGTTTAAAAGTCTCTAGAGAATATGATGTTTATATGTTTATTTCTTTATAAATAAATTGTGTCAATAATATGTTCTTTGTTTTTTTATAGAGGTTTTTTATATCGACTGATGTGGCTGACAAACAAAGTTGTTGATTAAAGAATCGGACAGTTAGGCTTGTTAAAAGTTTTTGAAGATGTCATGCGCATGTCATTAACGGTGGCCTCCAATTAAAGCGATATCAGCGGCAAATAATTTTTCTTCTACCAGTGGTTACCGTTTTTCTATTGAAATTCACAGCCAGATTTTTTTATGCAAGAAAAATGTTTTGGAGACCTACGCCAATCAGGAGGCGGAATTTGGTAGCCATGACTGGCCGCTTTTCAAGAAAGTTTTGGAGGCAAAATCATTTGGAGGCCACTTCCGAAATTTTTCATAACATCCGCTTGCCGGCGATAAGCAAATGTTTATACAGGATAAATATTTCAGAAATTATTACAATTCTGGTATCAATAAAAATCCTGTTATAAATTATAATCAATTGAAGTATTAAGATTAATAAAAATTTTGTAAAAAAAAAATTTTCAAATAAATTTCTAACATATTTTTAAATTCAGTCGACGAGATGATTTTCTTAATTTCTAAATATACATAATTATCATATTTGTCACATAATTTCTAAAGATACATAATTATCATTATTGTCACATAATTTCTAAAGATACATATTTATATAAACTTGCATCAGAGTAGTAAAATTTTTTTTTAGAAATTTCAACTTGAATTGTTTAAATTTTAATTAGGTTGCTGTTATTTCTTGTTGCTTTTAAATGGGTGACAACTTTAAAGTAGTTAATAAAGTTTAAGCATGATAAAGCAAGAATGCATTGCTTCGTTAATAGACAAAATACAACTAGAGTTTGCTAGAATGGTGATTTTTTTTTCTGCAGAAATAAACTTTTTTTACTTTATTATGTTGACACCCCTCCCCTCCCTCCACCTTCAATGGTATTTTTGTATATTTAGTCGGCAAATTTGACCCTTTTTGACTAGTTTGTCGACAAATGTAGACCCTTTCGGCAGGTTAGTCGGTAAATTTAGACAGGTTAGTCAGTAAATTTAGACAGGATAGTCGGTAAATTTAGACAGGTTAGTCGGTAAATTTAGATAGGTTAGTCGGTAAATTTAGACAGCTTAGTTGGTAAATTTAGACAGTTATGACAGTCAGAGGGCAGTCGGTAAATTTTAAAAAATAAGGACCTTGTCTTTTTTGTTTGTTTTTTTAGTCGGCAAAAGTTGAAACGGTACACTCCCCCACGTGACACCTATTCGCACCGGCTCTGGTCAAAATCAAATTGATAATTTTTCTATTATAGAAAAAAATGGTTTCGGACGCGTGGAATTATTTCGATAAAGTTGTGGTAAATGATAAGAAATATGGAAATTGCAAAAATGTCATAAAAGAATTGCTTGTCCAGAAAGCAGCACATGCGGCCTAATTAGACACGTCAAAAGATGCGAGCAAATAGATTTGAAACCATTCAGTTCCAGACCAGTTTTGACTAAGATGTCGTTAAACTATCTTCTTGCCAAGTTGGCAGCTTTCAGAAATCTGAACTGTAAATCTAATAGTATGCTATCAAGTAGCGGTAAACAAACATTGACTCTAAAGTAAGTTAGGGTATTGAGGTTTGCGCGATTAGTTTGTTTTCCTGTAATTCGTGGAATCTTGATTTTTAAACCTAAGTCTTCTAGTAACTTTGATGCAGTCATAAATATAGAGTTAAAGTTTCTTCATTCTGTCGTCTTTTATTTAATATCTTTATAGTATGTTTAAGAATAGTTTTTGCGTATTCCTTATGCAATTTTTTTTTTGAAGAGCTTCACATAAAGAGACTGTGGTATTTAACACATTAGCTAATGAACAAAGTGTTATTACAAAAAATGGCGGTTTTTAGCAATGAAGCTTTTGTTAAAGAATCCCGTTCACTCCAAGTCAAATGTTACTATTATACTTATTAAACAAGATTTAAAACTTAACACAGAATCATTCCGTTCAATCCATCTTGTTTCGCATAAGCTTGTAAGCATTCGCTTATTTATATATTTAAGAACGGTACTTCGCTTCGGCGAATCTTTAAAAAATGATATTACTTCTTTCATTGTGCCAATTGTATTTCTTACAGCTCGCACAGACGAACATTTAGAAATGATAAGTTTAAAGCATGGTTGAAGCATGGACTTTTTATTGCGTTTGGTAGGATCTTCTGCAATTTCGTGACTGCTTTGTTGTTTTCACCTAACATAAGGCTGCATCTATCAGTACCTATACCAATACAATCTTTTAAATTGAAGCCAAATTTTGTCAATGTGTTTGCAACTGTGTTTGCTAGCAATTTTCCTGTTATTACAGTTTCTTTAGTAAAATTAGAAAAATTTTCAGTATGACAGTTTATAAAACCAATGAAATCTTCACGGATTTTACAGGTATTAACATCAATATATCTTAATACGACTGTCATTTGAGAACTATGACTGGTTTCCGTTGTTTCATCAAATATAACGCTATAAAAATTTTCTTTAAAAATTCTTGTTTTAATTAAGTCCTAAATTTATTGAGCGCATAGTTCAATAATTTCATTTTGAATACTTTTACTTATGTATGTTGCTTTAGAATTACAGTTATCGAAATGGTTTTTTAAAATATTGTCCCCAGCGCTCACTCAAAAGCGATGCAATTCCCGAAGATTGCCATCATTAATTAATGAAGAGTTTTGATTTATTTCAAAGATCTGCTCATCATCGCAATGACCTCGCAGAGCAATATTCTGTCGACCAAGAAATATTATAAATTCAATTATAGGCTTTAATCGTTCTCCATTTTCTTTAGCCTGTTTAAATCTTTCTTAGTTAACTAAGTTACGTACAACTGTAGACGGACATTCGTATGTTCTGATGAAATCTGATGCTGCCATCATAGCAATTTTGTGATACGGATTGCAATCATTTAATTGTAAGTCCCCATCCTTACCAAAAGCTTTGAGTAACTTTTAAGAGGTAAAGTAACTAGCTTGATTAATTGCACTTGACCGTGTATTCCCCCAACTTTTGCAAAAAGAAAGCAATACTTACAAAAAATTCAATATAGGCATTCTGAAATCATTATCCATTGAAACTTCTGTATATGTTTTTTGGATAAAAAGCAGTTAACATTCTTACCCTTCTTTACATGCACAGAATATGGATATTTGTAATATAAACCAGGAAACCGATTGGATTTCAATATTCGGTTTTTATCTTTTTCAGTTACTTGACGTATTAAAAATACCCGCAATAAAAGATGATAGCTGTTTGTCTATAGGCAAGCAGCTATCATTTTTTATCGCGGGTATTGAATCTTCATTATTAATGTCTGCGTTAGTTTTATTTGTAAAATTAGCAGCTTCCATACCAAGTCCAGGTTCTGGAGAAAAAAGGTTGAGTTTCATTGTAATTTGATAATTTTCAGCCCCGCCAATAAATGCACAATTTAATCGTCCAGAAGAGAACCCGGAAGATAAAGGCAAAACGATAGGACCAGCATAGTCCTGCATTGGTAAAATTTTACTTCGTTTAACAAATAGTCATCTAAAGAGCTTGTCCTCTTTACCCTGTTGGTCATTGTAGCTAATAAAAATAATTTCATTATAATTAGTAAAATTCATTTGTTATTTATTTATTTAATATAGTAATTAACACACTTTTGTTTTCTAGATAAAAAACTAATTCATAAGAAATTCATTCAGTCACTATTTAAAATAAAAAAATTCTTCATATCTTATTTAAATACAACTTAAAGTGTATAAAAGCGTAGTATAAATTGAGGTGTTACAATATCAATTGATGAAAAATAAATACTTTTTATTGAAATTTCAACTACCAATAACGTCATCACGTATATAAATTATACTACAAATTAAAATTAAATAAAAAAATTAATAAAAATTAAAAAATTAAATAAATTAATAAAAATGTATGTATGTATATATATATATATACATACGTATATATATATATATATATATATATATATATATATATATATATATATATATATATATATATATATATATATATATATATATATATATATATATATATATATATATATATATATATATATATGTATATATATAAATATATATATATATATATATATATATATATATATATATATATATATATATATATATATATATATGCATCACCATCCTCGCTATAGAGTTATTGTTAGAAATATCACTGTTGGATCCTATCAATGCAACCAAATAGGCCTCCTTTTATACATCACATAATCTAAAATGAAATTATAGTTTTACTTATTATTCAATATTGTGATTCTTTAATAATTCATTTTACACCCCGTGATCAGCAGACACACCTTACAAGAAAATTGAGGGTTGTCTATCGTCATTTCTTCGGCGTTGAAGTATGTGATTAACACAGATCGTGGGCGCCACATACTTGCTGCAGTGTTTACTATGTGGGGCTCACCCAGTGGCTAAATTGCAAAAGAAAGTCTATTGCGTTTGCGGTACCAATGATATGGCGAGAACCAAGAGATCATTGTATAGACTGCTACTTCTGCATGATAAATATTACTGAATACTCCAAGAAAAACAAATCAGCATGTCATTATCCAAATTGTGGCTTGGCTTTGAAATCTGCTCCAAATGATGAACAAAATTCAGGGGCCAATCCTCCAATATGCCTAGATAGCGAACAACATGAAAAAAAAAAACACAATCTGTGCTATTTGGTACGCCTAAGCGATTGTCAACTTTTCCAATAAATCTTGATTTGATTTTCAACAATACAAAAATACCATCAAATAACACTTATAAGTATCTAGGAGTTATTATAAACAACCACCTTAATTTAACCCAAAATTTGAATAACTTGTTTAAAAAGGCAGCTTCCCGTCTTATTTGATTAAGAAGATGCATCATTGTCTGCTGACAATGGATGCAGCAAAAAAAAAAAATTTATCTCTATGATAATTTATCTTTATGATAATTCCAATAATAACATATTGCGGAATTGTAAGTTTAAAGAAAACTAGCAACCAAATAAATAAAATAATCAAACTAGAAGCTTAAGCTATTGCAATAGTTTCAAACACCATATTATTAACGTAGTCACTGTTCCATCAATAGACAAAGTTCACATAAAATAAGCTTGCGTATTAGTATATAAATGTTTGCATTTTGAATTTGCATTACAATTTCAAAAATTATTTTACGTTACAAAAACACTCAAAACAAACACGCAACAATAATCTTTCTGTTGTTATTCCAAAGATAAAACTTGAATGTGCAAAAAAATCGTTTTCTTTCGCATGCGCTGTTTTTTTACAATAATTTAACAAAGTGGCAAAAAGTACAAAAATATGAACTTATTTAAATCACTTTTATAAAATTTGTTAATATATTTATATTTTATACTTTTAGTAACATATATTTTTAATGCTATACTAATTTTAATTTTTACTTAGGACACATATTGATAGCAGTTTTTTTTATATAACTGAAATGTCTATCCTGCTAAAATAATCTTTTAAATAAAAATAAAAAAAGCGACGATGAAGACAGAGCTGCAGCCTGTTCTGTTTCAGCCATAAATGTATCCAGTCGGCATGCTGGATACATTTATGGCTGTGGTTTCTAACTTTTTAGGAAACCACAGGTCTGAAAACTATGAAGATTTGGTTGAAAGAGTACTAACAAAATACAAGGAAATGGGATGCAGAATGTCCTTAAAAATTCACATTTTTCACTCTTTTGTTTTTTTCCCACCCAATCTAGGTGCAGTCAGCGACAACGACAAACATTTTAACCCAGAAATAGCAACGATGGAAAATAGGTACTAAGGGAGGTATGACAGCAACATGATGGCTGATTTTTGTTTTTTTTTTACAGCAAGAGTGTGAAACTAATTACAAGAGTAAAGCAAAATCATTTAATTGTTTTTGATATCAAAATACACTGTATTACGGTTGCCTGAAGTTATTTGTACTTATGAAACTGTTGCTTTTCTTCTTTTATTTTCACAAAAAATTTAGTTATTATATTGAAATTTAGAAACATTGACATTATATTTCTTATGATCATAAAGTGTTAAAATGATAAATCAAGATGGCAATATAACTTTAAAACCTGACGTGATACACAACTTTTAATGACATATTTACAATCAGCAGGTCAAAATGGTCTAAGTATACTTAATAGAACTCAGGTAGCAAAAATGCTGTTCCCTTGTGTTATATATCCGAATAATTTATTATCACACCTTTGTTCGAATCAGAAATATTAAAAAACAATAAAATATTTTATTCTTATTAACAATAATCTCGTCTATTATATAATTTCTTGGCATCATCCTTAGAATTGAAGTTCTAAGAAACTTGCACTAACTGAGTAAATTAAATTACTGTATTGCATTATATATCTGAATAATTAACTATCACACCTTTGTCCGAATCAGAAAAATGATAAAACGATAAAATAATTTATTCTTGTCAACGATAATCTCTTCTATTATATAATTTCTTAGAATCATCCTAAGAATTAAAGTTCTTAGAAACTTGCATTAACTGAGTAGATTTAATTACTGTATTGTATTATATATCCGAATAATTAATTATCACACCTTTGTCCGAATCAGAAATATGATAAAACGACAAAATAATTTATTCTTACCAGCAATAACTTTGTCTATAAAAACGTTCTAAACAATATATTGATTTTTATGGTTATTTTTTTACACTTTAACATGAAATTAAATACATTTTTAGTTTTTGTATTTATTTATCTTAACTGGCAGGGTATGTAAAGCTATTTATTAAACACGATTTTTTAAATATAACTGTGTTGAAATATACTTGTTTTTAAATATATTTGTATAAAACAAAATCATTTGAATTAATGTTACTTTAAAGTTATTGCAACTTTATAAAATAATATTGTTTTAACTGTCTCTGATTTTAAATTACTACTTAGTAACTTTATGTGCATGAAATAAGTAGATATTATGAGCAAGTTCCAAGCAAATTCAATTAAATCTGTTGTTAAGTAAAGTTATTAAAAAATGCTGTTTTAATTTAACGCATTTCTTTATTAAATTTTTTACGAGTATTTAAACTTCCTAGTTTGTTAAATTTTTTGTTCGTAATTGTAACCATTGTTAAATATTGTATTTTCCATTGTAACTATTGTTAAATCTTTTATTCGCCATTGTAACTAATGTTTAATATTGCGTTTGTCATTAAAAGATCTTATAAGATCTTAAAAGATCGTTTAGCTATACAAGAACTGTACAAAAAATTGCAGGACTGACATTGAGAAGATCTCAAATAACAATAAAATTCGCAATCTTTTTTTTTTTTTTTTTTTTGTTTTCCATAAGCGATTGGTCCCTTTCTTACATTAAAGTATGTCTTTAAAAGCTTATTTCGAGTTAAATAAAATTTTTTTTCATACTTCTAATTTCACTAAAAAATCAATATAAAAAGTACTCGATTATTTCATTTAAAAACTTTCTTTCTTTTCTAAAACAGTTTCTTTGAATTGCTTTAAGTAAAAACGAATCTTTTGTCATGCTTTAAAACTAAGTTGGTAAAATGTATCTTATATTACTGTAATAATAGAATACAAAATCTGTTATCGCACGATAATGTTACTTTGGACATGATAGATGTACTTCAGCTTATTAGAAGTAATCTAAGTTAAAAAATAGCTTCAAACTTTTGTTGTCTCTCACTTTTTTTTCTTTCTTGAATGAGAAGTTGATTTAACGAAGACAAATTATTTTAAGCTTTAAGTTTTAATACTTCATAAAAAAATATCTGCTTGACTTTTAGATCTTACTCATTCAAGCCAACTGATGGTCAGTCGAGCTACTTCATGGCTTTCACTTGCTGAAATATTTTCTGGTTGGATGGTTTTTGATAGGTTATCACTAATTGAATAAAATACTGATAACCTATTATAAAATTATTTATAAAATATAATTATAATCAGTATTTTATTTAAATGCCGATATACCTCAAAACTCTAACGGAATAAATAACAATTTATTCCATTAGAAAATTTAATATATTCCATCCTATTATTCTAGATTTTACGTCACCTTTGGTTTTTTCCCAAACCTCCATAAGCTTCTTGTAGTTCTGTGAAACGCACACAAGAATTTTTTTAAAAATAGGCATACCTAATTTATAAAATTGTAATAGTATTAAGACTTTATAAATTAGGTATGCTTTATTCAGTTTATAAAAAATAGAAAATATTTCTTAGTGCATATTTTGTCCAAATAAGCTTTTTCAATTGTTATAAATTGAATTTTTTAATTTTCTTATTTTAATTTCCTTTTTAACTGGATTTATACAAAACGCCCCTTATTATAAAAAGTTACATGAATTGCCCAGCAAGTTACTAATAATTTTGATAGTAAAGTTGCTTGCTCCAAAACATTATTATAGTCGTCATTTAATATCTCAATATTTTTATTGATGTCTCAAAGCATTCCTTTCTTATTTAGGGGAAAACTTAGCGAGAACTACAATCGTAAATTGTTTCAATCCTAGATCTCCCTGATTCTCATAACTGCATTGAGAATTTATATAGTTGTTGTTATTCATCTTATATTAGTAAACTTGGTGACACTCAGTAACAAAGTTTTTTAATTTCTATATTGAAATCTCTTGTGCTCATTTTTCTTCCTCATAAATTAGTAGCTCCCACATATATCTGTTCTCGGAGACCTTGAAACGGTAACTCAAATCTGATTAAGGAATCTTTTTTTGGTGACATAACACTTTTAATGTTTCACTTTTAATGTTTGAAATCTCATATTACCCTAAAAAATTTTCTTTTGTACATAGAATTTTGTCTATCCAGCACACACAAAAAAGGACAACTGTTTTTTATTTGTTATGTTAGCATATCAATGCAAATTATATCAAAGAATTTAATATATTTAAAAAAATTCAATTTATTACTTAAGACATCATTTGCCATTAAAGTAAGAAGTTGATTTTTGTAGTCTTGATGGTTGAACTTTATTTTGTTTGCATTTGAGTTAGAAAAAGTTCTTTCGAAAATTAACGAGCCATCATTATTCATCAATATCAACTACTGCTATCTTTGTCGAAGGAAAGATGATTTTTTTTTTTTTTCGGAAGGAAGGACAAAGAGATGCACGAGGATTTTTTAAATGACACTTAGTCATTATTTTTGTCGGAGACATCAGACACATTTAAAAAATTTAAACGCATTTCAATTTTTTAACATCTTCGCTTCCAACAAGGCTGCAAGCAACCAGTAATTAGTGTTGGAAGTTACTGGAAGAGAAAAGATGAAGATTTTAGAGCAAGATAACGATTGACAGATGATTTAAAAGATTGCAAATTATATGAATCAGGAAAGCAAGATGAAGGAAGCGAATTCCAAAGAACTGAATAAAAAATTTAAGTTTGATTTAAAATTATGAAATATTTAATCACATTGTGTAATATGAAAAATAAAGTCTTTCGTTAACGATGAACAGTTTAAAAATAAATTAATGCGCAATTAAAGTGTATTCATATAATTAAGTACGTATATAAAGTATTTTTATTGTTAAAATTTTTCCTTAACTGATTTAATATAGAACTGATTTAAAATAGAACTGAGTTAAAATAGAACATGCAAATCCAATAAAATTCGAAATTTTAAAATTCTATTGCTTAAATTATTGTTAGTCTGGTTTATTTTTTACACCGGGTTTGTACAATTACGTGGATCAATACGCTGGCCAAAACAGGTAACTCTTTTCGGAATAAAAATTAAATAAGAGATCGTCCACAAATTACGCAACTCAAAATATATTTTAAAAACTTAAGTAGGAGATATAAAGCACTTTTCCGCGGCGATTGTCATAAAAAATAATGCGCAAGTTTGAATTTCATTAAAAATAATGCACAAATTTAATTTTTTATTCAAGTTAGAACTCTGCGAAGAAAAATCGTAATTTATAGACGATCCTTTATCTTTTTTTGATTTTTTTTTAAATCAAAAGTGTTTTCAAACCGGAACAATTGACTGTCCCGAAGACTTTTTTCGGGACCCTGGGACAGCGCACTTGAAACCGGGACAATCCCGAAAAACCGGGACGTCTGGTCACCCTATATATATGATTATATTTTATTTAGATGAATAAAAAAAACTGATTAGAGGGACTTAAAGTTGCATGCCCGAAGGCAATCGTCAGCCGTTAAAACAAATAAAAAACGTAAACAAACCGTTACAAAAACGTAAAAATTGTTGTAAAATGATATCTGACGTTATAAACAAGTCTGCGTAAAAAACAAATCAAAAACCATAATACAAAAAGCCGTAAGAGTTTACTAGTCCCCTGTGTCAAATAAAGATAATAAGAATTTTTTTGAATGTCGACACTGAGATACGATTTGGTTTTTTTTATTTAGTAGGTTTTTTCCATTATGTGATAAAATTACATTTTTTTCGTAGAGACAAAGGTGCCATATTTTTGTTGCTAGATTGTAAGGTTTTCAACGTTTGACAATTTTCCTTTCTATAATAGGCTTTATGTTTTGGTCTTTTAGGCTCCATATTTCTTTAGATATTTCTGTGTCATTTCTATACTTAACTGATGCAAATGATTTAAGATGGTTTGAGTATGTTTGTTTAAATGGTGTATTACTAATGCCAAAATATACTTTTTTATCACGATCATGATGACTGGAACTTACGGTTGCTTGGTAGACAATATTGTTAGATAAACATTGATTTTTCAAGGGGCACAATGCTTTATCTACGCAGTTACATTGGTTGGTTTTTAATTAATTTTTGTAGTGTAAATTTTGAAACTATGCGAATTTATGATAGATTTTAGGTTAGGCATGCAACTGTAGCTGATCTTAATAGAATTTCAGTTGAATATTTTATGAAGCTTGTGGCCGGCTGGAAAATGTAATTCAATAAGGGTTAGAAAATGGTTTCCTATTTTTGTGTTTTGATGTTTAAGCTAAACGAAGGGTTATACCAAATAATATTACGTGTACGATGCTTTTTTTTGTTGGTTTTGACTTGAGATTATTTGTAGTTGGTAGGTAAGGTTTGGTTTGTATCCCGATTTTTTTAAAGCTTCTTCATACGGTGGAATAGCCTTTTTGAAGAATATTTAATTAATTGACATGAAAATCAATCTTTGTTTAATATTGCGAGGACTTTTATTATGCTTGGAAGGTGGTTCGAATTAGAGTGGATGTACTTTATTTGATCATCAGGTTTAAAATATGGTTGAAACGTATAGTTATATACATTTAACGTAACATCAAGGTAGTTAACAATTTTTAAATTAGATTGAATGGTGATTTGAAGGTCTTTTCTTTTAAAAATGAGAGTTATATGCTTTTTGATTTTATCCATTTGTTAACCGTTTTTGTTCTTGAATACGGCAAAACCGTCGTCACGATATAAGCCGAAATCTTCTTTATTATAATGTTGTGAAATTTGATACAGTATGAAAATACCTGTTAATTCGCAAAATTTAGCATCATCAAATGCCCCATTATTACATTAAACAACCCACTTCTTTTTTTAATCCATGCTTCATCGTTGTTGAAGATAAGAGATTTTCTTGCATGCTATTTCAATGCTTTGTCTTCGCTTTTGATAAAGATATGATGGTCAGCAAAATTCATAGCATTGTTCAGGGGGTTTTTAATTATGGAAGAGTAAAAGTCGTTAACGTCAAAAAATAGGAATTTGTATAAGTGCTTATTGGTGATTTTTTTAAACCAGTCTGTTACATTTTGCGTACTTTGCTATTAGTTAAAATTTTTTTTTTTTTTAAGTTCACAATTAATTTTTGTTAAAATTAATTTAGTAATTCGTCCTACCTCATTTTTTGAAGGGTTCAAAAAGCCCACAGATGGATTGTTAACGAAGTTTTCCTTGTGGTCTTTTAAAGTGAAAAACAGTTGGAGGATCCTTTTATTTCAATTTTTTTTATATCTCGCGGTTGGTGAAAATTTGTTTTCCTTCTTTGGTTATATTGTCTTTTAATTTTGGATTTGCTTTTTTGTAGGTAGTGGTAAAACGTATCGTTTTAATATCTTTTTTATACCATTTTGAAAAGTGTTGCGTATGTCTCATAATTTATTGATTTAATAAGACTGATTAAGTCTTTTTCGCAGAATGACATTTCTTTTATTTGCGGTGGACATAAAGGAGATCTAATTCCGTGGTTTGCATAAGTATACGCTAAGTTACTCAAACCATCTCAAATAATTTGCATCAGTTACGTATCCTTAGCGGACTTAAAGTTTACATGCCTTCGGGCATGAAACTTTAAGTCCCGCTAATCAGTTGTTTTTATTTATCTAAATAAAATATAATTATATATAGCTCTATTATTCAGTAATATTGAGCACTGTAACACGAACAAGAGACTTCGTATTATTACATCAAAGTACATAATCTCAAATATATTCTATATACTGATATTTATACAAATATATATATATATACCAGGCCTTCTCGTAAGAGGCGTGCGATCGCACGCCTTATACGACCACGCATAAAGTTCTTTGTTTTAACAGCTTGACTACAGCTCGTAGCAAGTTTTGATAATTAACGCGTTTAAAAATGCGCTAAAAAAAAACAAAGCAATTTAAAATTAAAATAAACAATCCATAAACTGAAAAGAGAATAAAATCCTTAAAATAATATATAATACAAAAATTAACATAAAAAATAAAATATTAAATGAATAATAAAATAAATAAAGGAAAAACCAGAAAAAAAAAATCAAAGCATTTATTAATTAATGTAAACTTAATTGTAAGCAAAAGTAAAAAAAAAAACTATCACAGCTCTAATAATTTTTATCATTCCTTTCCTGAATAATTAGGCTAATACAAGGGCGAATCCAAGTTAAGGAAAGGGTCCCCCCCCCCTCAGATTTTTTATTTATTTTTTTAGAAATTAATGTTTAAAAACGTAAGTAACTTAGGTTATATAAAAGTGCCATGAAATTTAATAAAGTTTTGTGGTGCAAGTTTAAAATTTTTTTAAAATGTTAAAAGGATACAGGGTGCGACAAATCGACTAATTTGCGCGCATTTCTTAAAAGACAGACAGAAAAACAAACATCACGTTTGTTTAATTTTGCTTATGCAAACGTTGCCGTTTGATTAGGATTTTTAAAACGAACATATTACTTCAGCAATTTTTTTCAAAATAATTTGGCGGTCATGAGCTTTTTATTTATTATAAAAAACGCATTTAATATGAAAAACAATTAATTTCACAGACTAAATTAATGCCAAAACGTATTTTTTTCAATGGCGTCACTTTTCTATATACGCTATGGAAAAAAGTAGTTATGTTTTAGCAAGGTTTTTGGATGCGCTCACAAAAGCATAGATAATTTTATTTAAAATAAATGCTTTTGCAAAACCTTCCAAAGAAACCATGCTCAAACATTTCGATTGCTATCTTTTATTGAGAAAAGCGATCGTAACGTTTAACGACGGTTTCTTTTATGTTTTTAGCAATTACATTAAAAGTTTAAAACAAATGTATTCATAATAAATAAAATTTAACAATAAATAAAGTTTAACAAGTAAAGTAAGTTTAACAAGTAACAGCAAATAAAGTTTAACAATAAATAAAACTTTCTTATTTTCCATAAAGTGAAATGTTTGTTTACATATTAAAACTTTTGCACTTTTTAAAGTTTTTTTATTGTGCATTTATCATTAATTTGCGCGCACTTTGCAAATGTGTAAAAAAAAAGGTTTTTGAAAAATAAAAATTGAATAAATTTACCAATCATCTTTGATATATTTTATAACTTATTAACTAGAATAAAAATTATTTGAATTTTATTTGACAAAAATCGCTTAAATTAAACGTTCGTCAATAAATAAAGATACGCAAGTCAAAAAAAATGTCACGCCATGGGATAAAAAATAGTTGCCGGATGCGATTGTTTCAAGATTATTGTAATTCCTTTTTTTTTTTTTAGTAAATAATTTATTAATTAGAACTTATATTTCGATGATAAAATGGTTTGTAATTATTTTTTATAGCTTCTGTACTCATTTTGCCTTAAACTCTAATGTAAATATTTTTTTCAATGATTGTCTTTAATTGAGTTGAATTAAAGTACTCAGGAAATTTTGTGGGAGTTTAACTGTAATTATGGAATCAATTAATTTAAAAATTGTTTTATTTATTTTTCAGCGCATTTTTTAAACGCGCTAATTATCAAAACTTGCAAAGAGCCGTGGTCAAGTTGTAAAAACAAAGAACTATATGCGTGGTCATATAAGGCGTGCGAGAAGGCCTGATGTGTGTGTGTGTGTGTGTGTGTGTGTGTGTGTGTGTGTGTGTGTGTGTGTGTGTGTGTGTGTGTGTGTGTGTGTGTGTGTGTGTGTGTGTGTGTGTGAATTAATCACTTTATGTATACTAGCACGATTTCAACTTGTAGTTCATGCATGTTTAAAATAAAATGAATAAAAATCTATCAATAAAAAAAGTAAAAAACCATGTTAAAAAAATGGTCTTAAACTTGTTATACCAATAGCAAGCAAATGCGTAGCAAATCTAGCATATATAGCAAATTTAAAGTACCATTTTGAATGAAGTTACAACACAGCTTTCATTGAGATAAAATCAAACTATAGATTGTATAGGTTAAAGATATTCTGACAGTAAAACATTAAAAATAACTCTCACTTTGAATATAAGAATAATTTAATAGAAATAGATGAGCAAATAGCAAGCGATTGCGAATTTTTTTAAAAAGAATAACAAAAAAACTTTTTAGTTAAGTTTTCTTTAGTGGTAATTCAATAACAAATAAAGCCATTTGCATTTGTTTAAATAGCCGAGTCAAATATTACAACTAAAATAAGTTAATTTGTTATCGCAGATTTGAAAGAAGTTGAAGATAATTAAAACTTTCAACGCTGTGAAATGGAAACGAGGAAGAACTTTTTTTTCTTAATTATTTTGTTAAATTTTTCAGGTATACTTTTTAAAATTTTAAAATGCAAAAATTTATTTATAGCAGATTGTATGAATTATCTAAATGAATTAATGTATTGATTTATGAATTCTGATCCTCAAAAAGAAATCATAAAACATTTATATCAATAAAATTATATATTTTTACATTGAACGTTAAAAGCATTTAGTATATCAATTCTTAAAGAGAATGAGCTCAAAATTTAGTTTTTCTAAACATAAAATGTTTTAACTCAATCAATCTTTCAAAAATGCATGACTTTCATGAAAAAGTATTTTTTATGGAATTTGCAACTCTAATAAAATAAAATTATCTTTTTATACATTATAAAAAATTCAAAAGATGTATATATATATATATGAGGATTGATGTGACAGATGGTCTAATATCAAAAGCAGTTTTTATTTTTGTTTTTTTTTTTCAAGATAATTTACTTTCAACAAGACTGCGTTATTCAGTTAGGACTAGTAAAGTAAAATCAAACTATTTTTTGAATGACAAGTTGCGCACGAGAATAATTTTTGATTGATGGTACTAGTGATGATAGTTCGTTGAGCAGCAACCATGATAGCATATATAGAAAAAAGAAAAAGAAAGAAACTTACGGCATTTGAAGAGTAGCTCAAGCTTGTCAGAAAGAAAAACTCGAGCAACATTAGCAATCCACTTTCCAACCTTGTCTAGTAGTGAAAGAGCATCATTAGATTAACCAGCCCCAGTATGATAACAATATTCCATACAGCAACGAATAAGAGATTTGTAGAGGTTGTAGAGGAGTTGGGAGTAAGAAAATAACAAACACAATAAAAGAAACAACCTTACTGAATGCTAACTTTCCATTTTATATATGGATTTATATACTTCAAATAATATATATGGTTTTTTAAAAGGTCAGTGGTGAATGTTGAACCAAAAAGACTTAAAAGAGAGAAATCAGTTTGAGGTTTGCCATTCTTCAATTCAAGAATATCAAAAATATTGCAATTGCTGCTTTCTGTTAACTTTGTTAAAGTTATAATTTACAAACCACTGCCAGATTTAAGCTGTTACAAAAGGGAAATCAGATTCAAGATCGGCTGCCTGTTCTAAGCAATCAAAAAAGATGACACTTTTTCAAGACAGAAACATAAAGTTAAATGGTTAGCAAATAGAGCCCCTTGATTATGATTGTCAGGAAAATCATTATTTTAGAGAATAAGCGATACATAATCAAGGATAGAACCTTGTGGTACCTATGAATTTACTGGAAATTAAGATGAGTGTGGGACCTTTGAAAAAAAATTTTGAGACTGTGGTTAGAAATAAATAAATTATTGTTCTCAATAATTTTCCAGATGCACCATATAATGCAAATTTTTGGAGACGACCAGCATGTAAAGCTTTTTTAAAAGCTTTTAACATGTCAAGAGCAATAGCACTTCCTTTGTCGTCTCCATCTAAGGCACAAAATTTTTTAATTCCCAGTGGGCACGGAAGTAAAAAAGACGTCTTTTAAACGTCTTATACACGTTTTGGACGTCTTTTGAACGTTTAAAAAACGTCTTTTTTAGGTCCAGTGCCCACTGGGTTATAGCAATTAGCAAGTCAACCACAGAATAAAAAAGGTTGAAATCCATGTCAATTGTCAGAGAGTAAATTATTAGACTTAAGATGATATTAAGATGATTAGAAGTTTGTTGAATAAAATCTCAAAGACCATATTAATAATAGAGAGAAGACTAAATGGACAATAATTGGAGGGCTCATTGTTCTCCAGAATTTTTTAAAAACGGACCACATATGCCAGTTTCCACCAGGTAAAAAAACAAGGTTTTTTAAGCACTTATTAAATACTTTAAGCAAAGTTTAAGGAAATGAGAGAATTTAGTAAAAGAATTTTACCTAAATTTTAAGATATATCAAGTGCATTTATCATATCAAAGATTAAGTGTTTAAACTTACCCTCTCCCTTCTTTACCGGCTCATCTAAAAAAAATTTATTGGAATAAAAGTTAAAATTTATTTATGATAAATTATCAAAATGTCTACAACTTTTATTGAACTGATACAATTACTACTCTACAGTCGTAATAAAAAATTATTGAATTCAAAACCAAGTAAAACAAACCTTTATAGGTTTAAATATTTTTATATATACATCGGAGATTAATATTACACCAATTTTCTATTATTTACAACAAACTTCTATTAGGTTTCATGAAGTTTTATAGAAAGACCTATTTAAATTGGGTCTATATTGTTTGTAATCTTTTTCATTTATGTAATTTATATGTAATTTATGAAGTTTTTAATAGTTTAAATTGGTGTAATATTAATCTCCGATGTTTCAGCACATTTAATTTTTATGTAGTTTTTGAGTTTCAAACTCAAGCTTTCAATTTTTTTTGCTTTGGCAAAAAATATAGAAAGAAACAAAGAGTCTCCGGCCATGTTGAATATTTTTTTAAAATTTTGATTATATAATTTAAGTATTGAAAAAAATAATTTTCCATTTCCAAATTTCCGTTTCCATTTCCAAAAATCATCCCACCATTTACACACCAGATAGACATAAATTAAATGAAAGACCATTCCAGAAATATATTACACAATTAATAAATTAAATTAAAAGCTTTAATTAAACTTTATTGAAGTAGCCGAAGAACCGGCAGTTTTTTAATGGCCGTTTAATGGCCCATTCTGGCCCCTTTCGAAAATCTACGGCACTATCTCCGGCTCAGGCTCCCCAACCCTGGTTGTAATATACATCTTTAACATACCTAAAAAGTTATATGATATCACTTTGGCAATTAGCATCTATTAACATTAATGTTTCTAAAGAATAAATAACTTTTTATTTAATAATATAATCTATTAATTTATGGAAACAAAAATAGTGCAATGGAAAAATTCATAAAACTGACAAATACATAACATTAATGCATAAAATAAAAATAACACCCGTTACACAGCAAACATCCCGGCTAGGACCATCATCTGAAATATTTCTGCTGGGATTTAGATAGTGGTCCATAGCTTGATTTTCCTAAAAAATGCCAACAGAGAGTACACGATCGGGTCGTTTTTATTTTCGTAAAGAATGGCGATTTTGGCAATCCAGCATTACAGTTTGTTTGCCTAAACTAAAACCACTAACTTTTACTATATATTTAGTTTTATCTTTTATATAAAACAATATTTATTATGCTATATGAAATTGTATTATTTTGTATAAAACTCAGCAAATAACCCTAATATAAAATTATGTAAATGGGTTCTTTCGAAACCTTAAAAATAAACTACTTAATAAATAGTTTTCAAATAAATTTATGAATATTGTATAGAAAAGTTATACTTATTAAATTTAAATTATTTTTGATAACAATTTTCTTAACCAATTTACTGTCTATAGACACTAAATTGATCAGTTACGCACTAAATTTTTTAATAACTAAAATAATAAAACAATAGTTTTTTTTTACTCATTTTTATTTCTAATACGCATAAATATAGAAAAAACACAAATAACACAAGCAAGACACTAAACTATTTTTAATAAAATATTTCATAATGTAGCTCATCATTTATTCTTAGGCACCTTATATTGTTTAAATGTTTTTTTAAAACATTTTTTAATATAGAAAAATAAATAAATAAAACAAATTATGGAATAGAAAATAAAATAAAATTCTGTGACATTAATACCAGAAGTAACATTTACAAAACTATGCTTTGGTTTACTGGCACCAAGTTTAAATCTAAAATTGCACTCTCTTGACTAAGAAGAGTTTAAAAAAATTTAAAAAACTCTTAAATAATAAGCAAAATTTAACTTATTAACTAATAAAAAGCAAATAGCTACTTAGTAAGATACTAAATAAAATAAATTAAAAAATATAAGGACGAATTTATAAGTTGTGTCATCATATAAACAGTGAAAAAAAGACTTTTTATTTCTGAAATAGTATAAACATTTTTAAAAAAAGCTTTTTTTATTTTGTCATTTAAAGATACGTAACGAAAAATAAAATTACTTAAAAGTATATTACAACATTTGTGGATTTTTAATATATGCTTTACTTTGTTAATTATTTAATTTTATATATATGGGTAATTTGTATTGTTTAAAGGAAAATATGAAGAATAAAAATTTAAATAAATGAATTTTTTGTCAAAACGTGTTTAAATATTGTGCTAATCGTTATGTTATTTACTTTCCATAAATGTTCACTTAATTACTTCTATCGTTCATGTTAAAAGTTGGAATAGCATTTTCGATTGAGGTAAAATGCTCATTTGTGCTCATTACAAAATTTTTAACGGGTAAAATGCGGAAATTATTTTTTTATCTCCTAGCCACTTTGCTTCTACCCAAACCTGATGTATGTACAAAGTTCCAGAGCCCTTAGCCCTATTTCCGCACTTTGTTCTTGCATTTTACCCGAACAAAATTTCCTTACTTCTGTATTTTACCCATGAAGAGCGTGATCCATTGTGCATTGGTAAAATACGGGTGAAGAAATTTTGTGTGGTAGTGTGAAAGTGTGGCAAAACCGTACAAAAAAATTCAGAAATTTTGGTATTTAAAAAAGCAAAAATTGCTTTGCTTTGATAACATTTAGATAACATTAAAAGCATTATTCGTCATTTTTAATACTATCTTTTCATAGTAATAAAAACGAAGAAACTGTAACAAAATATAATTTATGTAACTTGTATCTGGTACAAGTTTGAAACATTACCAATATTCTTTATTTTTTATATAACTTCAAAAAGCAATAAAGTTATATGTAATTGTTAATAAAGCGTTATAACAACCAGTTAAAAATAAAGGAAAGGTAGTGAATATTTTAGTTACTGGCTTATTAAAAGCCAGTTGTTATAAGTAACTTTATTATTCAAAATGTTTTGTCTTTTTTTATGACAAAATAACTAACTTTCATTTGAAAATGAATAAAAGATGTCTTAAGAATACTTTGTCGCAAAATGATGGAAATTTACACATGAAGATTTTAAGTTTCGTTGAACAACTTTGAAGTATCTAATAATATTTTGTCAATTATTTCAAAATTCATTTACTAAACTAAAAGTCCATACCAGGCTTTGAAAAAAGTCTAAAAAGTAATGTTCTTAAAATAAATTTTTTTTTAGATACACGTTTAGTATATATCATGGCCTTTCTAAAATGTATATACATTTTTTTATAACTCAAAAACTATTTCTACAGGAACAAATTAAAGAGGGTTCTTTTTCAGATTTTCAAAACAACTAAAAGTTCAATAAAAAAAATACTTTACTTTAACTTTATTTGTTCACAAACTTAAAATTATTTATATTTGTTTCGCTTTTTTTAGTAAATTTTAAAATATATAACAAAATATAAATTAAATCGCTATTTATATATATACATATATATATATATATATATATATATATATATATATATATATATATATATATATATATATATATATATATATATATATATATATATATATATATATATATATATATATATATATATATATATATATATGTATGTATATATATATATATATATATATATATATATATATATATATATATATATATATATATATATATATATATATATGTATATATATATATATATATATATATATATATATATATATATATAAAGTATTAGGATATATATATATATATATATATATGTGTGTGTGTGTGTATATATATATATATATATATATATATATATATATATATATATATATATATATATATATATATATATATATATATATATATATATATATATATATATATATATATATATATATATATATATATATATATATATATATATATATATATATATATATATATATATATATATATATATATATATATATATATATATATATATATATATATATAACCTAATACTTTTTAGAACACAAGCGAACACATTTATAAGTATATACAAGAAGTGGTTAATATGTTTACTATGACATAAAATTAGTTTTGGCTGTTACTTCTTGCAACTTTGAGCACTGTCAGGCTTTATAGCTACCCAGTAAGCACAAGACGCATTTTAGACACTTATAGACGTCTAAAACTAGTCTAGGTAAAAACGCACTTTTATAGACGTTTTGAAGACATCTTTTAGACGTGTTTTATAAATGCTTTTTTAAAATGACGTTTAAAAGGCGTCTTTTTAAAAGATAATAAGACGTCTAGAAGACGTCAATTTTTAAGACATCTTCTAGACGTCTTTTATAAAGGCGTTTTTAAAATGACGTTTAAAATGCGTCTTTTTAAAGTTTAAAAATACGTTTAAAAGACGCATAATAAATAGTCTAAAAGACGCATTAAAAGACGTCTAGATCAAGGCTAAAAGACGTTTTTTCTGTGACCTGTTTATAAATATGTCATTATGACTTCTTTTTGACGGCTTTGTCATTACGCGTTAAGAAGATGTCGTATATTCAAAGTAAAAACATAGTTTTTATTATTTTCAATAATTTGTTCAAGTTTTAAGTGTAAATTACTTAAATTACTTTTTTACACAATTGCTAAAATTGTTGTCACAGGAATCACTAAAATAATTGCTATAATATTAATATATCTTTTTTTTATTAATAATTATTTTGCTTTTTTAATAGATAGTTGACTGATCATGATAATAAGTGAAAATGGCAAGAATAATATATAAGTTAAATATCAGTATTTTTAGTTTTTATACACCCACAAGCCATATAATAAGTCAAGTATGCGGTCAAAAATTAGCTATCATACCATATGTTAAATTTCATTATAACTAAAAATAAGTTATAAATGTTTTAAACACTGTTTTAATATATATATTTGTTGTTTTTTATTATTTTCATCTTTGATGCATCAACCGTTGGTGGTGATTACAGTAATATTATTTTGATTGCTGGTTCCTATGTATATCTTGTATATACGAAATTATAACAATATATGATTTTATAAATACAATGAATATATACCACATACTACGCGAAAATGTTACGTCATGTACTTAAATTTAACTTGAAAAAAACGTCTAAAATACGTCTAAAACGCGTTTTTATAAAGACGTCTTCATTTAGACGTCTTTTAGCCTTATGATCTAGACGTCTACAAGTGCGCCTTTTAGACCTTCTTAAAGACATCTTTAAAACGTCTTTTAAACGTCTTTGTGCTTACTGGGTAAAAACATTTTGTAGAACCCCCTTACTTTGAGGGGGTATAAATATATGACATCAATGTAATTTAAAAATACCGAAAGTTCAGTTTATTTTCGCGAAATGAGAATGATAAAAATATATTATTCTTGAATTTGAAAACTGACTACTTGTAATAGCTCTACCTCACTCTCCCTCGTATGGAAAAAACAAACATTACGGTGGTTACTTAAATTATGGTTACTTTTGTTTTAAATCATTACTTACTTTCATTCGTGTTATACTGTTTACTTTGTTTTAGCTACATATGAAATATTTTCAGATATACAAATATATTAAGAATAATCAGTTCTCAATGCATGAAGAGTCTTCTGTTAGACTAAGCAACGCAATATTACAAATTTGGTGGTTCAAAGAATTTATGAACAAAAATTATCAAAAAGCAGTTCTCGTAATTTATTAAATGTAAATTCTTTATTTTTGACTTATGTTGTTCCTTAAGAGCTATTTACAAGTATAGATGAAAAAAAAGTTATTTTATTGTGAAACTTTTTATCAACTATTTATTTTGTCAACTATTTATTGTCGATATCTGAGTTTGAGTTTAAAATAGAAACTAAATCCGTATTAATTGATAAAGAAAGTAAACTTAAAAATGAAACGATAAATTTGAATCCATACGTTGTTGTTTTCGAAGGGTAAAAAATATCTATTACAAGGCATATTGATATCAATATGATTTATGAAAAGAAGCACATTGTCATATCCAATGCAAATGACTCTAGTCAATCATATTTTGGTGTGCGTAGCCCATCAGAAATGAATAAAATTTAAATTGTTTTTAAAAAAAGTAATCCACTAATATTATCCGGTATGGTCTCTAAAGCTTGCATGCTTGGATAAGGTGCTTTGAATGCTTATTGCATATTGCTTGTAAAATAAAAATTAAATTTTGGCAAGCAAGATCATTTGGAACTAAGAATCCAGTTAATGGAGCAAAAGAGTTTCATTCAGAAAGGGTTATTAGATAAAGGTTCTTGGGTTGATATTAGATCAATCAAGAGCAGATGGTAGTGAGAACGCTAAAGACGACAATACAGCTAGGGTAGCTTATTTAAATGAAGACATTTTTAGTGAAAATATAGGAATTGATAAAGTGCTAATTGAAAGATTGAATTTTATACTTTGTTGCATTTCCAGTGGCTTTAAATTAGACATTTCGGGATTATATTTTTAAGCTGCCAGATATTTTGTTAAATGTTATTTCTGGTACTACATACCATAATGTCTGCATAATATGATAATGGATGGATACCTTATAATGGAAAAAATGATATTGTCTGTATATGGTATATGTTATATTGTCTATAATGATATGGTCTTAAATCAGAGAAAACTCAAGATAATAATAACAATAGATAATAATAACAACAAGAGTTATCACCAAGATCATGCAAGAAAAATATAATGTAATGCAAGTAAAAAAAGTCAATCAAAATGCAACAAATATGTAATAAAACAACTGTTGTGCACTTCTGATTCATTGGTGTCCAGTTTAAAAAAAACAGCAATAAAAAAAACTCCGTTTTCTTTTCTTTTTTGTTGAGATTTAATGTTGTTTTTTTATATTATATAAGTTTTCTTTTAAGTAATCCTGATATATAAATAAGTAAAGAGTTCTGTTTGTTTTGTTTTATTCTAAATTAAGTATAAATTTATTGTTATATAAATTCTAGTTAATTATTTTGCTATGGTTACTTATTTTTGCCATGCAAAACTAAGCAACCATAGTAGTAAACCATAGGTGATATACCACCTAATTTCGCTCTGCAAAATTAAGTAATCATAGAAACCAAATATAAAAATTATTATTATAAGAAGAATATTTACACACATGCTAAAAACAGTGTATTTAGCACAAATGAAAAATGTCTAACTACAAAAAACAGGTTGTTGCTATACAAAATTAGGTATCCAAACCAACAAAAAGTAAAAATTATTACTTCATAAAAAGCACATAAAATTATCATAAAAATCACATAAAATTATCACTTCCATAAAAAGCACAGACCTTATTTTGGTACTAAATTACGTAAATACAGTACAAATATTTAATTTGTTATTAATTTTGTCTCAAAATTAATAACATGACTATTCTGGTCCACTGTCAGGTGGAAAAAATCAAATAGAACAAGTACAGCATTTAATTAAAAAAAAAAATTATATTTGACTGGAAAAAACAAAATCTTGAAACGAAAACCTGTAGTATGTTTACTTTAACTATGTATAAAATTTATTATAATGTATACAATTTGTTTCTAACTTTATTATAATAGTTAAACTAATGTTAAACTATAGCTAAATTTTGAGGTACACGCGTGGACGTGCATCAGTTTTGTTTGAAGACACGCCAGTTTGAACAAAAAATCTCATAGTTTCATAGTTTTTGGAGAAGTACTAGTCAAACGAACTTTTATATGCAGCAAATAAAAGTTTAGAACGAGATCAAAAATTTATGAATGCAAAAGTTGTTAAAAAAAATATGCAAGGAAAAATTATCTACAGGATCTCATACGTCAGAAAAGTCATGAGCGTTAGTCTTTGATGCTAAATTATCCAAAAAAACTTTTCAGAATTTAAGAAACTATAAATAAAACCTTTCAGAATATAAGAAACTATAAATAAAACTTTTCAGAATTTTAGAAACTACAAATAAAACCTTTCAGAATTTAAGAAACTATAAATAAAACCTTTCAGAATTTAAGAAACTATAAATAAAACCTTTCAGAATTTAAGAAACTATAAATAAAACCTTTCAGAATTTAAGAAACTATAAATAAAACCTTTCAGAATTTAAGAAACTATAAATAAAACCTTTCAGAATTTAAGAAACTATAAATAAAACCTTTCAGAATTTAAGAAACTATAAATAAAACCTTTCAGAATTTAAGAAACTATAAATAAAACCTTTCAGAATTTAAGAAACTCTCTTCAATTTATCTCTCTATACAAATATGCTAAAATATTATAAATATTATAAACATTGATGAATCATTTTTTATAACTTGCATAGCTTCTTTAGAACTATATTGTTTCAAAGATTACAAAAGAACAACTAGTTGCTGCAGGCCTATCAGATTTATCTTAAAAAAATTGAAAATTAAGTAGATAGAGCAAGTACATCAAACAGTGTTAACATAGCCACAAAATGATGTCGGAGCTAATATACTAAACATAGTATATTAGCTCCGATGTAGATCTTATAAAAAGACTTCACATTAGAGCATGCGATTGTTAAATTAAAACTTGTCACTAACACATTTTAAAATTATTTTTTTTTTGCGTAATTACATCATGTAATAAAAGTATTAATTAAAAACATTAAAAATATGTCAAAAGATTTTTCTTATTCAAAATGTCATTAGAGCAGTTAGAAAAACGAAAATAAATTCAGCATAACTATCTACAAAATCCTTCTGCATCGTTACTTTCAATCGCTAAAACATCTGAATCTAGCAAAACTACTGTTTATATGGCCATAAAACGATATAAGAGCTCTCTATCTATCGAGCAAACAAAAGGATTTGGAAGAAAAAGTGGTTTTAAAGATAAGAAAGCAGCAATTAGTATTCGACAATCATTCACTCAAAATCCCGGTTTATTGAACAGAGAGCGAGTTAAAAGGTATAAAGCTTCAGAGTTTTTCGTAAAGAAAGTTAAGAAGTTTTACAGTTTCAAGTCTTATCGAGCCATTGAATATTCAAACCAATCAGATAAGCAATCACTGACTGCTAAAACTCGACCACGAAAACTTTATGACAAAGTGCTTACAAAATATAATGGCTGCATTATTATGGATGACGAAACATACGTGAAATGTGATTTCAAACAGTTCCGAGGTCCAAAATTCTACACTTCAATTGTTTGTGGACGTGTCAGCAACAAGTTCAAGTATAAATCATTGTATAAATTTGGTAAGAAACTTCTCTTGTGGAAAGCAGAATGCAGCTGCATCTTTAAATCTCAAGCTTACGTCACATCGTCAACTTTAAATTAGGATGGTTACATCAAGGATTGCTTGCAAGCTAAACTTCTGGCATTTTATCGAAGTCACAATGTCTCCTGTTGGTTCTGGCCTGATCTTGCTTCTACTCATTATTCTAAGAAGTCCGTAGAGTGGTACTAATCGAGAGACATCAAATTCATACCAAAAAGCCTGAATCCACCAAACTGTCCAGAGTTCTGTTCCATGAAAAAATTTTAGGGAAATGGCAAAGGATATTTGTGTAAGAGTGGCAAAATACTAAATACAGCTAAAAATATGATTAGAATGAAAAATATGATTAGGGAACTTTAGTTAGAAAAAATATTGCCAAAGACACTGTGCAGAAGTTTATGTTGTCGAGTAGCGTAAATGTTCGCTTATTTATACGCTGCAATGAAAAATATTAATATAAAAAACATTTTTATAATCTTCAAGTATATATATATATATATATATATATATATATATATATATATATATATATATATATATATATATATATATATATATATATATATAGAGAGAGAGAGAGAGAGAGAGAGAGAGAGAGAGAGAGAGAGAGAGAGAGAGAGAGAGTGAGAGAGAGAGAAAGAGAGAAAAAGAGAGAGTTAAAAATTGAAAAAAAAAACAATTAAAAGTGGTCTAAAATTTGATCACTTATTAATAGGTTTGTTAATAATAATGCTCTGTGACAAGACCGTTAGGTATTCTTGAGGCATCTAAAAAAGAAAATGTAAATAAAATTTTTAAAACTGAATGAGAAATTCCAACTTAAAATTTTTACATTTGTTTATTTGTATTTTTGTAATGCATTTATAAAAACGTGTTTCGTTGGCAATCAAAATCAAAACTCTATTTAATTGGGTGCAAATAAAATAATAATGTAAGCTGTTGTTCTCCATAATAAATGCTTTTTAATTTCATGATATTTTTTTGTGATATATTCTACATAACATCTAAATGATGTAAGTAAAAAATTAGGAAATATTTTTCCTAATAACATCTAATAATATGTTTCTTATTGAAAAGTATCATAGCGACCATCCATAAAAGACGTCATCAAAATAGGGGGTGGGGGAGGGAGGGATCGAGATCAAAAGGACAAAAAAATAGAAAGAGGTTGTCAGAAAAGGTTGTCAAAAAAAACTTTACAGATTTTTTTTTAGTTTAATTAACATGGAAAACTATGTAAACATGTGTTTTTACGAAGATAATGTATGAGAATATTTTTAATTTTATTTTCAAAGGTGTAACAGCAGATTCAAACATCATTGCAAGATAAAATAAATTTTTTTAGGGTTAAAAATAGGGGGAGGGGGTCAGGATTTTATGATGTCCATTTCAAGGGGGTCTAGTGAAAAAGGATAACCGGTTACATGAGTCACAAGAGTGGGGGCTCAAATTTTGGCAAAAAAATGGTGACGTCTTTTTTGGATGGCCCCATAATGTTATCGGTTTTATGCGATTTTTGGGCTTCAATTTTTTATTTTATTTTAGTTTCATAATAAAACATTTTTTTTATTTTAGTTTCATAATACACCATAATTACATATTTTGATTTGTCTTAGTTTCATAATAAACAAGTTTCTTATTTAAAAAAAAAAAAGTGTAAAGCGCAGAATTTTAATTAAAATAAAAATTGTATTTACGCATGCTTATTTAAGATTAAATATTTGAAGTTTTTTTGTAAAGTTTATAACTATTTTGTTGTTCTTGCTTTTTTTATTTGTTTAAATATTTTGCACTCAGTTAGTTTACGGTTATTTAATCTAGGTGTCATCTGCGACTCCTGCTATGAATCTGGTTTGGGCACAGGTGAAAGAACTTATACTTGTGAAACTGATGTGAAAAATTTTAAAGCAAAAACAAAAGTAGACATTAAAACTTGTAGAAATGATCCTCTGATAAAATTTCGTTTTGAAATTCCTGAACTAAGAATTGATTATGAAACTCAATTGCATGCTTCTCAAGATATTGAAATACCTGGACTATCATTGAGTGCCTTAGCTGGTTTATATATGCAAGTAAATTTGGAGGATGACCATTCTGGAAATATAAAATTAAAGGTGATACTTTTTTATAATTTTAAAGTTTTGCAAATAAGCTAAATGGGGAGAATGGGGAGATCGAGAAAAAGTTTTATTAAAGGTTCGTTTAAAATTTGTTAAATATAAAAAATATAAAAAAATGTTAATTTTTTTAAAATTTTGTTTCTGCATTTTATTTTAAATATTTTTATCAAAACCTATTTAGTTAATTAAATATTGCAATAAATGTGCTCTGAAAAACTAGTTTTTCTGAAAGAAAAAAAAATAATAATAATAATAATAATAATAAAGTTTTTTTAAACAGACAAGATTTCAAAACAGTTTAATTATTCGATAAAATGCTTTCAAATTTTTAAAGACGAGAAAACAGTCTAATTTTTTATTTTATATTCTTTTTTACCAATTCTGATGAAAAAATTCGACAAAATTTCTGACTTTATTTTTTGGCCGTAAAAGTTTATTTTTTGGCTTCAAAAATGTAACTTTTTTGCATTTCTTTGGCCGCGTTTTATTTCTAAAATTCTTTATAAAATTGCAGACACCATGATTCAAATTTTCAATCCTCCTCCTAGTTTTTCGTTAAAATGGTTTTGGTACTTGAAGAATATCCTGAATTTGATATTTCTGTCATAGGTTTAAATAGGAATGGGAAAAAGGAACTCGTTGTAGTAGGAGGCAAACAACTTAAATTTAAATATTTAACCGTGATTATGTTTACCTGCTGTTGTATAATAAGCAAATTTAAAGTAGAATCGCTATCATTTTTTTTTAGTCGCATGATCTCAAATAGTTCTTCTTGCTACGTTTATTAGACTCCAGCTAGAGTCTAATAAACATAAAATAAAAAGTTGGAACATAATTGTGATGTTGTAATATAAGATAGTTTATAATTTAACCAGTTACTTACTTTCAATAATTTTACAATTTCAAAAATGTTATTTTAAAGACTCCTAATAAAAAATTATCATTTGAATTTTACTGATATCTCATTCAAAGCAATTTATTCTTTTGATATGATAAAAATATATTTTAACAATTATTTATCAAAGATATCAATTAAAAGTACTTATAACGTTTTAAAACGGAAGTGCAATAAATAAGCTTAGATATGATAAAGCTTTTTAAAACTTAAATAATTTATATAACGTCCAACGCGCAACTTGAATTTTTAAGCATATAAGACACTTAAACGCTTCTTGTTTTGGTCTTGACTCTTTATTACATTTGAGGCAGTTTCCAGAAAATTAATCTTGTCAAACAAATCATACGTTCACTAAAAAAAATATTTTTATTAGTATTTTGATAAATGCTGATAATATTTAAAAAAAACAGTATGAGTTTGTAGCAGTGTTAAACTTAACTTAAATAAATGAAACTTCCATGTTGGAATTTGGATTGAACCCCAAATTTACTTTATAGTTGCTTTAACAAAAACTAATGATACCTATGTTTATTAATTTTTGATTGACTTCAAAACATCACATTCTCTCAGTATACTGTTGTTGAGGATATTAATTAAAAACTCACTTCATCAAAACACAATGAGTT
>NC_061160.1:16710251-16887751 GCF_022113875.1 Hydra vulgaris | reverse complement strand
TTTGACCACACGACCACTTCCTCGCACCTTTTGTGTCCAGAAATATTCTCAGCGCGTTTGATTATATCATAGATAGTGCTTCTTGAAACTTGTACAGCATTGAAGTGATCAACTGTAAACTTTTTACCTTGTGATTTGATCAAGACCTGTGATTTGAACAGAAATCGTGAATTTTTTTTCCTCTTCTTACTTTTTTCTTAAGTTTTATTTATTATCTAAAAACAAGTCAATAAAATTAAAGAAAATTGAATAAGCTTTAAAAATAATATAAGAATGTAAAAAAAAAATTTACCTCAGTGTATTATAATTTCAAATAAAGTTAGTCCAAATTTTCAGTAACCACCTGTTAATTACAAATGATTTTACAAATCGATAAGGATTTTTATAATCAAGTGTATAATAATTTTTTTTGAAGATGTCTACAATTTTCGAAATTTTTCTCTTTGTTTTATTGATAAACCTGGATAAACGCACCATTCTTTTTACAGATTCAAAAAAGAGCATCTAATCTTTTTCGTTTAGCAAGGGCAACTCTTGAAGTTTAAATTTTAATCTAGGTATATTTACTTTGAAAAATGTTTTAATCCTTTTAACAAATTAACTGTTTGAATAAGTTTTAAAGGAATATAAAGTTTTTCAAAGAGATTTTACCTTAGAAAACTGTTGCACTTTAGAAAAAAAAAATTTAAACAGTTTTTTAGGATTAGGGGATGTCCATTGATTATGTAAACAAAATAGGAGGAGGGTGGTCTGAAAATTTTTGACAGTTGTAAACAAAGGAGAGAAAGATGGGGGGAGTAGGGGTGGGGGTTATGAAAAGCTAACGTCAAAGATGTTACTTTTTTGATAAATTTATTTACTAAAAAACGAAAATTAGGCGGCGTTTATAGTCCTGTGTTACATTTCCTTTGAAAGATGTAGAGTCTAGGATATAAGATTCGGACTTGTTTGTAGAAAAATTTATTAATAAATCAAAAGTGTATTTATAGTTTAACTTTTTAATCTCGTTTTCTGTTTAAAGTTAGAAAAAGTCTTTGTAAGTATTTAAAGAGCCTTTAAAGTGTTATATTCTTTTGAAATATGTTCATAATTTAAAGGTATAACGTGTATACATTTTTGTAAACCCTATTTAATTAGAGTAAGCCTTTGTAGTTTTAAATTAAACTAAAGAACATATTAAAAATATGTTCTTAAGTTTAAAGTTTATCTAATATTTTAATTTTATGCATTTTAATTTTATTTGCTTTTTTATTATTGTTGTGAAATAGTCTATTTAAAATATTTTTTTGTTTTAAATTTAGTTTTTTGGTTGCAGGTAATTAAATGTTGACGTAATTATGAAAAAAGGGTCTCTGGAAGGTTGTCAAGTTGTTGACTAGAGGAGAGGTGAAAAATCGCCAACTATTCATTAGTATAATTAATGGACAGCCCCTTAAATTAAAATCTACTATGGCTTTGGAAAAACAAACTTAGATTAACATTTAACATGAGTTTTTTTAGGTGTACGGCTGTGTTATTTTTAGGTCTCAAATATTTGGCAATACAAATTAATATTGTTAAATGTAAACAAACATTTGTAACATTTTATTGTTCTGCATAATGGTAAATGTTTTATAATGCTTTAAACTGTTGCTTGAATCCATTTTCATTTATATATTTTTATTTTGAAGCAACAAAATGAAGCAAGCTTTTCTTTTAAACTATATTTTGTAACAAGTTGTAGGTAGCTTATTTAGTTAGCAATCCACGAGGGATTTGTTTCGTTACTCTTACAGATGTTACTAGCTAGCCATTAGTTAATTTTTTTTTCAACATTATTTTAAATAAATTTAAACATCTTTTTAAAAAAAGCTGATTTAGATAATTTTTTTGAACTTTAAAAGAACTTTGATATAAGACAATATTTAATCAAGTTATAAAAAAGATTTTTTTTTCATTGAAATGTGAATTCCATAATTTTACCACTTCATAGTTATTTTGACTTTTAAGAAAAAATTTTATTTGGGAAAATGTATAAATATGTAACTTTGCAATGAACTTTGACTGAATTTATTCACATTTAAGCTAAACTTGTGAAAATGAGTTTAAGCAACTGTAAGAAATTTGAGCAAAGAAGTAGAGTAAATTTATTCCATAAGATACCACTAATTTGTGTGAAACCATGGAAAATAAATCGAATACTGTAATAACAAGATTTTTATGGGCTGGTTAAGCAAACATAAATAGTTTTACCACTATTACAAGCAACCGCACACAATCCACACTGTTCTATTTACTAGCACACACTGCATCACTACCATATGTTTTATGTAAAGTTATTGTTGGTGTTTAATGGACAACTTTTTTTGATATTTATAATAATATTGGTGTCAAATATTTTTCATACTTTCCCTTTTATTACGACTATTTTTGGTGTTTTTTTTATAATTATCCCTTATTTTTATAGATTTCTTAAAGTTATGGAATTCTGCAGATGATTCGATAAAATACGGTGCAATTGGTGGAATGGTACTTCTACTTGGGTTATTTGTTTTGTGTTGTTACTGTTGTTGTTGTAAAAAAAGTAGATCCAGCTCTGCTATAATAATGTCTGCAAATACCCTACCAATGTTTGAAAGCAAAGTTCCTTACAAAATACATAAAAATGTTTAAAGTTGATTAACAAAATTAGCTGAACAATTTTATTTTCAATTTTACATAAGGGCAAAAAAGGTTAATTATCTTAATTATGCATCAAAGATTTAGTTTTTAATGTTTACTTAAAAACTTATACAGCTATTTGCTGAAGTGTTTTTGTTACAGATTTTTCTCTGTTTAGAATTTGCATTTTTATTTTTTTGAAATTCACGTAATAGTTGTTATTGAATTGATTTTTTTTTTGAAAGGGAGGAAGGTTGTTGCTTGTAGATAAGGTTTTTTTGTTGAAAATTACATATTTTTATCAAATTTAATTGTTTCGTTTTATAGGGATTCACATCATAATTTGTTAGAATTTAAGCAACTTTCTGATTTTTTTTTGATGTATTAACATTTGTATAATTTTTTACTTATTTATTGTCGCTTGTGGAAAAAGTTTGAATATAAGACTTAGGACCGTAAAAGTTTAAAATTCACTAAGGATGGTTAAAAATTTTACATGATTATAACTTTAAACATTAAAGTGTTATTAAATAAGTGTTAAATCTGTCTCTAAATATAAATTTAATTTGAAACAGTAATCGTTTAAATATCAGTAACTTATTGTCAATGAGTTGATTAAAATAAGGTTCTTTAACATTTTATTTTCCACAGAGGTTTCAAAATAATTAAATAAAAACTTTTTTACTGTTTGCTGAATCTGCAAAAGAGAGATTCATAATTAGGGTAAAAAAGTCAATAGATTTTAAGTGCGACCCTAGAGTTTTTTGAAACCAATTGTGACGCAAAAAAAACAACTAAAAAACTGAAAAAAACTAAGCACATGCAGGGACGTCCATAAGAGATTTTATAGGGATGAGGAGGGGGAGGTTAAGTGTCTACTTTTTGCCGACTAAGAAAAAAACATCCTTGTTAGCTAACAACTGCCGACTGCAAACTCTAGGTCTAATTTTGCTGACTCGAGTGTCTAATATGCCTAGTAAATTTAGTAGTGAAAAAGGGGAGTGGGGGGGGGGGAGGCTAGACACCCCACTACGTACTTGTAGTTAAGTCTCTCTCGAATATATTTAAACAATGTCCAAAAAATTAGGTAAGAAAATTGATTCTATTTAATTCAACGTTAACTTAAAATTAAAATAACTGAATTAATGAATAAAAATGACTGAGTTTAATTTAAAATAAAAATGAAAAGAAGATAACATTTAGTAATTTTTCAAAACATTTTGCTATTGCATTTTAATAAGAACAATAATTGGTAGGATAGGGTACATGACAAAATTTTTTTGGAACGAATATATCCTGAGGCCATTTTGATGCGCTGAACGCGATTATCGGCGAAACTTTGGCCTATTTATACTCCTTTTTCGGTATTCCGACTATTGTTTCAAAACTGCCTCCAAAATTGTCATTTTTCATAACGGATAATTTTCCCCTCTAAAACATGCCTAACAATTTGTCACTTGAAATTATTTCTAGGCTGGGGAATTCAAAAAACACACTTAGATCTATCTTCATACTCATCACACCGTATCTGTCAAGGTTTAATGAGTAATATAAAAAAACATGTTTTTTTTTTCTTGTTTTTTGCGGAATTGCCCCGTTTTCTTCTGAATATATCTTCTCATCAAGTGAGCCGTGCGACAAATCGCGTAAGCTTATACAGCACACATGAAAGCTCGTCCGAAGTAGAATAAAACAATGGCTACTGCTCCAGAAACCATCATACCAAAAACATGCGCTACAATTGATTCAACAAACACAGTAAATAAAAGAAGCAATCGAGTTGTAAAATGCCTCTTTGATGAAGTTTACAGCAAACAGGAAAAATTCATCGCTCAGCCTAAATTCCATACTTGAGCCAACATACTGGGTCGAATGCTTTACCTGTGCACCACGGATCCAGTGCAGTAGACTTTGTTTCAAGAAGCTGTCAGTAAAACTGTAGCAGCCAAATTTGATAAAGATTGGATTGCGACAAACGTTTATTTTTTAAATTTTGCGAAGAACATTCACACTGACTATCAGAGATTCATCAAATTACGAACCGTTCTCCTAAATGAGCAATAAGTGTCAACTCAAATTCCAAAGACACCACAATAAGCTTGTGATAGTTTATGACTTTTGGATTCAAAAAATATAAAAAATCAAATCATCCTATTACGTCCGAGAAAGAAAATCACTTTGGAAAATTTTTATTTTGCACATATTCATGAAATGACAGCATTCTCGAGATTTTACATTTTTACAGCATATCTTAACATTTAAAAAGCACTTTGAAAATAATAAAACCTATTTAACATAATAAAGAAACAAAGAATATAAAAATGTGATAGATTTTATGTTTCAAAATTGGTAGTAATCCAAATAGGTAAAAGCTCACTTCGGTAAAATATTGCTTTTCTGAAAGTTTTTTCTAATAAGTTATCTCTAGAATAATTTCAATAATAGTTTTTTTTTCTAATTTTTACTTTTTGAATAATATTGGTAATTTAAAATTATTATTAAGAATTTACCAAAAAATTCTGGGAAAAGGCAGTTAAAAAATATTTTTAAGAATTTACCAAAAAAAATTCCGGGAAAAGGCAGTTTACTACATATCAAAGCTATGAAGGTCGATTTTTTAACCTTTTCTCCTGAAATAAATTGAAAATGCCGAATCATGTAAGAAGTCATGATGAGAACAGAAAAGTTGTTTGTATCATGTGTCTTAGAAAAGGAAATTGTGAATTGACACCATTTTTGGTCAGCAAAATTTAAAACAACTACAAAAAGCAGTTTAACTTTGATGACCCAAGAATTCCTCAAGGTATTTTGTGATCCGTGTAGACTGGCCCTTGGAAAGTGTAATCAAGGGTAGAAGGTTGTTTTGCCCAAGCTGTTTCAATTTAAAACCATTGATATAAAAGTTCACACACGTGGTCAGGCTTGTGAATGCTTGATTTGTGACATAGGGCGACTTAAAGTGACAGAGAAACACCCTCATAAAAGAACAAAAACTAAAGAGAAAACATCAGACAGAAGATGTTCTACATGTCTCTCTCTTATTGGTCGAGGTTTACCCCATCATTGCTCTTCATCACAGTTCCGTGAAAACGAAAGGGAGCTTGCAAAATCTGATGGAATTGTAACAGAACAAATTGCCAGCTCAACATTTGTCAGCAAAGAATCTTCTCCTTGTGGAACCATTAGACTTTTGCAGCCAAAAGGAGGAGGACTGCTCCCAATCACACAATGTTTGTATATAATTCTTCATTAAGGTCGACCATCACGTTTAAGTAACTGAAATATTATATTTTACTCTTTAACAGGTCCTTCTTGCTCTAAGCAGTTGTTCAAAGATCCAGCTGTAGTCACCGCAAAGGATTTTGCTCAAGTTCAATTAAATACAAGATTGTCAAACAGTGGAATAAAAAAACTGACTTCCACCATTACGCATGTTTCGTCTGCCAAAGTTCTGGAACCTATTATATTGCACAAGTTCCAGGATCTTGGAAAAAGTCTAGAAGAACACTTTACACAAACCCCAACAACATTCATTAGTTCAGATCAAAAGAAGTCTCAGAGTTTTGTTGTCCATTTCAAAAATCTCCAAAGATTCACTGAAGACTCACTGAAGAAGTTCTACTTTCAAGGAAGGTTTTCTCAAAACACATCATTAAACTTGGAATAGATGGTGGTGGAGGTTTTCTTAAAGTCTGCCTGCCTTGGAGTTCTACAAAATGAAGCAGATAGTGAAGCTGTGTCTCCGCCAAAAAAAAGATTTCTGACATCTTCAACGTCCAAGGTTCTGGAGTAAAACAGCAACTTCTGGTTGCAGTTGCTGAAGGAGTTCAAGAGAATTACTCCAATGTAAAGCTCATTCTTTCTCACATTTCAATCAGTGAAAACAACTTTAGTTGTCTCGTGTGATATGAAGTTGGCAAATATAATTTGTGGATTGCAATCACATGCTTCAGCTCATCCATGCACATGGTGCACTGTGGAAAGCTCTAAACTTGCAAACCGGGGTACTCTGAGGACTTTTAGATTTTTGAAGCAAGCACACAAAATATACACAGAAGCTGGATCCGACATCAAGAAAGCAAAATTGTTTGGAAACGTGATTCATAACCCTATTCTCACACTTTATGATGATGCACTTGTGCTTGATCTCATTCCACCAATGGAGCTTCATCTACTGCTTGGGGTTGTTAACCATCTGTTCAAGATTTTAACAGACCTTTGGCCCAAATCAGCTGAATGGCTCCAAGTTTTGCACATTCAGCCCCAACCTTTTCATGGTGGTCAATTTGCTGGGAATGATTGCCACAAGCTCCTCAAAAATCTTGACCTTCTCCAAACACTGGCTGAAAATAACAGTGCCTTTCAAGTTTTCAGCATCATTGACAGCTTTTGAAAGTTTGGTCCCATTGTTTCTGCTCGTTTTGGCAACAAGTTGGATTGCACTTATGCAGAAAATTTGATTCATTCAAAGATTCATATTTGGTGATGCCAAGAGGAAGCATCACTTCAAAATTACATGCAGTGTTTTTCTATGTTAAGGACTTCATCCAAAAAACAAGGTCCCCTCTTGGAATCTACAGTGAGCAAGCAACAGTATCTATTCATCGTCGTTTTCAGAACCATTAGCAACGATACAAACGACCTATCAGCCATCCAGATTATGGAAAAAGGCTAGAAAAGTGCCTAATTGATTTTAACAGCAAATGGCTGTGAACAGATTAGAATTTGAAAAGAATTTTTTTTGTCAAGAATGTTGTTGCTTTAAATGTGGAATTTATTTTAATATTTCTTTTGTATATACCCACATGATCTTTTACCTATTTAAATTGAAAACTTTCAGAAAAGCAATACTTTACCTAAGTGATCTTTTACCTATTTGGATTACTACCAATTTTATAACATAAAATCTTTCACATTTTCATATTTTTTGTTTCTTTATTATGTTAAGTAGGTTTTATTATTTTCAAAGAGCTTTTTGAATGTTAAGATATGCTGTAAAAATGTAAAATATCGAGAATGCTGTCATTTCATGAATATGTGCAAAATAAAAATTTCCAAAGTGATTTTCTTTCTCGGACGTAATAGGATGATTTGATTTTTTATATTTTTGGAATCCAGGAGTCATAAGCTTTCACAGGCATATTGCGATTTTTTTGGAATTTGAGTTGACACTTATTGCTCATTTAGGAGAACAGTGTACGCAAACAAGAAATAAATAAAATCCTTTACAAATTTGACAAATGATACGAAGAATTAAATGAGATCAACGATAGCATGACCAAACATCCGTACGATATACGTACTAAAGACAAGTTGTAGTAAAAGGAACTGCAGCAACAATTCGGAATAACAATGATAGAAGAAAATGAATTAATCTATCAAAATAGTTGTTTCGCATCTTACACTTTTTCGCAATCTTACACTTTTACGTGTCTCGGTACTGTGTCTAGGAATTAGAGCAAGCAGAAGAAATGAGTACACCGAAGACTTTGATTAGCTGAGAAAAGAAAACGGCCTGATGATCACCAAACCAAAATCACAAAAACTGGCGTATTCTGCACCACCAGAACATGTTGACAGCAGCTCTCCCAGTGACTCTGATACTGAATTAGAACTTCTTAGCATGAACATGGATGAATCCAATCTACCATTTGCAGTGACAATGTAAAAATCAGACTTTTAATTGCCGTCTACCTCAACGGCAAGTTCCTCTGCGCCAGATCATTGTTCATTTTCAAAAATGAAGGTTCGGAATTGTTGTCGTAATGTTGATAAACGGATAACACGATGCATAGTTGAGTGCATTGTAGACTACAAGGTGATCAGAAATGATCTCATTGGAAACATTGTGACACCAGCAAACGTAGAATATGGGCAGAGCTAGTCCACTGCTAGTGACATAGAATAATCTGATAATACCTCGGTGAAGGAAAGTGACACCTCTGGTCCTAATGCAAAAATTGGTGTTCATAAGCGTTCAGTTCTCCCAACACCAGCATCCACACTCTTGGGCAAATCTCTATTTTTAAGCTTTTGTTGTCAAGCCATGCAGCTTATTCTGTCTTTCTCTACAACGAGTACAAACAATGGCTAAATGCTAAGAATGAGCTCGACGGGTTCTGTAGGTTAATTTCGAACTGATTCGGAAAAATTGTGAATATTTCCAAACAGTTCATAAAACAGTGAGAGTTAATAATGCAGTTTTTCAGCGATGTGGTTGACATAAATTCTAATAAGTTAGTGCTGGCAGTCTCTACGTACATTCAAAATGATTAGTTTCAGTTGTGTGCCAAAATCTATGCTGAACTCGACGAGAATCTGATATTTCCATTAATTGATCTTCTGTGGGTGGATGACCTTAAAATCTCCACGGATGATAAATAATCATAGGATGTTGTGCAAAATTTCTGAACTCAGAAACCTGAAAGCCAAGAAAAGTCAATCAATTGCTTTTAAAGGCCTTCTTATTGGTGCTATTCTGGGAAAATAATGTTTTTTTTTTTTTTAAAAATGGTGAATAGTACAATATGTATTAAAAATAAACAAATTTACATAATGGCACTTTAAAAATACAATCTAAATAAGTCTACTTTGAATATTTTCTCAACCAAAATCATCAGCGTGGTAGAGCCTAAATGGAATTTGTTAGCCTCTTAGGCAGAGCCAGTACTTGTTCATCAGCATTAAAGAAAATATATAGAAAACAAAAACAAGCCAGTAGAGTTATATGTAATATGCATAAATGTGCCCTAGCCAAACCGTTACTCCGTGAAATCAAAGCTTTAAACGTCTATGAGTTAAATTAGTACCAAAACCTATTATTTATGTTTAAATATCAAAACGACATGCTTCCTAAATTGTTTAACAATCATTTTTCAATTATTTCTCATAAATACTTAACGAGGTGCTCTATTCACAATTTTAACTTACCTAAGTCGACATTAAAAAAAAACAGATTTCTCAATTTCATATAGAGGAACTCGTCTATGGAACATAATTCTTGACGACAAAATGAAAAGTATAACCTTAATACAATCTTTTAAAAATGTAGTTAAATAGAATTTGCTCGACTTAATATAATACAAACATATTTTTATATTTTTAGTTTTAAAATTTAAATTTTTTTTTACGTTACTCATTTGTTTTTTTTGCTGGTTTTTTTTTTTTTTTTTTTCGCTTTTTACTTTACTTTTGAAGTATTTTTATCTTATTAAAATAAAGTTTATATTTATTTGCTTTATATAATGAGTATTTGTATATAATGAGATAATGACACAAAAAAAAAATGTAAATAATTATTATATATATTTTATTTCTATATTTTACTTTAGAAGTCTTATTATCGTATAGCTATTTTTAACTTGCTATATAAAATGATTATTTTTTTTTTTTGTTGAAAAAACTTGTAAAGCTAATCTTTTAAATTTCTTTACTTTATTTATTTAATTAAGCAAATTTTTATTATTGTTATTTTAACTTGCTTTATATAATGAATATAAATTATTATATTTTATATATTATGGAAACTTTGTAAAAAATATATTACGCAAATTGTAGGGGCTTGACGACAAAAATTATGTCTTACGTCTTCTACTTGATAATGTCTTCTATTTGCTCCTGTCATTCTTTATATTTTGATTTATTTTATTAAACTTGGAAACGAGAACATTGTAAAATGCTTATATATGACGAAATGAAAAAAATAAATAAATAAAAAGAGCAGGAAGGCTCACGTAATCTCCATTGAGAGACGTGTCCTCAACCAATTTATAGCTGTTCCTTACCTTTCACCATACTTTACAGACAGTTTATGTACCATTAGTATCATGAAGCGTTTACTTTTGTATCCGAGTCCACCATTTGTTCCAAAAATCAATACTGAAAGTACCGCGCTCAACCTCTAAAACTGGAATGTGCTACGTGCTCAACCCTTAATTCTGAAAGAACAATTAGAAACGCTTAATAGACAGTTATCTAATATAGGCTTCTTCAAAAATCCGAATATCACTTGCAAAAAGTTAAAATTGGCGCCTCTCACCAACAAGTGTGAATCAGAGTTCTCAAATTTTGACATCCGAGTCAAAATATGTGGTGGCTCTTCAACAGTTACGACTTTATCCAGAAAAAATGTAGTGATGGCAAATGGAATACTTAGAGATTCATCTTTTACCGAGGTCGCATGAGGGGACAAAAAAAAAAGAAATGAAAATGGGCGAGGACGTATGAAGTGAAGCCGGTCAGAAAACTATAAAAGGACTTTATAGCAAACGTTCAGACCGCCAAAGACTATCTAATGTGAAAAAAAAAAAATTGAAAAAGCAGAAAAATTCAAAAACTTTTAAAGTGCTGGAAGACTGTAAAAAGCATGGAGGACCTGGGATACTGTCTGGTTTTGAAATACTAGACTCGTTATATCTGAAAGTCAGCTCCTCATCAAAATATGTTATTTACGTCTCACTGTAGCTCCTTATATTTGACAGAGAAGACATGTGAAATTGGACAACAGACAAATCAAAATGCAGAAATTCACTATTGACAAAATGAGAATTTCTATAAAAAACGTTATCAAGCGTGTAAATGATCCTGTCGACAACATTGATCAATTACTGAAAAGTGTTTTAACTGATGAATAAATACTTAATAATATATTCGGTTTGTGATGAATATATAACAATAAACTGTGGCTTATTCATTTTGCCTCTGAATCACTGCGACTCGAGTTACAGATTAATCTCTTAACTTTTGCAATGTCTTAGAAGTGTAAATTGTAGCATTTTTTTCGCATAATAAAATAAACCTTTGTTGATACGTCAATTTTTTATTGAAATTCGAGTTCCTTGACACGGTAAATCATAGAAAGGACATATCACAATTAGAGATGTGCTAGGTACCCGGTTCGGGCCCAGATTCCCGGTAATTTAGTAGTTTAAGCGGGTACCCGGAATCGGCCATTTTGTTGATGTACCCGACATCGGGTATCTTTAAAAATAATTTTAACAGACAACACCTTTAAGTGGTGTAACTAAAAAATAATTAGAATAATAAAAACAAATTTTGTCTTACTATTACTTTAAGTTATGTATAAATATTTCCTTATCTTTATCAGGTAACAATAAAATATCGCTGGAAGAATGCAAAAGTCAGCTGGACATAATAAAAGGACTCATAATAAGCTATGAAAATTATGGTGAAATTATTATGCTTAATTATTTCCAATCGTTTCTAAATGGAATATACGAACTATTAGAAAGATCAAGTCCTAAGAAAAACAATTACTCGATGGTTTTATTGGACTTTATAAACTCAAATAACCTAGACTTAGTTGATGTAACTAAAGGCTCTGGTCTCACTTATACATATCAATATCATACCTTACCAAACTCTTCTTACATAAACCACATTGCTCTCTTAATAAATACATCTCTTATTTATTACAAATGTATTGTTAATCCTCTCTCCTTTCAAAATATGGGCGATCACTTACCATTTTCTTAGACTCATATAATGACCCCCTAAATTCTTGTTTTAATAACCTGAACCTCACAACTGGCAGTTGTGAAATCGAACTAAACCAAGTTTATAAAATCATAATCAATAGTGCAAGTGCAGCTCATTGCAAAAACCTCTACCGTAAAAACAATCTATTTATTTCAAACCCTGGTGGACTCTTAATTTAAGCCGAAATAAAAAAGTTTTGTCGTATCATTTTCAAAAATGGAAAGATACCGGGTTTCCGAAATGTTCTAATTCTATGACTTATAATTTGAAAAAAATGGCTAAAAAAAACTTCCAAAAAGCCGTTAAGTTAGCTCAAAACAATAAACTCAACAAGCAATACGTTGTAATCGAAAAACTAAAAAATACCAAACCTAAAAACTTTTGGAATGCATTTAGAAGTCTTAAAAAAGATACAAACTCACGATTATTTACAATAAATAGTAAAAAGGATCACGAAATTATCACCACAAAATTTGCAAATATGTTTGAAAAGTATTTAAACACTCCTCGAATAACCCAAAGCAATAAAACTCGAAAAATCTCACCGTGCAAAAAACATGATAATGTAATAATAACCGAACAAAATGTTAAAGTAGCTATTTCTGTCTTAAAATCAAACAAGTCTAGCGACTCATTTGGTATCTCAGCTAAACATTTGAAACATAAATTGTGACACAATGGCTAATTAATTTTTTTATTTTTATAATCAATTATCGTTGGACTTCGAAATAAATTTCTATCATTATACCACTAGTTAAATCATATAAAAATCCCTTGATAAACCCAAACAACTATCAAGGTATTAGTAAAATACCTATTTTTACAAATATTCTAGAACATCTGATTTTAATAATATGTCCAGAGATCAAGAACACTCACCCGAAGATCAAGAACACTCACCCGGAAATCAAGAAGACTCACTCGAAACAATTTAGATTTAAATCTAACCCTTCAACCCTTCATGCAGAATTGGTAATTAGTGAAACTGTTAAGCATTACAATAGTAAAAATTGACCTGTTTATTTATGGTCCTTTGATGTCGAAAAGGTCTTTGATAGCTGTGACTGGGAAGTTCTTTTTGATAAGTCGTACTTCGATAAAAAAAACTACCTTTGCATTTAGTTATGACAATCTTTGGGTTGACAATCAATAGACTAAAGCACTTAGGGTTTACGTGGGGTACTGAGCACTCTACATTTGCTTCACTTGATCAGGTAAACATTGCTGAAAAATATCTAATTTTAGGGGAAGCTGTCCAAACTCTTACTCAATCTAGAATTCATTTTTCTCATCTAAAGCCCATCACACAATTATATCAAATCTTGATAGTACCAACATTAACTTTGTAAAACCAATGACGTAACAATGCAAAACCTAGGCAGAATCGGAAGGAGCTCATTAAAATTGTTTTTCAACCTTTCAAAACATTGCAAAAATTATTTACACCTGTTATTTAATATTCAAGACGTACCAAAATGTATTCACCAAAATAAACTGAACTTATTTATTCGTCTTTTGGATAACAAATCGACAAATGATATTATTTCAATCTTAGCTCAAAAATCCGACGGCAAATCAATCTTTTGTATATGATGTCCAGCAGGTGTGCTATATTAGTGGACTAAGTTTTGAAAAAATAAAGAATGAAAAAAATAGAATGCGTTTTGTGGTGGTAGGGGTGAAATCCTCGAAGATATTGAGAAAAAATTGAAATACTCATTAGATTGGTGGAGCATAAAAGAACAGAGAAACATTTTCAAGCAAACTCTAGAAGAAAACATTCTAAAATGATTTCTTTTCTTCCTTTCAAAGTTTAAACAATTTTTTTTGTCTGTACTTTTACCATGTACAAATATCTTATAGTAGGTGATTAAGAAAATAATAATTATTATTATTATTAATCAGAAAAAAATACTGCTTCAAACCATTAATTTCAAAATATATAATTAAGTTTTGGCATTCATTACTTAAATAAGGTCTTTTTTTGATTTCATCAAAGACATTGTTTTCTGATTATGCAATTGCATTCGTATGTTAATGTTGTTCAAGTTATCTTCATTATTTAATTCTTATTTATTAAATGACATTTAAAAAAGTATATTTTATGAAAGTATCAAAAGTTGATAATTCCAATGAACTAAATCTAGAAGTGTCTTACTTAAATTACGTTTTTGTGAAACAAAATAATATGAGAATACAAAAGAAAGAATACAAGAAAAAAAAAAACATGCGATTGCTTTTTTTTCATGCTTAGAACGCGAGAGAAAAATAAATGAAAGTTTAATACTTTGCGTTGGTCGTTTTTAAAAAAGATTTTTGGTAAATAATTGTTTAGAATAAATAATAATATATAAATATAGACACGGTTTACAAAGTGGGGGGCACTCAACCCCATTTCAAAATAAATTCCTCGATATCTTATAAAATTTGTCAATTTTTATTAAAAAAAGAAAAGAAAGAAGGTTCCCACAAAAAAAAGTAGGGGAGGGGTGTGACCCCTCAAAAATGAGAGGAGCCTCTTGTTTCTGAGGCAAGCAATCTATAATTGCGCCTTGGCTGCTAAAAACAAAGAAATATTGCATAGTTTTAGGGGGTTTTAACAATTTTTTTTAAAAATCTAAATTCTGTTCGAATGAAGTTTGCAATCAATTATTGTTAGAAAAATTATTTCTTTGTCTACTTTTTAATTGAACGCTGACAACGTTTTTCATTTGTCACAAACAAAAAATTATAAAAAAATCAAAATAAAATACAACAAAAAAGTGTTGTCTGAATTATTTTTTATTTGTTTAAATTTTTTTGTATTCTTACTTTTTTAATGGATTTGGTGCCGGGTACCCGATCTCGGACCCAGTTTTTACCACCGGGTACCAGAAATTGGGGACCTGGCGTATACTGGTTCTGGCATACCTCTAATCACAATGTCTAATGTGGATCAAGATTTAGAGGCCTAAGTAAATACTGTCATCACAGCGGCCATTTTGAAAAAATGGCCATGATCTGACATCAAACAATTAATAAAGAAAAATGCTTTGTGGATTTCTGTTAAGCATGGAATTTGGTCTCAAAAAATGCTCGTTTAATGAGACTAAACAAAAATCGAAAAAAGTCCTCATGTACCCTCCCATAGATAAACTATTATTAGTAGATAAACTATTCGTAACTGTGCACCAAAAACTGTGATCGCGTAATAAGGGGGTGGAGATGGTCTCTGCGTTTTCTTAAAGTATCTCAAACCCATTACGAACAACGAATCTTTTTTTTTGGACAGTCCCACAAATGATTTTTTTTTTCTAAATTGTCAAAAAACATATATAGCTTAGGTTTTATTTTTATTTTTAGAGCTTCTTTTTTTAAGAACTAGCAATAATTAATTTTGTTTAGTTTTTAAATGATAATAGCCCATTTAATTGATTTTTTAAGCTTTTCCACGACTTTCTGACATTCAGTACTATGAATATCGGCTTTTAGTTCAAATAGGATATTAGTTATGAAAAATATTTGAACGCAAATTATAAATTTGCAAAAATGTTGTCAAAAATATATCTATAAATGAATTTAGTAGCACATTATTTTTATATTTGAACATAAATGTTAGAACTTGATTCAAGTTAAATTTTTTCAAGTGTAATACTCTGATATTTTTCATCACATTAGTAGGATAACCATTTTTACTAAAATAATTTTTCAAACTTTGTAGTTTAATTAATTTTGTTTTATTTATACTATATTAGCATATGAGTGATGACTAAAATGGTTAGACCAAATAAGTTTATTTTCGTGTTTATTCAGAAATCAAGAAGTGATCAAGAGAAGATCACAATTTATATAAAATAATTATAAGCTGCTACAGTGCAATATCTATAACGATAGATATTGCACTGTAGAAGCTCAGTTTGTTCTTTGTTTATGTTTTAACAAAAAGTTTCTGCAAAATTCAGATTTGTCTAGTTTATTTTTGAAGTTATTTATTAAAGCAGTTTCTACTATTTCAGGTGGTCAGTTATTCCATGAATTTACAATTTGATTTTGAAAAAAGTGGTATCTGAAGGTGTTTTTGCAAAAAGGTTTCTTCCTTTTGAATTTGTATTGTCGTAAATACGGACTACCATTTGATGTGTTTTGTTAATTAATTGTAACCCAGTTTATTTTATTATGGCCATGTTGAATAAGATCTCCACGTAGTCTATGTTTTTCTAGTATCGTTAATTGCATAATATTTAACCTAGCTTCATAAGGTAATTTTTTAATTTTAGGTGCTAGTATGGTTGCTCTTTTTTGGATCATCTCAATTTTGTCTATGTCTTGTTGTAGGAATGGAGAACATGCCTGGACCTCAAACTCAAGATGTGGACGTATGAATGTGGTTTACGGCTTTTTTACTATTTTTACATTTAAATATTTAAATGTTTTTTTATGATACCTAACATTCTGTTTGCTTTGCTAGTTGCTAAATCAACTTGTGAGTGCTATTTTAGATCCGATTGAACCATTATAACTAAATCATGTTCAGCCTCTGCCTTACATGATGCATATTTAAAGTTGCAATCAATATCAGTCATCATAAATGGAGCAATTGAATTTTTTTTTCTCGATATGCATAATTTTGCATTTTTAATAAAAAACCTTTGTGAGCCAGATAGACGGTCATGCCATTATATTATTTATATCATTTTGAAGGCTTATTGAATCATTTGGATTTTTTATGTTTATTATTTTACTATCATCAGCATAAATTTTGATAGGGATTTTGACTTGATCTGGAAAATCATTAATAAAAATCAAAAACAGCATTAGTCCTAAAACTGATCTCCGTGGTACACCACTGATAACTGGTAGCCAATCTGAGACAGTGTTGCCGAAGATCACTCTCTGTTTTATGTTTGTTAATAAGTTTTCTATCCATCTTAGATAATTTTTCACGATACCATATGATTTAAGTTTCGTGATCAAAAAAGAGTGTGGTACTTTATTAAAAGTCTTTTCAAAGTCTAGATATAACATATCTACAGTGTGGCCGTTTTCTAGTGCATCCTTTATGATATTAAGAGTTTCCAATAGGTTTGTTATACAGCTTTTATTGTTTCTGAACCCATGTTAATTTTCATTTAATAAGCTGTTTTTCGTTAGATAATCCATAAATTTATCTTGAATGATTAATTCCAAAACATTACATGGGATAGAGGTCAATAAGATTGACCTGTAGCTAAATGGATTGTTGGTATTGACATTTTTAAAAATTGGAGTTATATTTGCTAATTTCCAGAGTTCAGGTAATTGTTCTCAGATAACGTTTGATATGTGTTAAATTTAATGGTTTACAGAGAGTACGTACGGGCTTATCCTATCTACTCCAACAGCTTTTTAAACATCTAAGTTTATTAATTTTTTTTCAATAGTGTGGTGAGTTATTATATTGTTTATATCTACTTCTAGAATAATTTTAGTCTTTTGCAGCATATTTGGTTTGTTATGCTTATCTTCATTAACAAAAACTGAAGCAAAACTATTATTTAAAATACTTGCTATAGATTCTCTATTTGTTACAGTGTTATTATACTCATCAGATATTAGAACTATTCGTCCTTTAACTTTTTTGTAAGAATTAATATAACTGTATAATATGCGGTAGTGGTGTAGTGGTAGAGCGCTCGCTTCATAAACGAGTGGTTCCGAGTTCGATCCCCACCGCGTCCCTGGTAGTACCGCGCTCAACTCGTTTATCCGCGCAGCGGCCTTGTTCGTCAAGGTTCGTGCTTCAGAGTTATAGAGTTGAGAGAGGGTTATAGCCACAAAATAAGTAGCCTCCTTGTCTGTAGTGGCCTTCTCGGCCTTGAGGAGGTGAAGTAAAATAAAAAAAAAAAAAAAAAAAAAAAAACTGTACTATTTTTGGATTTATTTTTTGATATTTCACTTATTCTTTTTTTGTATTCAATACGTTTAAACCTCGCCATTTTTTTAACTAGTTGACTTTGTATTTTGTATGGTTGAACCAAAATGGGTAACCTTGACTTATTTGATATTAATTTTTTTCCATAAGGTTGTTTTATGTCTGATTTCAGTCTTTATTTTTTTGTCAATCCATGATTTTTGAAGCTATGTGTTTATGGACATTTTTAGGTACCTAACTGTTAAATAATTCGTGATATATATTTACAAAGATTTTGTAACATTCATCAACATTTTTATGAAAGAAAAGATGTGACCATTTTATACTATGGAATGAATTGTTCATTTCTTGATAATTTCCAGCTTTGTAGTTAGACTTTGATTTCCCCTAGGAAGTTTTTATGTAGTTGTTTTTTTTTAAGATGTAATTCCAATTCAATGTCATTTATTTGAATTGCTCAACGGAGGATTATAACCTATGATACGGATACGCTCTGGTGCATCATCATTATATCATTTTGGCCTTGATTTGCTTTAACTTTTCTTTTTACGACTTCACTCCAATTATTTAGATCTTTTGATTTATCTTGGCATAATTTATTTTCTAATTTATTCACCCTTTTTTTAAGATTATTTGTCAAAAAATTTTTCTTGTTTATTTTTGTTCTAATTGCTTGATTTTTTCTTGCATTTTTTGTAGTAACATACTTATGTCTAATTTTTTTGGTGGCATTTTGAAAATGAAACCAAACCAAATCAACTCTCATCAATAAACCAACTTCAAGTTCTTTGACACGAGGGCTACCACCCTAAAATAAATGGGTTACCTCTGGGTTGTGAACTTTTCAATATCTATATATCTTATTTCATAGGGACTAAAAAGTTTCAGTACGTGTTTTTTTCTGACACTTAGACACTATTTTATCTAATACGCCCCAGTAATATTTTATCTAATACGCCCCATAACAAGTTTTGAAAAGAGAACCAGACTTTTTTAAATCTTCTAACATCCTAATGTAATCCAAAAAAATATAAATGGCAAAATTGCAATGATTAGGTTTCTAGAGATTGTTTATTGACAACACCTAAACTATCTAATTTTATAGCACATAGTGGGGCAAAATGTAAGAGATTCTTTTTAAGAATTAATCTAAAATAAAATAACCAGGTTTTAAAAAAGATAAAATAAATTTTTTTTTTATTTCAACATATTTTACAACTTTATATTATAAATCAAACACACTGCCACCAGTTATATAAACCACAGATGGCTGCAACTTGTGTGAGATATGAGGCAGTAACGTTATAATTAATATACCATTTTTTTGAAAAATCCAATAAATTTATGTTCTGTGTTCTGAATTTTGTACTTATATAAAATCAAAAGCATATTTTTTTTTTGTGTGCTTTTAGTGCTTTGTGTGCTTTACAAAACGATTTATAAACTCTATGAAAAGATCAGTAAATTATTTATTTATTTTTATAATTTTTTATTTTAGGCACCACAAAAAGTTCTTACGGTCTTATTACAGAGCACCATGAAAGAGCATTTGAAAGGAAGTTCACGCCTCCTTTTTTATTGATGTAATGAAACTTGTTCAATTTTCTTCTTAAGCAGTTGACGGCTGCCTCCCAATTAAACTTCAGTGGCGAAATATTCTTTCTTTCGCCTCCAGTGGCTTCCGCCAAATGGGAGCCATTGGTGACCACATCTAAATGCAATATTTGGAGGCAAAATTATTTTTGAGATTTTTTTTTTGTTTTCTGCCTCTCAGCTGGTTGCGGCCGCCAAATTGGTGGCGGAAATATTTGCCTCCCGCCAATATTTTTGCTTCTATTATTAATTAGGTATTAATTAGAAACGTTAAAAATTCAACATCAAAGTTTTGTTTTATATTATTGGTTAATTAAAATAATTTTGTTGGAGTAGTTGTTTATCGAATAAATGCAAATAAAATTGTTAAAAATTGAAAAATTCATTTCTATGCCATAGGCGAAAAAATGATTATTTTTCGCCGATGGCATAGAAATGAATTTTTGAAAAAAATGAAAAAATGCGTCTAAAATAAATAATTAAGTTGTCAGTTTATTGATCGAAATTTGATGTTTTGTTGCCCGTTTGTGATGCTAAAATTTTTATTTTACGACCATAACATTATGTTTTTAACTTTAATCATTAGATATTGTGAAAGTAATTGAAAAATACAATTTCCTTTAATATTCGTTAAGAATTAATTAAACTAATTTTTTTTGATGTCAGCTTGAATAATTTTTTTTTGATATTAAAAACTTTTATTAAAATAAAACTTATTTAAAAAAAAGGAAATTTTATTTAAAGAAATTAAAAATGAAAAACACGCATTAGTAAAGACAAATAATACTCTAATAATAAGATATGGACATTTCCGAAAAGTCACGCATGGAAACTCAGATATGTTTTGTTAATCGTTTTCATAAAAATAAAACTGGCAGTCTCCAATTTATTCTCATTTAACTCTAATCTATATGAATATTTTCTAAGCAGTGCCGGCCTTAGGGGGAGGGGGAGGCGGGGCTGGGCGCCGTCCAAGGGCGCCAGGAAACTGGGGCGCCAAACGTTGTATGCAAACTTTAACAATATAATAAATAGAAAAAATAAGTCAACCTAAATTTTTTCGATTTCGATTTTCGATTTTTTGTGATTTTTTCGAATGTTTTTTTTTTTTATAAAAATAATTTCTTTAAATAAATTATTTATTGCATTATTACACTGTTAAAAATTCTTTATGCAAAATTAATAATTTTATTAAAGTGTTTCAATCATAGCATATATTTTGATACTTAAATTCATTTTTTTACTTGTATCTTTTTCGGCGCCAATTATTTTGCGTTCCATTTATTTATAATTTAAATTTTAAACTTTATTTTCGGTACGAGTTGCGAGCGCGTTGTTTATTATTTGTAGAAGAAATTTAAAGTTGTATTTGTGATTCAAATTCAGTTTTTGTCAAGTTTTCAAATTTTGCGGTAATAAAATTTGAAAACTTGACAAAGTATAAATAATAAAATTGTTTATGAATTATTAGCTTGCGAGTAATTTTTTATTTTAAAATTATAGACAAATAAACTGTCAGCAGCAATCAATGGAGAGTACTTATAATAAAGAAAAAAATGTTTTTAAAACTCATAATAATAAGAAACCATCTGGTGTTCAATACAGAAAATGTAAAGCAGAAAAAGTTGATAATTTAAAGAAAAATTATAAAAAACTTGAAATTTTTTTTACTTTGGAAAATAGTGATTGTAATAAAATTAAGAAAGGAGAAAATGTTGCGCATGTACTTAGTGATACATCAACCAGCGATGAAGAAGACGGAATAGTGTCAGTTGGAAATGTTCACTACGATGAAAAAGATATCGATAACGAAAATGATGATGGCCAAGATGGTGATGTAAATGATCGCACCAAAGAAACAGCAATCGATTACTCAGACTGTGGTTTGTGGCCGATTCATCGCAACATTCAATTTGTTGATTATGTAATTAATATAGGTGCAATACAAGTGAATTTGGACACATATCCACGCGATAATAGAAGACGGCATTTTTCAAATGCTTATTACAACCGAAAACTTTCAAATGGTGAGGTTATTTCACGACGTTGGCTTGTGTACTCAGTTTCTAAAGATGCGGTATTTTGTTTTTGCAGCAAACTTTTTGATTTCAACATGAATTTAAAGTTAAACGGAAATGGATTAAATAAATGGAATAATTTAACAGAAGCATTAAAAATTCACGAAAGTAGTAAGTCACACAGAATTGCTTATCAACTATGGATTGAGACAGAAATACGAATGAAAGCTGGTGAAACTATCGATAAACAAGAACAAAAACTAATCGAAAAGGACAGTTTAAGGTGGCGAAGTGTTCTTGAACGATTGATGAACATTACTTTATACTTGGCAACAAATAATATGGTCTTTAGAGGTTCTTCTGATAAATTGTATGCAGTTAATAACGGCAAATTTTTAGGATTGGTACAATTACTCGCTAAATTTGATCCTATCATGTTAAACCACGTCACGCTAGCTCTTGAAGGAGATATTTCTGATCATTACTGTGGAAAAACCATTAAAAACGAAATGATAGATATAATGGCATCAAAAGTAACCAACATAATTATATCCAAAGCTCTAAAAGGTACATATTATTATATTATTGCTGACTGCACTCCTGATGTATCTCACAAAGAACAGCTCTCACTTACGATTAGAATTGTAAATATATCAGAATTTCCTATAAAAATAAATGAACACATTCTTGGGTTTTTTGATGTTAACGACACGACAGGTCTTGATTTAACAGAAATCATAATTGGAGCTTTAAATAATTTTGGACTGAATATAAGCTTTTGTCGAGGGCAAGGTTACGATAACGGTGCAAATATGAGAGGTAAAAAAATAGGTCTACAAAAGCGAATATTAGATTTGAATCCTTTGGCTTTTTACCTTCCATGTGGAAGTCATTCTCTCAATTTGGTTATTTGTGACGCAGCGCAGTCTTCACTAAACTCCATTAACGTTTTTGGCATAATGCAAAGATTATTCACATTATTTTCTGCATCAACTTCACGCTGGAATGTTTTACTCAGTCATACAACAAACTTCACTCTTAAACGATTATGTGACACTCGTTGGGAAGCCAAAATTGAGAACTTCAAAGCCATCCGATACCAAATAAGCAGCGGACATGATGCTTTAATTACTATATATGAAACTGAAACCAAAACTCCCGATATTGCCCACGAAGCGCAAACATTAGCAGAACAATTAAAAGACTATAGTTTTTTAGTTTCTTTACTTGCATGGTACAATGCACTATTCCAAATAAACGTTGTTAGTAAAGCAATGCAAGCCAAAGACATGAATCTAGTACAGTGCGCTGAAATGTTGAAAAAATGCATCACATTTTTGGAAAATTACAGAACGTTTGGCTTTAAACAAGCAACGGTTGATGCCAAAGAGTTAGCTGAAGAGTTAAACATCGATGCAATATTTAAGCCGCTTAAAATAGTGCGACGAGTGAAACGTCATTATGATGAAAATGCTGCTGACGAACCAATTCAAAATCCCGAGAAGAAACTTGAAGTGACATTTTTTAACCCTTTATTAGATACAAGTCTGTCGTCAATAAATGAAAGATTTTAACAACTTAATGAATATGTAAATATATGGAGTTTTTTATTTAATTTGGATAATTTGCCCATCTTGAATGAACTTTTAAAATTGTCTAAACAATTACAAGAAAAATTAACTGTAAATACAAAATCAGAAATTGATGGTGCTTAGCTATGCGACGAACTAATAAGTGTGCAGTTTTTTATTAAAGATAAATTAAGCAATGTTGAAAATGAAATAAATACAAAAGAGATGACACTACTTTTTGTACTGAATTTTATTAAAAAACATTGTCTGCAAGAGTTATATTCAAATACATGGATTGTTCTGCGCATTCTTCTTACAGTACTTGTTACTGTTGCTAGTGGAGAACGTAGTTTTTCTAAACTGAAGTTATTCAAAACATATTTAAGAAATACCATGTTGCAAGATCGACTTAATTCTCTATCTATGTTATCAATCGAGCAAGATATAGCTGAAAATTTAGATTTTTCTAGTTTGATAAGAGATCGCGGAAAAAAAAGCTAGAAAAGTTAGATTTTTAAATTTAATAACTCTTGTTTATATAGTTAGAGGATTTATTATATGTTTAATAAAAACATTTGTTATTTTAAAAGCAGCGTTGCGTTGTCTAGTTATTTAGTCACTCATTTCTATAAACCCATATCATGAAATATCTAAGTTTATAATTTTAAAAAAAAATTAATTAAATAAGAAACTTGATGCACAATATGAATCTCTTTGTATTAAACTATATATTCCCTTTAGCACTCTTGTTCATCATTTTAGAGCATTGGTCTCGTATGGTAACAACCCACCCATATATACCTAGGGGCGCGTTCACAAGTTTTGCCCAACCTGTCAAAAAAGCTAAGGCCGGCGCTGTTTCCAAGCAAAAAATGGTTTATATTAATAATGTTATCAAAGAACAAACTAAGTTTGAAGCGGAATCACGCACAGAAAAGTAAACGCAAATTTTAGCAACTAGATAAATTCATCTAAATTATCGCGCGTGAATTCCGTAATTTTCTGGAAAACTTTACTAAAATCTAAAATATTATTCAAAAAATAAAAAAACATACTGCTAAAACTTATATTTTCCAAGAAATTAAAGTTTATTAATAAACTTTAATTCCTCAGAAGTTGAAATTGATGCATACTAATATGATTAAAATCATATTAGTATGCATCTTGCTTTAAGCCCCAGCTTCTAATCGTTGCTTTAAGCCCCAGCTTCTAATCGTTAAAACAAAACAAAATAAAATCATAAGATTTTTGCTACTACGTTTTTAACTAATAAAAATTTTATATTGAATTAATTAAAAAAAATTTATATTAAATTTTTATTTGCTCGTAAAAGTCTTGCATTAAAAATTACTGTCATGAGATTTTTACTCCCCACGTAAAATTATTTTGCAACCACGTGGTACTTTGTCAATACTGACTCAATAGCTTTGACAAAATACAACCTGATCACAAAAAAGATTTTTATAATCAGGTTGAACCAAGCCATAATTTTAAAAAATAAAAAATTATCTTAAAAATGTTTAAAAGTGTTGACTAAATACATTTTTTTTTTTGCGAATAAAATAAATGAATAAATAGTTGATTAAATTCATTATCAGCTGGACAAAAATAATAAGATTTAAAAAATTTATCAGGTTTTCCTTATAATTACCAGGTTGAGTATATTTTATCCTACAAATTTAATGGTACCATTAGAATGTTTATTTAGTTGCTATAGATATCTATAACCCATAGCAATAGTGGAGATTGCATAGTTACCTAAATAAAGAGACTTTCCTAAAACGTTACATTTATAAGCTAAACTGATATTAATGTTACAACCCTATTTTATGTATTTGAATGATAATACAAACAAAAAATTAATAATTTTTGGTGTTGCTATGCAGTTTTAGGCTTTAAAGCCAGTTGTTTAATAATTTTTTTGAAACTTTTGTTAAATTAAGAAATTTCTTTAAAAATGAAACAAAAACTTTGAAAACAATTTTAACTCATAGGGTTTATAAGTACAGTTAATTAAATTTGAATTAGCAACAAGCTTTAATACAATTAGAGCTAAACAATACTTTCATAAAAAACATTTATCTACATAACATTATTTTACTATATCAATAATAAACATTACCAAAGTAAACACCATCTTGAATAACAACTAAAGCTAAAACTATGTAATCGCAATTTACAATTAGTAATAAATTGGGACCTCTTTGAGTACATCACCGACACTAGTTAGAAAAGAGTTGTTCTTAGGATGGTAGGGTTTTCTTAATTTGCTTATCAAAAGGTCAGAAGAACACATTAGTCACCTAAATAAATCTTCATTTGTTTTTAAACGCGAATACTATCTGGAAAATGATTTACAAAACTTCTTTAAGTTTTTATTGTAAACTTTCTTATTTTTGAGCATGCATAGTAGTAGCACGCCAGTAGGCAAAGCAGTGGACTATTCGAAACTCTGTTTCGTCGGATTTTTCTCGGTTTTTTGTAGTTTCAGAGTTCGAGAGAATTCGAAAGTTTTTAGAAAATATCAATTTTTTACTCGTATTCTTATTTTATTTCTACGCGGTTTTAACAATTGTAAATTGTAATTTTAAAAATTGTTTTAAATGTAAGTGTTCCGTTTGTTCAATAACAACACTAATATAGATCGCAAAGCAATTGGTGATGCACAGTGGGCCAGATGATGATGCTGGAAAAAACCTCAAAAAAAGTTTATTCTATTCAAAACCATTTCATAAAACATACACATACTTTTCCGTTTTACTATTTCAAAAACTCTTTTGTGTATAATAGTATCTTTTTAGTATAAGTATTTTTTTTAAATCCACAAAAATCAATTGCGGTTTAATAAAATGTAATGCATAATAAAAAGCAAGAATTTTTTATATTTTAAACAAAGATATAGTAACAGTAACTTTTAAAATATTATGCGAATGTGATATTAGTTTATATATTTTAACTATTCAATAGTTTACCTTTACAAAAAAAAATATTTAGTCATGATCATTATTTATAATATAAACAAAGACTGGTCGTAAAATAACGAGGTAAGTTTTAAACATAAAATACTTTCATTTTATACAAGTATTGTGGTATATCGTACGATCAAAATAATTTTGTCAACCATAAGTCTAATATCTGGTCCAATGTGCTTTGTGGAAAACTTGTGCAATAAAATATTATCAGAGATAACAAATAATAATAATTAATGTTTAATTATACTTACCTATTAAAATAGATAACTTAATAACTTAAAATGTGATAACTTTTCACAATTGAAATAAAATTAAAAAAAAATATGTGAGGTCATAATCATTGCCAGTGCAATAAGGGTGTGACCCCACCCCCCCATCAATGATTTTTTCTAAAATAACCTAAGTCTAGGTTATTTGAGTCTATAAAGTCCGATAAAACCATCGGGTAACTGTTTTTCTTAGGACTTGATCTTTCTAATAGGTCGTATATTCCGTTTGGAAACGATTGGAAATCACTAAGCACAATAATTTCACCATAATTTTCATAGCTTATTATGAGTCCTTTTATTATGTCCAGTTGACTTTTGTATTCTTCCAGCGATATTTTATTGTTACGTGATAAAGATAAGGAAATAATTCTACACAATTTAAAGTGATACTAAAACAAAATTTGTTTTATTATTCTTCTTATTTTTTAGTTACAACACTTAAAGGTGTTGTCTGTTAAAATTATTTTTAAAGATACCCGGTATCGGGTACATCAACAAAATGGCCGATTCCGGGTACCCAGTTAAACCAACAAACTACCGGATCCCCGGGCCCGAACCGGGTACCCAGCACATCTCTAATTGTGATATGTCCTTTCAATGGTTCACCGTGTCAAAGAACTCCAAAATCAATATAAAACTGACGTATTAACAATGGTTTATTTTATTATGCGAATAAAATGCTACAATTTACACTTCTAAGATATTGCAAAAGTTAAGAGATTGATCTGTAACTCGAGTCGCAGTGATTCAGAGGCGAAATGAATAAACCACAGTTTGTTCTTATATATTCATTACAAACCGAATATATTATTGAGTATTTATTCATCAGTTAAAACACTTTTCAGTAATTGATGTCGACAAGATCATTTTTATTTTTGTTTACAAAAATTTTTTTTTTTTAGCATCATATCTGATTATTTAACTGTTTGTGTTTCTTAAATATTTTATGTAATCTTCTTATATTATATGTTGAGTATATTATCATATATTTATTTGGAAATTTGTATTTAAATATCTTCTTTTATAACTTTTTGTGACTATATATATATATATATATATATATATATGCAAGTGTATGTGTGTATATGTGTATGTGTGTATATATTATTTTAATGTATATATTGATACATCTTCTTTTTTCTTTGTTTTTATTCTTAAATATTATATCTTCTTTTTTACTATTTCTTTTTTTTCCTAAATTTTCTACTTGATTTATTAACCATATATTACCATATATTATTGTTATGATGTGTAGGGGCTCTATGAAAAGATTAGGTTGGTATTTTGCCATCCATATCTTCTTTGAGCCCCTGTCGGTTTATTATTTGTACATTTGTAATTATATTTTAATTTTGGTGAAAATTAATTGTAATTTATATAAACAGCAAAATAAAATGAAATTAAAAAAAAAAAAAGATCATTTTCAGGCTTGAGAATGTTTTTAATAGAAATTCTCATTTTGTCTTTCAGATATAATGAGTCTAGTATTTCATAACCAGACTGTATCCCAGGTCCTCCATGCTTCTAATAATCTTCCAGCTCTTTAAAAGTTTTTGAATTTTTCTGCTTTTTCAATTCTTCCTTTTTCACATAAGACAGTCTGAATGTTTGCTATAAAGTCCTTTTATAGTTTTCTGACCGGCTTCACTTCATACGTCCTCACCCATTTTCATTTCTTTTTTTTTTTGTCCCCTCATGCGACCTCGGTAAAAGATGAATCTCTAAGTATTCCATTTGCCATCACTACATTTTAACTGTAACATTTTAACTGTAACGTAACTGTTGAAGAGCCACCACATATTTTGACTTGGATGTCAAAATTTGAGAACTCTGATTCACACTTGTTGGTGAGAAGTGCCAATTTCAACTTTTTGCAAGTGATATCCGGATTTTTGAAGAAGCCTATATTAGATAACTGTCTATTAAGCGTTTCTAATTGTTCTTTCAGAATTAAGGGTTGAGCAGGTAGCACATTCCAGTTTTAGAGGTTGAGCGCGGTACTTTCACCATTGATTTTTAGAACAAATGGTAGAATCGGGTACAAAAGTAAACGCTTCATGATACTACTGGTACATAAATTGTCTTTAAAGTATGGTAAAAGGTAGGAACAGTTATAAATTGGTTGAGGACACGTCTCTTAATGGAGGTTACTCGAGCCTTCCTGCTCTGCCTAAGAGGCTTACAAATTCCATTTAGCCTTTACCACGCTGATGATTTTGGTTTAGAAAATATTCAAAGTAAACTTATTTAGATTGTATTTTTAAAGTGCCATTATGTAAATTTATTTATTTTTAATACATATTGTACTATTCACCATTTAAAAAAAGTATATATTTTTTTTCTAGAATAGCACCGATGAGAAGGTCTTTAAAAGCAATTGATTGAGTTTTCTCGGCTTTTAGGTTTCTGAGTTTAGAAATTTTGCACAACATCCCATAATTATTTATCATCCGTGGAGATTTTACGGTCATCCATCTACAGAAGATCCATTATTGGAAATATCAGGATCTCGTCGAGTTCAGCATAGATTTTTGCACACAACTGAAACCAATCATTTTGAATGTACGTAGAGACTGCCAGCACTAACTTACTAGAATTTATGTCAACCACATCGCTGAAAAACTGCATTATTAACTCTCACTGTTTTATGAACTGTTTGAAAATATTCACAATTTTTCCGAATCAGTTCGAAATTAACCTACAGAACCCGTCGAGCTCATTCTTAGCACTTAGCCATTGTTTGTACTCGTTATAGAGAAAGACAGAACAAGCTTAATGGCTTGACGACAAAAGCTTAGAAATAGAGGTTTGACCAAGAGTGTGGATGCTGTTATTGAGAGAACTGAACGCTTATGAACACCAAATTTTGTTTCTCATTTTTAATACTTTGTCTACAGTATGTCCACACCTAAAATCAAATGTGCGGAACATTTTTATGATTTTCTGACTACAAGTATCTTAACTTTCTAGTAACTTCGCGTAGCATCCAGCTCGATCGGCGATGAAAAAGTCTATGTTTTATATCATTCGACATTATATATTCAATTATATCTTCTACCGTAACGTTAGCTAGAGCTGTTAAGTATTTAAGTCTGAAAATATACGACTGTTCTCCATCTGATCCAGAATAATTAGTATTTTCTGTGTAGCTAGTTGTAACTGTTCTCCTTTGTGTATTTAGATTGATTATAGTTATATGATCGATTTTAATGTCGTACACACGACGGCCCACTGCTTTGATCGTGTCATCTAGACCTACTGTGATGACTGAATCAATTTTATTGAGTATGATAATGACAACCATGCTCAAGTTCAGAAAAAATCAACGCATCGTGGACTGGAAAATACTTAAGTCAAATTTGTTGAATCGTCTTCGCTTCAGTGCATTTGGACCAGAGGTGTCACTTTCCGTCTCCGAGGTATTATCAGATTATTCTAGGTCACTGGCAGTGGACCAGCTCTGGCCAAATACTACGTTCGCCGTTGTCACAATGTTTCCAATGAGATCATTTCTGATCACCTTGTAGTCCACAATGCACACAACAATGCATCGTGATATCCGTTTATCAACATTATGACAACCATTCTGAACCTTCATTTTTGAAAATGAACAATGATATGGCGCAGAGGAGACCGCCGTTGAGGTACACAGCAATTAAAAATCTGATTTTTACCTTTTCACTGCAGATGATAGATTGGATTCACCCATTTTTATGGTAAAAAGTTTTAATTTTGTATCAGAGTCACTGGGAGGACTGCTGTCAACATGATCTGGTGATGCAGGATACGCCAGTTTTTGTGATTTTGGTTTAGTGATCATCAAGCCGTTTTTTTTTCTCAGCTGATTAAAGCCTTCAGTGTGATCGTTTTTTCTGCTTGCTCTATTTCCTAGACACAGTGCCAAGACACGTGAAAGTGTATGATGCGAAGCAATTATTTTGATAGAATAGTTCATCTTCTTCTATCATTGTTATTCCGAATTGTTGCTTCAGTTCCTTTTACTACAACTTGTCTTTAGTACATATATCGTACGTGCGTTTGGTCATGCTGTCATTGAACTCATTTAATTCTACGTACCATTTGTGCAATTTAAAAAGAATTTTATTCATTTTTTGTTTGCGGAATTTGATGAATCTCTGATAGTCAGTGTGAAACTTCTTTGCAAAATTATTGACATGTTAAGAATAAACGTTTTTCACAATCCAATCTTCAATAAATTTGGCTGCTACAGTTTTACTGACAGCATCTTGAAACAAAGTCTACTGCACTGGATCCGTGGTGCACAAGTGAAGCATTCGACCCAGTATGTGTGCTCAAGTATGGAGTTTTTATTTTGCACATATTCATGAAATGACAGCATTCTCGATATTTTACATTTTTACAGCATATCTTAACATTCAAAAAGCTCTTTGAAAATAATAAAACCTACTTAACATAATAAAGAAACAAAAAATATGAAAATGTGAAAGATTTTATGTTATAAATTGGTAGTAATCCAAATAGGTAAAAGATCACTTAGGTAAATTATTGCTTTTCTTAAAGTTTTCAATTCAAATAGGTAAAAGATCATGTGGGTATATACAAAAGAAATATTAAAATAAATTCCACATTTAAAGCAACAACATTCTTGACAAAAAAAATTATTTTCAAATTCTAATCTGTTCACAGACTTTTGCTGTTAAAATCAACTAGGCACATTTCTAGCCTTTTTCCATAATCTGGATGGCTGATAGGTCGTTTGTATCATTGCTAATGGTTCTGAAAACGACGATGAATAGATACTGTTGCTTGTTCACTGTAGATTCCATAAGGAGACCTTGTTTTTTAAATGAAGTCCTTAACATAGAAAAACACTGCATGTAATTTTGAAGTGATGCTTCCTCTTGGCATCACCAAATATGAATCTGTGAATGAATCAATTTTTTCTGCATAAGTGCAATCCAACTTGATGCCAAAACGAGCAGAAACAATGGGACCAAACTTTCAAAAGCTGTCAATGATGCTGAAAACTTGAAAGGCACTGTTATTTTCAGCCAGTGTTTGGAGAAGGTCAAGATTTTTGAGGAGCTTGTGGCAATCATTCCCAGCAAATTGACCACCATGAAAAGGTTGGGGCTGAATGTGCAAAACTTGGAGCCATTCAGCTGATTTGGGCCAAAGGTCTGTTAAAATCTTGAACAGATGGTTAACAACCCCAAGCAGTAGATGAAGCTCCATTGGTGGAATGAGATCAAGCACAAGTGCATCATCATCAAGTGTGAGAAGAGGGTTATGAATCACGTTTCCAAACAATTTTGTTTTCTTGATGTCAAATCCAGCTGCTGTGTAGGTTTAGTGTGCTTGCTTCAAAAATCTAAAAGTCCTCAGAGTACCCCGGTTTGCAAGGTTAGAGCTTTCCACAGTGCACCATGTGCATGGATGAGCTGAAGCATGTGATTGCAATCCACAAATTATATTTGCCAACTTCATATCACACGAGACAACAAAGTTGTTTTCACTGATTGAAATGTGAGAAAGAATGAGCTTTACATTGGAGTAATTCTCTTGAACTCCTTCAGCAACTGCAACCAGAAGTTGCTGTTTTACTCCAGAACCTTGGACGTTGAAGATGTCAGAAATCTTTTGTTTGGCGGAGACACAGCTTCACTATCTGCTTCATTTTGTAGAACTCCAAGGCAGGCAGACTTTAAGAAAACCTCCACCACCATCTATTCCAAGTTTAATGATGTGTTTTGAGAAAACCTTCCTTGAAAGTAGAACTTCTTCAGTGAGTCTTCAGTGAATCTTTGGAGATTTTTGAAATGGACAACAAAACTCTGAGACTTCTTTTGATCTGAACTAATGAATGTTGTTGGGGTTTGTGTAAAGTGTTCTTCTAGACTTTTTCCAAGATCCTGGAACTTGTGCAATATAATAGGTTCCAGAACTTTGGCAGACGAAACATGCGTAATGGTGGAAGTCAGTTTTTTTATTCCACTGTTTGACAATCTTGTATTTAATTGAACTTGAGCAAAATCCTTTGCGGTGACTACAGCTGGATCTTTGAACAACTGCTTAGAGCAAGAAGGACCTGTTAAAAAGTAAAATATAATATTTCAGTTACTTAAACGTGATGGTCGACCTTAATGAAGAATTATATACAAACATTGTGTGATTGGGAGCAGTCCTCCTCCTTTTGGCTGCAAAAGTCTAATGGTTCCACAAGGAGAAGATTCTTTGCTGACAAATGTTGAGCTGGCAATTTATTCTGTTACAATTCCATCAGATTTTGCAAGCTCCCTTTCGTTTTCACGGAACTGTGATGAAGAGCAATGATGGGGTAAACCTCGACCAATAAGAGAGAGACATGTAGAACATCTTCTGTCTGATGTTTTCTCTTTAGTTTTTGTTCTTTTATGAGGGTGTTTCTCTGTCAGTTTAATTCGCCCTATGTCACAAATCAAGCATTCACAAGCCTAACCCAGTACCACCTGCCACAAGCCCTGCTGCCTTGCAGAGTGTGCTCTTCTTATGCAAAGGCTAGGAGAAATAAACTCCGACTAACAATTCCCCTGCCTTGGGGCTCTTGGTTGAGTAAAGGCTAGAGATGGTGTCTCGATAAAAACACTCATCTTGGGCAGATGTTAACTGCATCCAGCTAAACATCCCCTGCCTTGGGGCTCTTGGTTGAGTAAAGGCTAGAGATGGCGTCTCGATAAAAATACTCATCTTGGGCAGATGTTAACTGCATCCAGCTACTGACTTTAGGGGTAAGCAGAAAAATTCTGCTAACCAGCCTCGAACCCCTTCTTCATCTATTAGGCTGGCGTAGATGTGTAAATGGCGTAGATGTAACCTGTGTTACATTATTTCCTGCCTAGGATGATGAATGCTGGATCTCCTTGACTCTACTCATAGAATTTTGCTTATGCCTCCTTGATAATGGCTATGCAACTCTTCTTGTTATCTCCATTTGAGGGTACAGCTCTAAAACTCAGTTTAATGGTTCTGAGGCCGGCTGGTAGTAAGGTTTCCCGAACTCTGTGGTAGCTCTCAGAGAGGCTGATTCCATCAACAGTTGCAAAATATCAGAGTATTAACAGTGCCATGTTGCGCATGGATGGTGTCCTTGTTAATGCTTTTGGTGTGCATTGTCAAGGCCACATAAGGAGCTCTATGTCACGGCTTAAGGTTAATTAACAGGACTGAGACAACTGCATAGCTCATTGATTAGGAGGTTGTGCTCTATCTATGAATAAGTCAAGTTCTCATTAAACCCAAATCATGACCAAAGTAACCAAAAACTTAAAACCTAAAAAATCATCTTCACCACCTAAATATTTTAATATATCTTTTACAAATATTCGCGGTCTACGAAGCAACTTTCCATCAGTTGAGTCTTACCTCCTGCAAAATTCACCAGACTTGCTTGCACTCAGTGAAACAAATTTAAGTTCTGCAATTCCTTCTTCAGATGTCAGTGTTGATGGGTACTATCCTTTGATTTGTAAAGACTCCAATAGTCACATGCTAGGTTTAGGGGTATACATACGCATTAATTCCCCTATTTGTCGTGAAATCAGGTTCGAATCTTTTGACCATTCTTTTATGTGCTCTAGCCTAGCACCTCTTCACTCTATCCCCTTTCTCTTTGTTCTTTATCGTTCTCCTTCTTCCCATGATTGCACTCTTTTAGATGTTATCTCTGATCAAATTGACCATGCCCTCTCTCTTTACCCCTCTGCCAATATTGTTGTTGTTGGTGATTTTAATGCTCATGACACTGAATGGCTTGGCTCTAACACCACTGATCCTGCTGGGACTAAAGCCTTTAACTTCTGCATTTCTCAATCTCTTCCTCAGATAGTTAACTTTGTGACTCGTTTTCCTGACAACCCTAATCATTTACCTTCACTCCTTGACTTATGTCTTGTCTCTGACCCTAGCTTATGTTCAGTTTCTCCCTTTTCTCTCTTAGGTGGTTCTGACCATGCAATGATCTCTATAAATCTTTTTTCTCGTACTTCTTTTTTGGGCTCACCTTATCATCGCACCACCTACTACTACCCTAAAGCTGACTGGGATTCCTTTCGTAATTTTCTTCGTGATGGTCCTTGGGTTGATGTTTTTTCTCTCTCAGCTGACAAATGCGCCTCCTACGTAACCTCCTGGATTCAGGCTGGAATGGAAGCTTTTATTCCTTCTCGTCGGTTTCAAGTTAAGGCTCATTCTACTCCATGGTTTTCTCCTTCTCGTGCGGCTGCTATATCCAATCGTAATTATTTTTTTCATCTTTTTCCAAAGAACAACTCTCTTGAGAACAAACGGCTATTTATTATTGCAAAAAATAGATGTAAAAAGGTGCTTTCTGATGCTAAACTCCATTATTCTCAGTTCACTAAATCTCGCATCTTATCGCAGAAGTTAGGCTCTAAAGACTTTTGGAAAATCTTCAACAGCATTGTTAACAAGGGTAGATCTAACATTCCATCTCTCATTCATGGGACTGATCTTGTTACCTCTCCCAGGGATAAGGCAGAACTGTTTGCAAAGAACTTTTCTTCTAATTCCAATCTTGAATCTTATGGACATTCTCTTCCTTCCATTCCAGTCAAACAGGTTGACCCATTGTTAGACATTCAAATCACTCTGGCTTCTGTTGCTAAAGTCATATCTCAATTAAACTCGTCTACAGCTTGTGGTCCAGACAACATTCCTGTCACAGTCTTGCAGAATTATTCTCCAGAACTTTCTTCAATTCTCTCTAAACTATTTAACAAGTGTTTGACTGAGTCTTATTTTCCTGCTTGTTGGAAAATGGCATCTGTGGTTCCAATATACAAAAACTCTGGAGAAAATACTGACCCCTACAATTATTGTCCGATCAGTCTTCTTTCTGTTATTAGCAAGGTCTTTGAGTCTTTGATCAACAAATTCCTCACATCTCATCTTGAGTCAAAGAAACTGCTGTCAGACAATCAATACGGTTTTCGATCCTCTCGCTCTACGGCCGACTTGCTAACTGCTTTAACTGAAAGATTTTATCGTGCATTAGATGGAGGCGGTGAGGCTAGGGCTATTGCTCTCGACATATCTAAAGCTTTCGACAAAGTTTGGCATGCTGGTCTTCTCCATAAGCTTGCTTCATATGGTGTTTCTGGGAAAGTTTTTGATATTATTAAATCATTTCTTTCTAACCGGTTTATTAAAGTCATCCTTGAAGGCCAACACTCTTCTTTATTTCCAGTAACTTCTGGGATTCCCCAAGGTTCCATCTTGGGCCCTGTTTTGTTTTTATCTCCATAAACGATCTTCCTGACAACCTTTCATCTAAAGTAGCTCTTTTTGCTGATGACTCAACTTTATACTCCTGTCTTGACAAAAAGTCTTCTCTTTTCGATCGCCTAGAACAAGCAGCTGATCTTGATCTCACTTCAGTAATAGATTGGGGTTCACAGTGGCTTGTGAATTTCAACTCTAAAAAAACCCAATTGCTTACTGCAAACAACTACCGTAATATGGTCAACATTCCTATATTAATGAATGGCAATCCTCTTACTGAGTCCTCCTCGTTATGTCTTCTTGGATTATCGCTTACTACTGACCTTTCATGGAAACCATATATACAATCGATTGCTAAATTAGCTTCTGCTAAGGTTGCTTCTCTTTATCGTGCTCGCCATTTCCTTACTTCTGATTCCATTCTCTACCTCTACAAATCTCTTATTCGTCCCTGTATGGAATACTGTTGTCATATTTGGGCTCGTTCTTCTAACGATTCACTTTCTCTTCTTGACAAGGTCCAAAAACGCATTGTAAATGTTGGTGGACCTGGACTATCTGCTAAGCTTGAACCTCTTTCCCATCGTCGTAAAGTTGCATCTCTTTCTCTTTTCTACAGATACTATCATGGTCATTGCTCAAAGGAGTTATCATCTCTAGTTCCATCAACTAAAATTCATTCTCGTTTTACTCGTCATTCAGCTAAGTCTCATTCGTTTACTGTATCTGTCCCTGCATGCTCTAAAAACTTTTATTCATCTAGTTTTTTCCCCCGCACTTCAATCCTTTAAAACTCTCTCCCATCTTCATGTTTTCCTGAATCATACAGCCTTCAACTTTTCAAGTCTTCTGTCAACCGTTTCCTTGCTCAATAACTCTGTTCTTTTTTTTTTTCCTAGTAACTCCCAACTTAATAGTGGTTACTTGCAGCCTTGTTGAGAGTGAATGCAAATAAAAAAAAAAAAAAAATATTTCTAAAAGGTACGCACTAAGAACAATTACTGGTAGGATAGGGTACATGACAAAAATTTTTCGGAACGAAAAAATCCTGAGGCCATTTTGATGCGCTGAACCCGATTATCGGCGAAGTTTTGGCCTATTTATACTCCTTTTTCGGTATTGCGACTATTGTTTCAAAACTTCCTTCCAAAATTGCCATTTTTCATAACGGATTATTTTCCCCTCTAAAACATGCCTAACAATTTGTCATTTGTGATGTTTTCCAGGCTGGGGAATTCAAAAAACACACTTAGATCTGTCTTCATACCCATCACACCGTATCAGTCAAGGTTTAATGAGTTATATAAAAAAACATGTTTTTTTTTTCTTGTTTTTTGAGGAACTGCCCCGTTTTCTTCTGAATGTATCTTCTCATCAAGTGAGCCGTGCGACAAGTCGCGTAAGCTTATACAGCACACATGAAAACCGCGTCCGAAGTAGAATAAAACAATGGCTATTGCTCCAGAAACCATCATATCAAAAACATGCGCTACAATTGATTCAACAAACACAGTAAATAAAAGAAGCAATTGAGTTGTAAAATGCCTCTTTGATGAAGTTTACAGCGAACAGGAAAAATTCATCGCTCGGCCTAAATTCCATACTTGAGCCAACATACTGGGTCGAATGCTTTACCTGTGCACCACGAATCCAGTGCAGTAGACTTTGTTTCAAGAAGCTGTCAGTAAAACTGTAGCAGCCAAATTTGATAAAGATTGGATTGCGACAAACGTTTATTTTTTTAATTTTGCGAAGAAGTTTCACACTGACTATCAGAGATTCATCAAATTACGAACCGTTCTCCTAAATGAGCAATAAGTGTCAACTCAAATTCCAAAGAAACCACAATAAGCTTGTGATAGTTTATGACTCTTGGATTCAAAAAATATAAAAAATCAAATCATCCTATTTTGTCCGAGAAAGAAAATCACTTTGGAAAATTTTTATTTTGCACATATTCATGAAATGACAGCATTCTCGAGGTTTTACATTTTAACAGCATATCTTAACATTTAAAAAACTCTTTGAAAATAATAAAACTTACTTAATATAATAAAGAAACAAAGAATATGAAAATGTTATAGATTTTATGTTTCAAAACTGGTAGTAATCCAAATAGGTAAAAGCTCACTTGGGTAAAATATTGCTTTTCTGAAAGTTTTTTCTAATAAGTTATCTCAAGAATAATTTCAATAATAGTTTTTTTTAACTTTTACTTTTTAAATAATATTGGTATTTTAAAATTATTATTGACAATTTACCAAAAAATTCCGGGAAAAGGCAGTTAAAAAATATTTTTAAGAATTTACCAAAAAAAATTGCGGCAAAAGGCAGTTTAGTACAAATCAAAGCTTTGAAGGTCGATTTTTTAACCTTTTCTCCTGAAATAAATTGAAAATGCCTAATCATGTAAGAAGTCATGATGAGAACAGAAAAGTTGTTTGTATCATGTGTCTTAGAAAAGAAAATCGTGAATTGACACCATTTTTGGTCAGCAAAATTTAAAACAACTACAAAAAGCAGTTCAACTTTGATGATCCAAGAATTCCTCAAGGTATTTTGTGATCCGTGTAGACTGGCCCTTGGAAAGTGTAATCAAGGGCAGAAGGTTGTTTTGCCCAAGCTGTTTCAATTCGAAACCATTGATATAAAAGTTCACACACGTGGTCACGTGATACCAGTAGCAAGATTGATCTCGATTATCTTGACCTGACCTGGTAGTCAAAATATTAGAAAAAAAGTTAATTATAAATGCACAGGGTAAGCAAAATTCAGAAAAATAGCATTTTGTTTCTAAAGCAGAAAAAAGAAAATGTTTTAGTTTTGGTGATATTAGTCACAGTGATAAATGTGCTTGTATCTACACTCGAGTACAAAGTAAAAAACTGTTTGAAAGGGTTCATAATCACATTGGTGGTAAAACTTAAAAGATATACAAAGTAGACACAAAAACTGCTTGACAACGGCAAAACATTTAGATTTAAAATATCAGAATACCAAACATTTTAAATACCTAGATACCTATTATTTTTTTATTATTTAAAGATTTTATACAAGGGCCAACTCAACAAGAAGCCTAAAATTCCTATCCAAAATGCGTTAAAATTATTCCTAATCTAATTGGCATAGCAGGTTAAACTAATGGAGTTTAACCTGCTATAAATCAAGCTCAAACCTATTCAAATACAAATCCAAGAATAGCTGAAAATGTTTATCTTGTGTAAAACTGTCCAGCGATTTTTTGATTACTTCTTTTGATACTGTATTATTTTAAAGGAATTTGGAAGTATTGCATCAAACCAATTTAATATATTGTATTAGGACAATATTTAATGAATAACAGAGAATTTAATACCAGTGATTCGCACTGATAATAAATCTTTCGTCAAAAGGATTGCAACTTGTTATTCCCCTTTTTAAAAGCTACAGAAAATTTCTCTAAAATAAATTCCATAAAAACCTCAAATGTTGCCTATTCATATGGAAAAAGCGATTTCTAAAATAAAAAATATGATACATTACAACGCGTTTTTCCTTTGAATAAAAAACCTCGAAAACTATTTGACAATTTGTGCCGCCTTAACTAATTTAGCTCCTACATTGGTTTCTGTATATAATATTATATACCTGTATATACAATAATATTCCTGTATATACCATAATAATAATAATTTAAATAACTCATGGAACATGTTTAGCTATTTATGTTATTATTATATTTATAATTTATATTTTATTAGTTATTTGTCTGTATATTTTATTATACATATTTGCATTATTATATTTTACATATTTGCATTATTATTTTACATTTGCATTATTATTTTGCATTATTATTTTACATTATTTGCATTATTATATTATACATATTTGCATTATTATGTATATTTTATTATATTTTATTATTATATTTTATTAGTTATTTATCTGTTATTTTTATATTTATAAGCTATATTTATATTATTTTTATATTTGTAATTCAGGTAAAGTTTATGTTTTGCTTATTTTTAATTGTGAAATCAAAAAATAGTCGAATTGATAAAACAAAAACTGTTTATATTTTCATTCAGCTTTCTAGTGAATGAAAATTTAAACAGTTTTAACGTAAATTTTAATGCCTTATGTACAGTTGGCCAAAAATATTGATTTGTTCCAATGCATGAATAAATTTTTCTTTCATGAAAACCTGTTTATAATTTTCTTTTAATAAAACTTTTCTTTTATGAAAAACTTTACCAAATCTTCGCAGCCATCTTAAAACACTTCTTTATATCCATTTAAATAATATACAAATACTTTATATTCATTTAAATAATATACGAAAATATACGTCTTTATATCCATTTAAATAATTTGAAAGTTTAAATTAATAAGAACTACATTAACCTTAATCTCCATAAAATTGTTCAGCAAAATTTGATATTTGTAATTTTTTTAATAGTCTAGGCGATAAAATGCAATAGGAAAATGTTTTGAAAAAATTATTAAATGTTGTCTTCTTTTCATTTTTATTTTAAATTAAACTCAGTCATTTTTATTCATTTATTCAGTTATTTTAATTTTAAGTTAACGTTGAATTAAATAGAATCAATTTTCTTACCTAAAAAATTTTTTGGACATTGTTTAAAAATATTCGAGAGAGACTTAACTACAAATACGTAGTGGGGTGTCTAGCCTCCCCCCTCCCCCCACACCCCTTTTTCACTACTAAATTTACTAGGCATATTAGACACTTGAGTCAGCAAAATTAGACCTAGAGTTTGCAGTCGGCAGTTGTTAGCTAACAAGAATGTTTTTTTCTTAGTCGGCAAAAAATAGACACTTAACCTCCCCCTTCTCATCCCTACAAAATCTCTTATGGACGTCCCTGCATGTGGTTAGTTTTTTTCAGTTTTTTAGTTTTTCTTTTGCGTCACAATTGGTTTCAAAAAACTCTAGGGTCGCACTTAAAATCTATTGACTTTTTTACCCTAATTATGAATCTCTCTTTTGCAGATTCAGCAAACAGTAAAAAAGTTTTTATTTAAATATTTTGAAACCTCTGTGGAAAATAAAATCTTAAAGAACCTTATTTTAATCAACTCATTGACAATAAGTTACTGATATTTAAACGATTACTGTTTCAAATTAAATTTATATTTAGAGACAGATTTAACACTTATTTAATAATACTTTAATGTTTAAAGTTATAATCATGTAAAATTTTTAACCGTCCTTAGTGAATTATAAACTTTTACGGTCCTAAGTCTTATATTCAAACTTTTTCCACAAGCGACAATAAATAAGTAAAAAATTATACAAATGTTAATACATCAAAAAAAATCAGAAAGTTGCTTAAATTCTAACAAATTATGATGTGAATCCCTATAAAACGAAACAATAAAATTTGACAAAAACATGCAATTTTCAACAAAAAAACCTTATCTACAAGCAACAACCTTCCTCCCTTTCAAAAAAAAATCAATTCAATAACAACTATTACGTGAATTTCAAAAAAATAAAAATGCAAATTCTAAACAGAGAAAAATCTGTAACAAAAACACTTCAGCAAATAGCTGTATAAGTTTTTAAGTAAACTCATTAAAAACTAAATCTTTGATGCATAATTAAGATAATTAACCTTTTTTGCCCTTATGTAAAATTGAAAATAAAATTGTTCAGCTAATTTTGTTAATCAACTTTAAACATTTTTATGTATTTTGTAAGGAACTTTGCTTTCAAACATTGGTAGGGTATTTGCAGACATTATTATAGCAGAGCTGGATCTATTTTTTTTACAACAACAACAGTAACAACACAAAACAAATAACCCAAGTAGAAGTACCATTCCACCAATTGCACCGTATTTTATCGAATCATCTGCAGAATTCCATAACTTTAAGAAATCTATAAAAATAAGGGATAATTATAAAAAAAACACCAAAAATAGTCGTAATAAAAGGGAAAGTATGAAAAATATTTGACACCAATATTATTATAAATATCAAAAAAAGTTGCCCATTAAACACCAACAATAACTTCACATAAAACATATGGTAGTGATGCAGTGTGTGCTAGTAAATAGAACAGTGTGGATTGTGTGCGGTTGCTTGTAATAGTGGTAAAACTATTTATGTTTGCTTAACCAGCCCATAAAAATCTTGTTATTACAGTATTCGATTTATTTTCCATGGTTTCACACAAATTAGTGGTATCTTATGGAATAAATTTACTCTACTTCTTTGCTCAAATTTCTTACAGTTGCTAAAACTCATTTTCACAAGTTTAGCTTAAATGTGAATAAATTCAGTCAAAGTTCATTGCAAAGTTACATATTTATACATTTTCCCAAATAAAATTTTTTCTTAAAAGTCAAAATAACTATGAAGTGGTAAAATTATGGAATTCACATTTAAATGAAAAAAAATCTTTTTTATAACTTGATGAAATATTGTCTTATATCAAAGTTCTTTTAAAGTTCAAAAAAATTATCTAAATCAGCTTTTTTAAACAAGATGTTTAAATTTATTCAAAATAATGTTGAAAAAAAAAATTAACTAATGGCTAGCTAGTAACATCTGTAAGAGTTACGACACAAATCTCTCGTGGATTGCTAACTAAATAAGCTACCTACAACTTTTTACAAAGTATAGTTTAAAAGAAAAGCTTGCTTCATTTTGTTGCTTCAAAATAAAAATATATAAATGAAAATGGATTCAAGCGACAGTTTAAAGCATTATAAAACATTTACCATTATGCAGAACAATAAAATGTTACAAATGTTTGTTTACATTTAACAATATTAATTTGTATTGCCAAATATTTGAGACCTAAAAATAACACAGCCGTACACCTAAAAAAACTCATGTTAAATGTTAATCTAAATTTGTTTTTCCAAAGCCATAGTAGATTTTAATTTAAGGGGCTGTTATCAGTTATCAATATGATTTTCTATATGTTTCAGGAAAATTTTTTTTTTTTTTATGTTTTGTAAATAAATGTTCAAAGCTTAAGTGATCGAACTTAAATAATATTATTTTATTTTAAACTAGTTCATTGATGTGACAGGTGATAATCAGTTTTTAATTTTTTGTTTATGCGACACAATGATCGCAAAAAGTGACCAACGGAGCCGTCCAGTTACATAGACCTGGGAAATGTGAAAATAAAAACAGATTGAAGATTGTGTCATTTAGGTAAAAAAAACATAAATTAATGCAAAGACTATTTAGTTGGAAGAGTAAAAGTTAGCAACTCAGAAAAAGGGGAATAAAAACTCACATTCTAGTCATCTTTTAACAAATGATAAAACAATGATCTATGAGTAAACAAGTCATTAAAAATCCGCTGGTTTATAATGGTATTCATAACTAAAATAATCGCACCATATAAGTGTCTATTAAATGTGGTACTATAAATGTTCTAAACTCTAGATAAAAAATTGATAACTGATAATCACCTGTGTAACATAAAAAATATATAAATGTCGTTAATGTAACAAATTTATAATAAAAAGCTCACAAAGCGCAAAAATATATGGGTTTAAGAGGTAAAAAAATGTTGGTGCCATAATAACTAATTAGAATTAAGTAGTGGATAAATGGTGATCCCCCTCCTCAGGAATGCACTGCGATCACCAATGACGTTTCGGAGAGCCCGAGACCTGCACTAAAGCCACTCGTCAGGTCCTTGCAACAGATCTCACCGCCTGCACTCTACGTCATGCTAGTCAATATTGCAATATAATAGGACTACACTACAAAAGCCAAAAAACCCAATCCCTATCCCAGTTTTTGAAAACAGCTCCAACATTCTTAGAGATCTCGTGAGGGTGGTGAGGAATGCGCGTGGTGTGACCATAAACAGATATGTAAACACATATAAATATAAGCTACCCTTACATTAGAAGAAACAAACTTGTACACATGTACGTATGCACGTGTGTAAATAAACAATTATAATGTGTAGATATAACAAAAGGCGAATAGAAAAAATTAATTAATAATTAATAGTAACTTACCGTTTCTTTTATGGCTGAAATATGTATTATAAATATAATAAGTAAATACCACTCATAAGCATTGATACTAAGTAAAGATGTTTTGTGGTTAGTACGAAAGTAGTTCAATAACAATAATAAAAAAGCAAATAAAATTAAAATGCTTAAAAATAAAATATTAGATAAACTTTAAACTTAAGAACATATTTTTAATTTAAAACTACAAAGGCTTACTCTAATCAAATAGGGTTTACAAAAATGTATACACGTTATACCTTTAAATTATGAACATATTTCAAAAGAATATAACACTTTAAAGGCTCTTTAAATACTTACAAAGACTTTTTCTAACTTTAAACAGAAAACGAGATTAAAAAGTTAAACTATAAATACACTTTTGATTTATTAATAAATTTTTCTACAAACAAGTCCGAATCTTATATCCTAGACTCTACATCTTTCAAAGGAAATGTAACACAGGACAACAAACGCCGCCTAATTTTCGTTTTTTAGTAAATAAATTTATCAAAAAAGTAACATCTTTGACGTTAGCTTTTCTTAACCCCCCACCCCTACTCCCCCCATCTTTCTCTCCTTTGTTTACAACTGTCAAAAATTTTCAGACCACCCTCCTCCTATTTTGTTTACATAATCAATGGACAACCCCTAATCCTAAAAAACTATTTAAATTTTTTTTTTTCTAAAGTGCAACAGTTTTCTAAGGTAAAATCTCTTTGAAAAACTTTATATTCCTTTAAAACTTATTTAAACAGTTAATTTGTTAAAAGGATTAAAACATTTTTCAAAGTAAATATACCTAGATTAAAATTTAAACTTCAAGAGTTGCCCTTGCTAAACGAAAGAGATTAGATGCTCTTTTTTGAATCTGTAAAAAGAATGGGGCATTTATCCAGGTTTATCAATAAAACAAAGAGAAAAATTTCGAAAATTGTGGACATCTTCAAAAAAAATTATTATACACTTGATTATAAAAATCCTTATCGATTTGTAAAATCATTTGTAATTAACAGGTGGTTACTGAAAATTTGGACTAACTTTATTTGAAATTATAATACTCTGAGGTAAATTTTTTTTTTACATTCTTATATTATTTTTAAAGCTTATTCAATTTTCTTTAATTTTATTGACTTGTTTTTAGATAATAAATAAGACTTAAGAAAAAAGTAAGAAGAGAAAAAAAAATTCACGATTTCTGTTTAAATCACAGGTCTTGATCAAATCACAAGGTAAAAAGTTTACAGTTGATCACTTCAATGCTGAACTAGTTTCAAGAAGCACTATCTATGATACAATCAAACGCGCTGAGAATGTTTCTGGACACAAAAGGTGCGAGGAAGTGGTCGTGTGGTCAAAGCCATGACCCTCAAGGCGATCAAGCCTCTGAAAACCATGCTTGACCACAGTGACCGGGTTTCAATGAGGAAAGCCGTTCAAAAAGTTTGGATGCAGTCATTAACATATAATTAAAGCTATTACTATGTCACTGACATCAAACCTATAAAAAACACTGTAAATCCGATCAATAAAAGGACCAGAAAGAGCAAATCAAGACCAACATTGATCGTCTTTATTGCGATATCCAAGAAAAATCGGTTTACTTTACGCTGTTGCACTCAACGATAAATGGAAACAGAATTTTCTACTTTAGTGACAGTGACAGAACTCCCCCAATCCTTAAACATCACAAAAAGTGCTAGTTCAAACCCAAGCTGCTCGTCTTGCTGGCCGCTTCTGAAGGTATTTTTGAACCATTTTCGTTCCCGGCAGATTTAAAGTCGAGTTATCTACGAAATAGATTGTATTAAAGGAATACTAGTGGCGTTCATCTATGCTTATCTACCGATGGCATTTATGTATTTTAACCAGACCTGGTCTTATCGTATTACACAAAAATCGTGACCAAGGCATCAATTTTGTTAAAAAAGTTTCCCGTTGCATCGGAGTACCACCCAATTGATGACTTTTGAGCTATTTTGAAAGGCAAAGTGTATGAGAGTAACTAGCAAGACGTGAAACAACTGCAAATCCGAATAAATCTATGTTTAAAAAAAATTGACCTTAAATTTTTATTTATTCGTTGGGGTGAACTTGTCTTAGAGTTTGCCGTATCCTAAGAAACTGGATGAAAACAAACTTAATTAAAATGAATCAATAACTAAAAACTCTTTCTAATGATATTTATACTTAATCTTCTAAAAACTATGGGATGATTTTGGATGGCCCCTGAAAGTAAGTCTGGATTTTTAGTCACCGCCCCTTACTTTTTATTAATCTATGTAAACTTTATAATTAATAGTTTTACAATTACTATTAAATTATTTATATTTAACAATTTATCTTACTGTTGCAATCTGAGTCAGTGATAGTTTCCTCAAAGACTGGTATTTCCAGTGGTGTTGATCCAAAAAGTTTAACAAGCAAAAGTACCTAAAAGTTTATTTCTAAGTACAATAACTAAATTTTCACAACTTTAAGGATAAAGTTTTGTTTTACTCATAAACTAGAAAATATCTTATAATATCTTCTAGTTTATATCAATATCTTCGGATATAAGAACTTTGTATAGAAAAATATAGCATGAAAACTCAAATAAATAAAAATAAAAAAATAAAAAAATCACAGAGCATCGCGGATGAGTATTTAATAAGAAGTTCACGCATTCATTTTAATCAATGTTGTAAAACTTGCCCAGCGGTGGTTTTTAAACCACGGATCCTTTGTTTCTGTGGCAAGTGCGCTACCACTGCGCCTTGGCTGCTCTAGTATGCATATACATACATATTGCTGCTCTAATATGCATTTACATATATGGTTAATCTGATAATAATAATACGCTAAATTAATATTGTTAGGCGAATTACGTCATTTTTTAGGCTTTCCTATTTTAAAGTAGTTTCTAGGCTTTTCTATACGCGTTTTTTTATTCCACGCGGTCTTTTGAGCAAGATCTGCAAGTAAATTTGAGTTGTTGATGTCAATATTTTTAGATATCAATGAAGTATCAAGTAAGTTATATTAGTATTCAGATTTCACTCTTTACTTTTATTAAAAAACAAATTAAATAAAAAGTTTTTTTTTATATATTTCAGCTCTAAGGCAACAGATTGGTAAGCAAAAATATATCATATGCTTTTATCTTCCCAAAGCTTAGTAGGCTGTTACACATAAGGATGCTACTTTAATTGTGGTTGCAACCCTTTCTCAACTTAAAATTAAAATTTTAAATACTAACATTGTAAAACAAGGCCGCTGTGCTAAGAAACAACTTAAGTGCGGTACTACCAGATACATTTGACCTTATAACTATACCACTATGCACAAAAACCATATAAAGTAATTATATTTATCAATAAATAAAATAATGTACTTACCAATATATAAAATTATATATTTACCAATGTATATCTTACGATGAATATTCTAAAATATATCATTCAAGATATATTTAAGGATTTATATTAAATTTTCAAGTTTTTTTTTAAGTTCTTCTGCAAAGGCGAGTTGGTAAGTTGTACGTACTGTTTCCATATTTTTAAAGGATAATATTTTTTCTTTTTAACAAAATTTTTAACATTTTTATATATATCTTTGTTACATCCCTACGGGCATTTGTTTTTGAAAGTTACGTTCTAAATGTCTTTTAAACGTTTTTTAAACGTCTTTTAAACGTTCTATACATAAGAATGTTTAGAAGACGTTTAATATATATATAATATAGACGTTTAAGTTCTATAACTTGAAAATTGCCTACCACAAGATACCCCCACACCCCTTTTTCCGTAGAATCGCCTCTGTCGGTGAGTAGACTGTTGTCAGATGAAATTTCAAATAATAAAGTTAATTTATTTTTCCCGTTTATTGTTTCCATAATTTTATTTTACATGAAAGCATTCAAAAATAGACTAAGGCATGTACTTTTTAAAATTGCACATTATTTTCACATTTTTTTTTTAATTGCATGAAAAAATACGAGTTTTATTTTTTAAATTTTACCTCTTCCACTTATATTTTACCAACTTCTAAGGTCCAATTTTAAAGCTCTTAAATCCTTCTTTATTTAATGACCATAAATAGTTCATTAGGTTAACTACCAAGACCCCACTAAATTAAACTGGACTTTAATTTGGACTTTTGGATCTACACCTTTATAAGATATAATCTCGAAGATGAAAGTTGTAATTAAGAAATTGCAATATTTAATTGAGAAATAAAACATGTAATTTAGATATCGTAATATGTTTTAAAGAAACACAACATGTTTTTTAGACGTCGTAATATGTTATCAAGGAAACATAACATGTAATTAAGAAAGTGTATAACGTAATTGAGAAACACAACATATGAGGCACCTCATAGGAAAAGGTACCAAGTCTTAGTTTCTAGATTCGGAGATACATGCGTTTTAAGAAAAATATGTTCAAAAATTTGTAAGTAACTTAATTCTTTTTTTGAGCAGTTTTATCATTGTTTAGTAATAGTTTTTGAAATTAATAATTAAAATATACATTAACTTCATTAATATGTGAAAGTTACACAGTTTTAAAGTATGTCAAATCTTCAAAGTCATTTCTTACCGTAATTTCTTTTTTAAATTTGTAATTGCAAATTAACAATGTAAATAGGTCATTATTAAAGGTGTTCTAGAATATGATTTTGAAGAAGTTAATATTCTTTCAATTCTATTAATATTAATATTAAGTAATATTAATATTAATAGAATTGAAAGATAGTTGTGTTATTTGTCATTACACTATGACCTGAAAGTCTGTTATTAAATTGAATACGTGTCAGCATTTAAATACCAGCTAGCATGTGCGTGTAAAACCCAATCTTTTTAATAAATGGTGCACTACAACCACAGAAAATTAGATTGCATAGCTGTCTGCCTTTTCTTGCTTTTTAAGATTTTTTTTGTTTATTAGAGGTTTATCTGTTGGGTTATTTATTAAAATGATTTAATAGTCAGATACAAATGTAATGCCAATATATATTCGATCAACATCATTCCCAAATTTTAAAGTATGCATCTTTCCCAATATCTCCACAATTTCATATATTGTGCAAAATACTATATTGAATGATACGACAGAGCCAGCGACATCGGGAGAAAGGGGAAAAAGGGGCAAAGGGCACTTTTCTCCTATTTTTTTTCTAAAAAACCTTTTTTTTTTTAATTTTCTAGATATTGAGAAACTGATGGTTGTGCCCTTCCACTTTGAAACCCATATCGTCGACACTGTACAAACTGACATTTTGATAGCTTTATCTGATTACAATGCTTTATCACCTTAATTTGAAATACTAAAACTTTTACGTTACTTTAAATATTTCCATAGTGTAATGCTTTAAAAATGTCTTCTTTTACAATGTTTTTTTTTATCCCACTCTCACGATCGCATTGTTCCATACATTTTGATAGCTTGTTGTAATCTGTTCTTAATTATTAAAGATTATCCTTTGCAGACTTTATAAATTGCCTAAAATATATAATATTCATAATGTAAATTAGTATTAAAATATTTTATATTATGAATATGAACTAGTACAGTGCCATTTGGATCAAAAAATCGCTTTCTTTGTATAAGTTACTATATCGAACTAATTCAATCAGAACTTTTTTATCGTTTTTGTCAACAATATCATGCAATTTGGATACAAGTTCGTCTGTTTTCGCTTTAGGTTTTTCTAAGGCAAGTATTTAGGTATTTATATCTTTGCCTAGAATACGTACTGGTGTTTTATTTATTTGAAATAGTACTGGCTTGCATCCAATAGTTCTGGCTTGCATCCATATTGACTATTTGAGTATATAGCATTCTCGAAAATAACGATCTTTTCTGGAATATAGTTCTGGCTAAAAATTATCAAAATATTGGTTTTGTTCTTGTAGATTATGAGCGCATTTGTTTTAGCTTCGCACTTTATTCAAATGGGAATGACACATAACAGTACCAAAGGGAAGATTGTTAACTTTTATTTAGCTGGTTAAACAATATTACAATTTTTTATATAACTATGTAAAAAAATGAAAAACATTGTAAACATAAAAACCTTGAAAAAAAATGTTTTTAATTTTTTTTATAATAAAAAATATTAAAACAAATAAGAAGAAAAAAAAAAGGAGAAAAAAAATCAAAAATCTGAAAGCAAATATTTAAAACTATAATACATATATATGTCAGGAATGCATTTTATTTTGTTTTATATATATATATATATACATATATATATATATATATATATATATATATATATATATATATATATATATATATATATATATATATATATATATATATATATATATATATATATATATATATATATATATATATATATATATATATATATATATATTATTTTGTTTTATATATATATATATATATATATATATATATATATATATATATATATATATATATATATATATATATATATACATATATATATATATATATATATACATATATATATATATATATATATATATATATATATATATATATATATATATATATATATATATATATATACATATATATATATATATATATATATATATATATATATATACATATATATATATATATATATATATATATATATATATATATATATATATATATATATATATATATATATATATATATATATATATACATATATATATATATATATATATATATATATATATTTTTTATTGTTTTTATTTTATATATATATATATTTATAAAAATGATTATATATATATATATATATATAATCATTTTTATTTTGAAAATGATTCCAAATTGATGGATTAGATAAATTGTAATTAAAAAACTTAACTGTTGTGATTTAATTTTCCCTAGGTGGTAGTTGTACCTGGTATTTGAACGCAGATTATATTTTTCACAAAATGATATCAAAAAAATATCTAAAAAAATGCATGGTAAAAACTAATATCTGTAATGTGTTAAGTTTCTTATTATCTAGAACCATCATGCTTTTCATCAATGGGGCCGGGTTTATTAACCTAGTTAAGTAATTAATTGCTTTACATGAATGGTCCTTCAGACTTTGCAATTTTAGCAATTTAGTTTTATGGTTGCTGGCCCATACAATATTTGCTGAAACAGAGGTAGAAATTTTCGATTTCAATATTCATTGTCTCAAACAAAGTCTTTGCATCAGGATGATTTTTAAATAAATAGCTTTGAATCTACCTAAATGTTGAGCTTATTATAACTTAATATTTTAGCTTGGAAAATAAAATACTTAAAAAGTAAATAATGTGATCCACTTTATCAAAGGTTTCGGAAAGACTTACATTGTTCGTAGTAAATATTGATTTTAACATTGTTATGGGAACTAATCGTGTAGTTAATGCTTTTGCTTGCTTTAATTGATCATGATTTGGATGCTTTTATCCAGGGCCGGCGCGAGTATGTGTCACATGGGGTGGGGGGCGCTATTAATTTAATTATTAATTTTTTTCAATTTTGTTATTTAGGTGCTCCAAGATCTAACAATCTCCAAGATCTAACTATTTAGGTGCTCCAAGATCTAACAGTCTTGTCACAGAGCACCACGGAAGTGCATTTAACTAGGAAGTTCACGCCTCCTTCTTTACCGTGACGTGAAAATATGTCCAGAGCTCGTTTCGAGCCTGGATCTCCTGTTTCTAAAGCAAGCGCTTTAACCACTGCGCCACGGCCGCAATTTTTACGACTGTTTCAACATTTTTTGATTAAGAAAAAAAGAACCTCGTTTTTTAAAATTTGCCGTCTGCCTAGTCGACATTTGCCGACTAACTGTCTAAATTTACCTTCTTATCAACTATTTGTCTAGAAGGTCTACATTTGCCTTATTTATTATAAAAAATAAATTAACAACTAAAATAAGTTAAATTCCTTCTAACCAATAATAAAGAAAATGCGATTACAAACAAAGTTAACATATTTGTGATGTTTTTTTTTTTTTTTCTTTTGTTATTTATGGAAAGAGTTATGGAAAGTTTATTTTTCTAACTAACTCATTGTATTTTGATCTTTTAATTAATATCCTCAACCGAGAGAATGTAATGTTTTGAAGTCAATCAAAAATTAATAAACATAAGTATCGTGAAAAATTCAACTGATATTTTTTTATTAGCGGTCAATATAACATTTTTGAAATAGTAAAATTTTTGAAAGAAAGTAACTGGTTGAATTACAAATTATGTTATATTATAACATCACAACTATGTTCCTTTTTATTCTCACGGTTAAATATTTAAATTTAAGTTGTTTGTCTTCTACTACGACGAGTTGAAATGCAAAAAAACATAATTTTTGAAGCCAAAAAATCCATTTTTACGGCTAAGAAATAAAGTCAGAAATTTTGTCGAATTTTCCATCAAAATTGGTAAAAGAATATAAAACAATAAATTAGAATGTTTTCTCGTCTTCAAAAATTTGAAAACATTTTTTTTTTTTTTCAGAAAAACTAGCTTTTTCAGAGCACATTTAATGTAATATTTAACTAATTAATTGAATGGGTTTTGATAAAAACATTTAAAATAAAATGCAGAAACAAAATTTTGAAAAAATTAACATTTTTTTATATTTTTTATATTTTAAAATGTTAAACGAACCTTTAATAAAACTTTTTCTCGATCTCCCCATTCTCCCCATTTAGCTTATTTACAAAACTTTAAAATTATAAAAAAGTATCACCTTTAATTTTATATTTCCAGAATGGTCATCCTCCAAATTTACTTGCATATATAAACCAGCTAAGGCACTCAATGATAGTCCAGGTATTTCAATATCTTGAGAAGCATGCAACTGAGTTTCATAATCAATTCTTAGTTCAGGAATTTCAAAACGAAATTTTATCAGAGGATCATTTCTACAAGTTTTTATGTCTAATTTTATTTTTGCTTTAAAATTTTTCACATCACTTTGACAAGTAAAAGTTCTTTCACCTGTACCCAAATCAGATTTATAGCAGGTGGCGCAGATGACAGCTAGATTAAATAACCGTAAACTAATTACGTCCAAAATATTAAAAAAGAAAAAAAAAAACAAGAATAACAAAATAGTTATAAACTTAACAAAAAACTTCAAATATTTAATCTTAAATAAGTATGCGTAAATACAATTTTTATTTTAATCAAAATTCTGTGCTTTACACTTTTTTTTTTTTAATAAGAACTTGTTTATTATGAAACTAAAATAAAATAAAATATGGGATTATGGTTTATTAAAAAACTAAAATAAAAATATGGTTTATTATGAAACTAAAATAAAATAAAAAATAGAAATCTTAAAATCGCAATAAACCTATAACATTATAGGGCCATCCATAAAAGACGTCACCATTTTTTAGCCAGTTTTTGAACCTCCCAACCTTCATCTCAATGTCACCGGTTCTCTTTTTTCCATATACCCCCCTTGAAAAGGACGTCATATAATTCTGAATCCCCTTCCCCCTTATTTTTAACTCCAAGAAAAATTGTTTTATATCGCAATGATGTTTGAATTTGCTGCTACACCTTTAAAAAATAAAATTAAAAATAGTCTCATATATTATTTTTGTAAAAACACATGTTTACATAGTTTTCCATCTTAATTAAACTAAAATAAAAAATCTATAAAGTGACGTCCTTTTCTGATAACCTCCCCCCTCTCCTTGTCCTTTTTTGTCATTTTTATCTCGATCCCTCCCTCCCCCTCCTGTTTTGATGATGTCTTTTATGGATGGCTCTAAAGTTACTTTTTGATAAGAAACATATTGTTAGATGTTATTAAGAAAAATATTTCCTAATTTTTTACTTACATCATGTAGGTGTTGACTAGTATATATCATATCAATATATCATCAAATTAAAAAGCATTTATTATGGAGAACAACAGCTTACATTAATATTTTATTTGCACCCAATTAAATAGAGTTTTGATTTTGATTGCCAACGAAACACGTTTTTATAAATGCATTGCAAAAATAGAAATAAACAAATTTAAAAACTTTAAGTTGGAACTTCTCATTCAGTCTATTGAATTTTATTTACATTTTCTTTTTTAGGTGCCCCAAGAAGACCTAATGGTCTTGTCACAGAGCACCGCGGAAGTGCATTTTAAATAGAAAATTCACGCTTCCTTTCTTACCGTGACGCGAAAATATGTCCAGACCTCGTTTTGACCCTTGATTTCCTGCTTATATAGCAAGCGCTCTAACCACTGCATTACGGCCGCATCTTTTTTATTTACATTTTTTTTTTTTTCTGATACTCTGAAACTTAAAATATTGTTAAGAAACTTAGGCATTGGAAAAATAGATTTAGGGTAGGTAAGGGTATTATGAATACCTTTGGCAATAATTAGAACATTTTCAAGAATACTTATGCTGGATCCAAAATTTTGCGAATAAATAAATCTTATGGATCACTACTATGATCCAGTTAGATGTTTGGACGTCCGAAGTTTTTTCTTGAAAACACAGTGGCTTTAAAAAAGTAGCGAAAGTGCTTATATAACCCACACCGCATGATAATATTAGCACCTTAAATAAGCTCAAAAAAAAATAACATTAAGTAAAAAAACAAAAATCTGACAATAACAACTAATTTTTGGAATATAATGCATTATTATTAACAAACCTATTAATAAGTGATCAAGTTTTAAGCCACTTTTAATTGGTTATTTTTTGCAATTTTCCTCTCTCTCTCACTCTCTCTCTCTCTCTTTCTCTCTCCCTCTCTCTCTCTCTCTCTCTCTCTCTCTCTCTCTCTATATATATATATATATATATATATATATATATATATATATATATATATATATATATATATATATATATATATATATATATATATATATATATATATATATATATATATATATATATATATATATATATATATACATATAAACGTGCGGCCGTGGCGCAGTGGTTAGAGCTTGCTTTATTAACAGGAGATCCAGGTTCGAAACGAGCTTTGGACATATTTTCGAGTCACAGTACGGAAAAAAAGCGTGAACTTGCTGGTTAAATGCACTTCCGAGGTGCTCTGTGACAAGACCGTTAGGTCTTCTTGGGGCACCTAAATAACAATATATATATATATATATATATATATATATATATATATATATATATATATATATATATATATATATATATATATATATATATATATATATATATGTATATATATATGTGTATATATATATATATATATATATATATATATATATATATATATATATATATATATATATATATATATATATATATATATATATTTAAAACTCAAATGCAAACAAAATAAATTCAACCATCAAGACTAAAAAAAATCAGCTTTTTACTTTAATAACAAATGATGTTTTAAGTAATAAAATGAATTTTCTAAAGAATAGTAAATTCTTTACAATAATTTGCAATGATATACTAACATAACAAATAAAAAGCAGTTATCTTTTAGTGTAAGCTAGATAGACGAAATTCTATGTACAAAATAAATTTTTTTATGATGATATGAGATTTTAAAAATTAAAAGTGATACACTTATGTCAGCAAAAAAAGATTCCTTAATCAGATTTGAGTTACCGATTGAAGGTCTCCGAGAACAGATATATGACGGAGCAAGTAATATAATGAGGAAGAAAAATGAGCACAGCAGATTTCAATAGAGCAATAAAAAAACTTTGTTACTGAGTGTCACAGTTATTCACCATGTTTACCAATAAAAGATGAATAACAAGAACTATATAAACTCTCAATGAAGTCATGGGAATCGGGGAGATCTAGGATTGAAACAATTTACGATTTTAGTTCTTGTTAAGTTTTCTCCTAAACAAGAAAGGATGCTTGGAGACATCAATGAAAATACTGAGGTATTAAATGATGACAATAATAATGTTTTAGAGCAAGCAACTTCACTATCAAAATTATTAGTAGCTTGCTGGACAATTCATGTAACTATTTATAATAAGCGGCGTTTTTTATAAATCCAATTAAAAAAGGAAATTAAAATAAGAAAAGTAAAAAATATAACTACAATTTCATAAATCAATTAAAAAATCGTGTTTATTAAAAAGCTTTACATACCCTGCCAGTTAAGATAAATAAATACAAAAACTAAACATGTATTCAATTTCATGTTAAAGTGTAAAGAGATAACTATAAAAATCAATTGAGTGTTTGTATACGTAAAGAACGTTTTTATAGACGAGATTATTGTTGATAAGAATAAATCATTTTGTTGTTTTATCATAATTCTGATTCAGACAAAGGTGTGATATTCAATTATTCGGATATATAATACAATACAGCAATTTAATCTACTCAGTTAATGCAAGTTTCTAAGAACTTCAATTTTAAGAATGATTCTAAGAAATTATATAATAGAAGAGATTCTTGTTGATAAGAATAAATTATTTTTTCGCTTTATCATATTTCTGATTAAAACTAGGGTGTGATAACCAATTATTCGGATATATAACACTAGGGAACAACGTTTTCGCTACATGAGATCTATTAAGTGTACTAAGACCATTTTTAACACTTTATGATCATTAGAATTATAATGTCAATGCTTCTAAGTTTCAATACAATAACTAAAATTTTTTATGTAAATAGAAGAGGAAAAACAACTATACAGTATCATATGCACAAATAACTTCAGGCAATCGTAATATAGTGCATTTTGAAATCAAAAAATAGTCAAGTGATATTGCTTTTCTTTTGTAATTAGTGTCACACTCTCGCTGTAAAAACCAACAAAAATCCCCAATCATGTTATTGTCATATTTTCCTTGATATCTTTTTTCCATCGTTGCTATTTCTTGGTGAAAACGTTCACCCTGTTTGTCGCTGACTGCACCTAGATTGGGTAGGAAGAAACTGAGATAGGAATAAAAAATGTTATTTTTTAAGGACATTCTGCATCCCATTTCCTTGTATTTTGTTAGTTCTCTTTCAACCAAATCTTCAAAGTTTTTAGACCTGTGGTTTCCTAAAAAGTTAGAAACAACAGCCATAAATGTATCCCGTGTGTCTTATAAGTGGGATCACGAATGACTTCACAAATTTGAGGTCCTTTGAACACACCTGCAAATATTTTTGCTGGTGTAAGAGTGGTCTTGAACTTCTCTTGAAGATAAGCGAAGGTACCCGAATCCTTGCCCATTTCCTTCGCAACATTTTTGAACATTCCAAGCTTTGCGTGAAGAGGAGGAAATAGTATTTTGGTAAGATCGATAAGAGACTCATGTTGTACATTGTATCTGCCAGATACATGATCAGTTCTCGCTAACCAGTCTTTAACTGTGAAATGATTTTTGTCGTCACGGCTGTTCCATAGACATAGAAAGCACATGTACTTTGTGTATCCCAGCTGCAATCCAAGAAGAAGAGACACTACTTTTAGATCCCCGCAGAGGCACCAATTATCATCTCTAAACTTGGTAACGTTGAGAAGCAACTTTATAGAATTATATGTCTCCTGTAATCCGACTAATTGTGTAAGAGATCTGCTTTAAGACTAATTTTACTTAAGTCTATAAACAGAAGCCAGTCTTCTGGAGTTTACTCACAGTCCAGTTCTTTCATTAAACCGTTATTGTCAGTACAATAACAGATTCTTGTCATAAAATTTAGCAAACTGTACAAGCATATCACGAAAATATGAAATTGTTGTTCCGCTTTGTAACAAATTCGATTGTTGTTTACAAGATCCAAGCAGTTCTGCCTTCCTCTTCATTAACCACAGATCCCTCACTAAATCTTTCAATTTACCTTGGCCAATAAGATGAGGTATCTTTTTATCATCTATTGGTTTATACGCATCACTCTCGTGCTCCCTGTGATTTTTCTTATCTTCATCGACGCTTTTTTTTGTTTATTTTTTGTTATTTAAATGAATATTTTAACAGGATATACATTTCAGTTATATATAAAAACTGCTATCAATGTGTGTTCTGAATATTAGTGTAACATTAAAAGTATATATGACTAAAAGTATAAAAAATAAATATAATAATATTAACAAATTTTATAAAAGTGATTTAAATAAAATTATGTTTTTGTACTTTTTGCGTCTTTTGTTAAATTATTGTAAAAAACAACGCAAAAGAAAACGACTTTTTTGTACATTCAAGTTTTATCTTTGGAATAACAACAGAAAGATTATTGTTGCGTGTTTGCTTTGAATTTCGTCTATTGATGGAACAGTGATTACGTTAATAATATGGTGTTTGAATTTATTGCAACAGCTTTAGCTGCTAGTTTGATGATTTTATTTATTTGGTTGCTAGTTTTCTTTAAACTTACAATTCCACAATATGTTATTATTGGAATTATCATGAAGATAAAAATATTTCTTGAAAACCAAATCAAGATTTTTAAGTAAAGATAACAATCGCTTAGGCGTACCAAATAGCACGGATTGTGTTTTTTTTCACAAATTGTTCGCTATCAAGGCATATTGGAGGATTGGGAACTGAATTTTGTTTATCGTTAGGAACAGATTTCAAAGCAGAGTCACAATTTGGATAATGGACTGCTGATTTGTTTTTCTTGGAGTATCCAGTAATATTTGTAATACAGAAGTAGCAGTCTGAACGATGATTTCTTGGCTCTCGCCATATAATTGGTACCGCAATCACCATAGACTTTCTTTTGTCATTTAGCCACTGGGTGAGCCCCACATAGTAAACACTGCAGCTCTGTGTTGATTACATACTTTAACACCGATGTTGTGACAATAGACAACCTTCACTTTTCTTGTAAGTTGTTTCCGCTGATTACGGGGAGTAAAATGTCCACAGATATAACAGAAATAATCTGGATGATTCAAGCAACCCCTTTTAACTTTCTTTATATTGTTTTGAAAATTCTACACGATCAGTCTAAAATAAAAAATATATATTTAAAAGTAAAGTACGCAGCACAGCAAATGTACAACAATATTAAGCAATGTAAAAGCAACAATATTAAGCAATATTGTAACAATGTTAAGCAATATTACAACAATATTAACAATATAAAAACTAGCTACAACATGCAATATTATCAAAAATATTAATATGATATAACTCAAAAACCTGATACAAATATTCTGATTATACCACTGCACAGTGGGAAATAACATGGCCAAAAATCAAAACAATTTCTTGGTTCAATCATTATGTCTGATAGTGGGTTTTGCTACTAATACCCTCACTAATAATTTTTCAATTTAAAAAATTCTAAATGTGGCAGGCTCAATTGTAGTCGCTTTTTGAAGTTAGTTTTTTAATAAATTTTCGATAAAATTCTCAAATTACTAGATTTTAGTAAATATTATTTTTGTAATATATAGATCATTGAAAAATTGAGAATATATACATCATTGGAAAGATTATAGTATAGATTGTTAAAAATAAAAAATAAAAAATTTCTTAAAAAATAAGGTCGTACAACCTTTAGCATTAAAAGTAAAAAAATCACTAAAGTACTATATTTTAATTTTGATTAAGAATTAAAAAATTGTTCCAACTTGTACCTTTTCCATATTTTGATATTTTTTAGTCTATACTATCTACTGACTACCCTGAGAAGTTTAGCTGCAATCATCCGCGATCTTGAGCGTTAAATAATTTTTTTAATGATTTTTTAAACAAATAAAAAACTTCTTCGAATAAAAATAATTATTTTCATTCATTACAAAAAGTAAAAAAAAAAAACTACTTTAAGGCATGAAATACCAAAGCAAATTTGTTTTCGTGTTGTTATTGAAAGGAAAAATGTTATTTTTTATTTTAACTTCATGAGTTTGTGGTTTTAAATTGCATAATTTAAGAAAAAATAATTCTAAAGTGCATTTTTAATGTCCCACGAGTCGACCAAAACCACATGAATTTCTAAATTTTGTTAAAAAGTTTCTTTTTACTTTTTAAGTTTATTGTTGTGAACTAAGATAATGGAAAAAATCAATTTAATACAAATTGTGCAATGTTTTCAGTAAAATGTAAATAGTGGGTTTAAATACATTATTACTAGAATTCAAGTCAGTGAAGGCAAAATAAATACATTAGCAAGAGAAAATGACGTCTGAAGAAGCTTTTGTATATTTCTTGCATAACAAACTTTCAAGAAGTGTTTATGAAAATACCCATAAAAAAAGTACTAAGCAGGTTTCCATCTTATCGAGTAATTTCTGAAATAAAAATCGAGTGTTCACACTTAAAAACATCCATTGAAGATACAGAAACAAAGGCCAAATTTAAATTACAGGATCTTATGGATCTTTCACATCTTTTGAATTTGGTTTGAAAGTTGATTAATTATGAGCTGGTGGATCAGCTGGTGGTGTGGTGGTGCAATGAGCTAGTGGAACTAGAAATACCAGAAATTTATGCAGATGAGCATAAATTATGCAGAATAACTAGTAATACCAGAAATTTATGCAGATGAGCTTTTTCTGACCATCTATTACTCAACAAATTTTAGAAATGGATGCAGAAATTATTATCAGATTACATAATATTTTAATTGCAATTAATTGCAAAGACCCAATTGATCCGGCAATTGATACGGAAAAAAATGATAAATACTGCAATGATACATAAAAGAAGTTATAAGAGACATATGATTGGTTCAAGTTTCCAGCTTCCATTCAAAAGGTGTTAGGATATTATTATTAATTTACCAGTTCTACTTGATTTAATAGGAGAGGAAGCAGTTGAATCTCGACACAGAATTTATAAATTTAAAACTAAAAGATGAAAAGTAAGAAAATATCGTGCCTACCGGAAAAAGTTAAAAGCTTATTAGCAGTTTATAGCGATGATAAAGAAAATTCATCTGAATTGGAATCAGATGAAATTAATGACTTAGATGAATTATATTTAAATGTTGACAACGTTGACGAGAATCTCGAATTAGATATAGATGTAGAAAAATAAAGTTCTAAATTGTATTTTCTGCATAATGTATAACTTTATATTTGTTTGTCTACTATATAAACTTATTAAGTATATAACAAAATATTTAAAAAAATTGCAGTGATTCGGTTCAAGTTATTAGAGTTTGGAAACAAGAATATCCTAAAAGTTTATTTATTTGTTTATTTTTTATTATTATTTTTAATATTGTTTATTATTAGTTGAGAATTAAAACAACAGATTTTAATTCTTATTTATTAATCTGTTAAAGTTTGAAAGATATAACTGTTGTAACTATAATGAAGTTTTCACCATCCCCAAAATGAGGGGGCTGTAAACTTTATATGATCATAACTTTCAGAAAATAAAAGATTATTCAATGAAAGCTAAAACCTATCAATGAAATTAAGTTTAGTATAAAATAGCATCAAAAATTATTTTTTTAAACTCATTGTCCTCATATTCAGGCAGAAGCGGGGCTAATCTTTTAGGGTATTTTTAATCCCGGGCATCAATTACCGCAATTTTTTTTGCAAATCAATATATTTTGACTTAAGCATGAACATAGCAAAATTGATGCATTGAAAAATTATCCATTAATTAAACAACGTCCAAAAATATTATATCTAAAAAATTCAACTGGTGTCCCAGTGCTTAACTGAATTTCCCCACCCCAGCCCCCCTCCTTGCTGCGCCTATTAGCTGGTTAAACAAAAAAATTTAAAATATTATATTAAGTCTCTGTTTTACTAAATTAAGGCTTAATATTCACGTAAATACAACGATTATATTTTTGACCACCTATTTTAATGGAATGTTCCCACTGTGCACTGTAATCAGCATGAATTTCAGTCAGAATTTGTCAGACTGACAGGTATTTTGTCAAGTAGCAGACTGACAAAATTTACGTGTTAAATATTTTAAAATAAATAAAAAAACTGTGTTTAGCAATATTAGAAGAAAAACATAATTTAAATAGAAATACAAATTTACAAATAAATTTCCTATTAAAAGTGTATAAGTATATTATCAATAGACAAAATGATTTTGTTAAGTTTCTTTTTATATGAGGTATAACTCCATTCATGAGAAAAGTCAGAATATTTCAAAACTATTTTATTCCAAGGAAAGGCTCTTTGGAAAGAAACACAAAATTTACCAAAATTTGTATGCGAAAGTTCTAGTCGAATAAAATTATCATATATTGCTATAGAACGTTGCACTTTTTGACCGCGATGTACATAAATTTTTTACCGTATACCGGTATACAATAGTCATTCCTTAGCTTTGCACCTGAATATAAATAAAAATATCAAAGAAATATAAATTGTTTATATTTTTTAAAATATGTTTAATTATATTCAGGTCTAATAAATTGTCATTGACGCAATGATCACATATGTTGCAGGTTAAGGTTTGGTAATGCTGGTCTTATTAAAATTTACTAATTTTTCTGTAGAAAAGTTTAAAGAAAAAGCGTTTATTTTGTTTACACTAAAAAAAGAAGAAAAAAAGTTATACGTTAGAATAAGATTGTGATATACCCTTAATAGGGTATAATTTTCTGCCTTTAGGTAAAACAAAAAGGTAGAAATTGTATGACAAGTCATTGTTTTTAATATAATTATCTTAAAATGTAGAAAACTATATCTTAATAAGGGCATATTACATACCCTACCCTAGAGCAATAATTTCAACCTTTTTTTTTTTAGTGAACATTAGCCGGCATTTTTAGTGGATACACGTCCTATAATGATGGATGGGTAATTTTATTTTTTAATAATTAGTAAAACCGAAAAATGCATAGATTTTTTATAACTTACAACATAGTCAGATGGGGTAATGTGGTGTTTTTTTTATGATTATTAAAGCTGATTTTTTAAGATGATGTTATAATTTTATTATTAAAACTACTATATATTACGTTATTTAATATAATTTTATTATTGAAACTATTAAATATTACGTTATTTAATATAATTTTATTATTGAAACTATTAAATATTACGTTATTTAATATAATTTTATTATTGAAACTAATAAATATTACGTTATTTAATATAATTTTATTATTGAAACTACTAAATATTACGTTATTTAATATAATTTTATTATTGAAACTACTAAATATTACGTTATTTAATATAATTTTATTATTGAAACTACTAAATATTACGTTATTTAATATAATTTTATTATTGAAACTACTAAATATTACGTTGTTTAATATAATTTTATTATTGAAACTACTAAATATTACGTTATTTAATATAATTTTATTATTGAAACTACTAAATATTACGTTATTTAATATAATTTTATTATTGAAACTACTAAATATTACGTTATTTAATATAATTTTATTATGGAAACTTTAAATTAAGTAAACATTAAGTATACATCGAAAAAACAATTTTTTATCATTGACATCATCTTTATTTTTTAGGTATAAACATTTTAGTTTTTACAAATTTGTTTTAATATATTAGGCTAATTAATTTTAAAATATAACTCAGCTAAGCTGTTAGTAACGACACTCTTATAGCTAAAATGCTAGATACATCAACACGGTCATTTTTTTCTCCTTTTTTAAACTTCAGGGAAAATATATTCAAAGGCATAAAAAATTGAAAATGGTTTATTTGAAAGCTAGATTAACAAATTTTCAAGATTAGCTTAGCTTTAAGACACTAATGCACGTGTTAATGTAATGTTGGTCTATGTATGTAAGATATAGCTGCGGCTCAGTATTGTTAAAAATATTGTCATTCATTAGATTCTCTTGACATTTGTAACTTATTAGCCCAATTTTGCACAACAATAAGGTTAAAAACTCCTTTAAAAATGGAATTCCTGGGAAAGATTTGATAAGTTCTTTTAGGAAGTGTCATGTTAACAAACTGCGGTTATGTAAACCTGAAATACTTACATTGTCCAGAGCTAAAATTTTAACACAAGAAGTTGTAAATAAGTTTTTAACTATTTTATATGGTGTAATTCATAATAATAACATTGTATCAAGTGGTATATACAATCTTGATAAGACTGGCTTAACCAAAATCACTTAAAAAAGAATGTATTTGTACGTCCAAAAAGCAAATATGAGCATATGAGCTGGATGCTTCTTCTGGTATAAAACTATGTACTCTTCTTTGTGTCTGCAAATCGAAGATATCTATCACCATTTGTTGTTTTTAAGGAAGAAGGTCACTTCTACTCTAAATGGATAGAAAATGGACAACCAGGATGTGCTTTTGGAGCAACAGCAAGTGGATGTATGCAGGACTATCTGTTTGAAGGCTGGTATTTTCTTTGAATTTCTATTATCTAAGTAATTTTTATTTTTTTATGTTACCTTTTTTATTTTCCATTTTTTGTTTATGTATTTACACTTAAAACTCTTTGTTGTTTATTAAATCTTTACAAATGACTCAGTAGTAGTAAATATATTCTTTGATTAGGTTTGTTGAGCTTTTTATACCATTTGTTGACCAAGATCAAAATCCAATACTGTTGATCTATAATAGTCATGGTAGTCATTAACATATGGTACCATAGAAGAGACCAAGGATCACTGTATTGATACTATTTGTCTTCTACCAAAATGCTGACACGCATTACAACCATTTGATGTGTATGTTTTCGGACTATTCAAGAATGAGTGAAGAAAAATATTTTAGCAATTTGAAAGAAAGACAAAAATTAGAAACATTGATAAGACAGCTTTTACAGGATTATTGAAACAATTCTAGACAAAAACTCTCTCCATCAAATGATATTGCAGGATTTCATTTTACTGGTATCTCACCGTTAAGTTTAAAAAGAAAAGATTGGAAGAAGAATAACAGGTATTGACTGTCTCAATCAATCACCTGAAAGTTGTAGCCTAAAATCACCAGATTAAAAATTCCTAGATCTGTTAAATGAGAAGCTTTAAGGTCAATTATATGTCCTAATGTATCTGCAGAAACAGCAGTTACAATATACCAACAAAAACAAAAAAGGAAGAGACTAAAAGGGAAATGTGAAAAAAATTTTTACAAATGTAAAAGTTAAACGACGATTACTCGAGAAACAAAAAGCTAGAAAAGAAAAAAAAGTAAAGTTAAAAAGAAAATGTACAAAAGCTATGACCTACATTGAAGTATCCAAGAAATATCCAAAAAGATCCAAGAAGTACCCAAAATATCATGAATATTACAATAAAAGTGAAAAGTTTGAAAAAATAGCTAGCTTTTATGTAATACATTATTAAAATGTTTATAATACTATTTTAAATCACCGTTTTTTATTGTCATGTTTTCAGAGTTTTTAATTTTATTTTTGTGTTGCATATATATGCCGTTTGCTTTTTCAGTTAAAAATATCTTAAAGTTACTTTTTAAATTGAAACTTTGTATATATACTTTAAAAAAGTGTTTGCATCAAGTATATATGTCAGACTTTTTCTCAAAAGTAGCTGTATTTTTAAAGCAGAAGTTATTATAAAAGAAGTTTGACTTTCAATATTTTTTAAGATAATTGTTTACTTGTTCCTGCAGGAATCAGTTTTAAATAAAATGCAATTATTTTCTGACCATAAACTATCTTTGATGCCTCTGACACAAGCTTAAAGGCATTTCTATTGATTGTGAATTATTGGGTAAATTTGTACAATTAGGTTTTTTAGAAGCTTGCAAAACATTCGCTAACTCAAACGATGAAATTAAAATAAAAGTTGGAGGTTCGACATCAATTAAAGACACATAAACTAAACCACTCCATGTATCAGCGTTAAAGTTAATGGCCAAAATTAATTTTGCTTTGATTTTTGGTTTGACTTCAGGATTTATTTATGTGCAAAACTTGCTAAATAGCTTGAGCTCTTATATCTTTTTCATCATTTTGCAAGATAGAACATAAAAAGTTTTCTTGAAAATAGCAATAAGAGTTTCTTTGAAGATTTTGATAAACAGTTTGCTTTATATTGTCTGTCTGATATTTAACAAGCTCTATTGTCTTACGAAGAAGTCTATGACTTTTAATGGGCAAACCAAATGGAGCAATATATTTTGAAAATATACTTTGCAATTTTAAAGAACTCATCTGAAGGATTTTTTACTCTCGCATAAACCTTCATTTTTCTTAAAGCTAGAGTTAACCATCTGGCATGGTAAATAGGTCCTGGTTTTTTCGTTGAATTTTCCGGAGAAATAAAAACTTTAGATATTCCAGTTGATCTGTTCTAAGATAAAATATAAGAGTTTACTTAGGAGTCAATATCTTAATGAATTAGAACAAAATTAACTTACGTTAAGTCATGCAAACCACCTGTAGAAGCTTTTTGACCAATAGGGTTCTTATATTTCTTTGGATCGTTATTTGGATATTATTTGGATCGTTATAAAGCGATAACTCGTTTTGGTGAAGTACATATCCTATTAAATATATTCATTGGTTTAAAAGCCTTTCTAACGTCACAACTAAATAGTTATCTACACCAGTATTATCAGAAGTATTATTAAGAACATTGGCTTCCTAACTACTAATGTATTTTTCGAGTATTTTTAGTGTCTAGATTGCCATCGTAATTCCTTTTTTATTTCAATATGAGTTAATTATTTCTTAGAAAAAAGCCCTCTTTCCGCAGTAAAAGTTAACTGATACTCATCATGTTATATTATGCTGAACCCATTATATGTTAACAATTAGTTCAGCATAATGATCGTACTATAATATCGAATTCAATGACTTTCAAATGGAAAACTTCTGAACTATGTTTTTCACTAATCGTTGTTGAAACATTTTTAGTGCCAAATAGCTTTTTTTCAGTAATAATTTATGATCTGTTATTCTGAGCTATAATTTGATAGTCTATCAAGGTAGCATTGCTATGGCAAATGTTGCTGCATTACTAACATCTAAACTGAAGCTTTGACAATGTTAGTTGAATCTGTGTAATTTTTTCACACAGTATTTTTGCAATAAACTCATGATTCTGATTTTTATAATCATCATTGCTATCTATTTCCACTTCATAAGTTTCACTGATACAACCATTTTCTGAATGGAGTGTTGTAATAACATGCGTAAAGAAATAATTTCATTAAAAATGAGCAGCTGTGGCGCTGTGAGTTCTGGCTCAGAACCCACAGGTCCGGGGCTCGACGCCGGCTCTAGCTCAATAAGCAACATTATTAAGGAAGGAGGTGTGAACTACTAGTTAAATGCTCTCCCGCAGTACTCCATGATAAGACCGTAGAGACTTCTGGGAGCACCATAATAACATAAAAAAAATAATTAAAAGTTAAAAAAAATAATAATAAAAAAAAAAAACAGATTTCTTTCTTCACAAGACATAGTACTTTTTAGAGCAACCCTTGCATAGAACATTTCTAAAAATTAATATGTAGAATAAAAGATAAAATTTTGAGAAGAAATAAAAAGCTGTACAGCTGTAACATTTGTTGGCAGTTTTGTCGCAATTTTTTTTGAATAAACATGTTTTTAATATTGTGGCTTTTTAAAAATGTGTTACTAATTTCAAACCTACCATCACATTTTGAAAGAGTAAGTTCTGCATGCTGGTATATTAAATAATTTTAAAAGGTTATTTTAAAACAAACAAACAATGTTTATATGTTTTAAAGCTTTCTTTTATTTGTACCTTTATTCTTAGAGGTTTCTGCTTTATTAGTGGAAGATTTAAATTGACATTTTTCAAAATTTTTAAAAGTTATTCGCTTACTTTTAAAACTATGGAAGGAGGATCAGTTTTTACAGTTGTAATTTTTTTTTTCGACCATATAGGCATATTGAATAATCTGTTTTTATGTTGGGAGGTCACTAAATGGTAGTTCATTTGGTTGCCCAGCATAATAGAGCTTCGATGTCTAGTTATAATATTATGTGTTCTTTTTCTTGTTAATTGCCCAGATCATTTTGCATTCATTTTTTATTTTAAATTCAGTCCGAAAAAGATTTTTCATAAACTTATTATATAAGATAATATCATGAAAAAATATCACAAAGTACAGAAGCTTAATTAATGGCTAATATGTATACTTTATCCGTGTTAGATTTTATATAATATTGTATATCTTAAAACAAAGCAGAAATGGATGAAGAATACTCTTTGCTTTCTTTTATTCTTTACTAAATGTTTATCAGTAATCTTGTTGAGGTGACGAGTCACCATGTGATATACATCGTTTCTTGCAAAACAAACACATAAATATTCTTTCTTCACTTTGGTTAGGATAAATTAAAATAGGTAGTCTAATGTTTGAACTAAAATTGAGATCTGCCTCCAATAAATAGCAACTCAATAGCAGCTAAAACAGCATCGAATTCATTCAAATTTTCAAAGTCAACGCTACAAAAAGTCATTTGAAAAACATTTGATGCACTCTCAGTTCATTCACCCCATAAAGCTCAAGTTATTTTACGAAATCTATAGAAAATGGCCCGCGTTTCTAGACTAGTTAAATACTATGACTATGGTTACACAGAGAGTTATGTTTAGCGAAATCGAGTAAATATATATATATATATATATATATATATATATATATATATATATATATATATATATATATAGATTTGTATTCGAGGCAAAACTTTATTCTTCGGAAACGACAAATATATAAAACAAAAGGATAAAACCATATTTAAAAGTTTAAAATAACATATCAAAACCCTCTAGGAATATATTTTGAGTTTTTTTCTTCATCATTTTTGTCTAAGTAACCCTTTTTAATTATTCTTAGTTGTTTTCTTCGCTTTTTGACACAGTTAGTGAAGTTTCATTATGTTTTGTAGGCGTAACATATCCTCTTAGTTGAAATTTATTTAGTAAAAAGAGGATTCAATTAGGACTTTCATTAAATTCAATAATAGATGAGTTAACTGCAGACTCTACCCTTACCCACAAAATTATTTTTTAACCAGCGTCTCCAAATAGCCTGGTTGAATGCCTCGTTGTCATTTTAGGTCTTACCATGAAGACATTTTTAGTAAATCATCTAAGAATCATAATCAGTTAAATAATCAGTAAAAATTGTAAATAATTAATAGAAATTGGTTTGAATATGTTTCACTAATAATCAGTAAATAATCATGTTTTACTAATAATTAGTAAAAAGTGGTTTCAAAATGTTGGAAGCTGCAACAGAAAGATTTACTTGCTCTTCATAAGTACTTACACCATAAACTTTGTTTAAATAATATTAACACCAAGTCTCAGGGTCTCTTGAGCATATGCAGTGTCAACATTTCTTGTCGTCAAAATCTGTTCAATGAAACAAAACCGCCCAAACAGCTTTTTTCATAGCATACAAATTGTCAAGATTGTTTCTAATGGCTAGGTCATAGAAGTTTTTAGTTACATTCCTCTTCCATGGAGTGGTGTGCTTGTTCCTTTGTATGTCTCAACTATCTTACGAAATCTAGTGCTTATTCTCTTTTGTACATGGCTAATACATTCCAATTTTGTGATCCTAATGTTTAAACCTTTGTAAATGTCACTTTCAATTACATCTTTAAAGGATAAAAATTATCAATATGTAGTTATGTTTATTTCTTTATTTACTTTAAATATTTATATAAAACACTTCATTTTTTATCAAAATTTCAAGTTATGCGCTATTCCTCGAAGGTAGCAAATGTGAAACCCTAACCCTAACCCTGACGACCTGTGAACTGGTAAAATGTGAACTTTTTTGCGAACTATTGTAGTTAATTTAGCGGTATATTTTAAGGGCTTTTAAGCAAAAAAATTATTTAAAAAAAATAAAAGGAAATTAAGTGAAACTAGACAAATACAACATGAAAATATATATATATATATATATATATATATATATATAAATTTTTTAATTATTTGATAGACTGCTTGCCCAAACAAAACCCTCAGTCGATGTAGCAGCAAAAAATAAAAACTTTATTTTAAATAAAGCTTTAAAATAGATAATTAAGAATTAGAGAGTTTTTTTTGATATAAAAATAATGGTCTTTAAAATATAATGTTTTGTTTTGCAAAAAAGTTCGCATTTTACCGGTTCGCAGCTCGCGGTGCGCAGTTCGCATTTTACCGAAAACCGAGGAATAGCGCATAATTTGACATTTTGATAAAAACTCTTTTTTTAACCACTTCTTTACGTGATACAACCTTGCTTAATGCTTTAATAACCACTTCTTCACCTAATACAATATTTACTAATGCTTTAATACTTCTTGACGTGATACAATCTTTTTTAATGCAATAATAACAACTTCTTTATGTGATAGAATCTTTCTCAACTCTTTTATAACCACTTTTTAACGTGATACAATCTTTCTATCTCTCGTACCTTACCACTTAACCTTATCACTTTCTTTTACATTATTTACTTTCACTTTAACCTTACCACTTTCTCACATAATCTAATTAAACAACAGCCTGTTGCAAATAAACTTTTAATTCAAAAAAAAATGAATTTATGCCATAATATCCATGACATAAATACTAGTACATATTTCTTCAATGGAATACAAATTACATCAAATTTTGGGCACGTCTTCATTATGATTTTCTTATAACATTCTTAATTATCAAAAGTTCTTTGAGGATTTTCTTTTATTCTTCGCAATTTTATCATCTCATTTAATATGACTACCGATGCGATTGTTTTCGTTTGTTTTAATGGATAGCACCAAAAGAACCAACATATGTTAATAGTGCATTAAAGCTTTAAAAACCATTCTGCATATTTAGGAGTTGATTTTTTATTTTCCCAAGAGATACAGCCATGGCAAAACTTTGAAAGTACTTCAACATCAATACATTTTTTATCAATGATTGTTGTTACTACTCCATGAAGGGAGGAATATCCTCGAGTTTACCAGGTTCAATCAACGGTAACACATTTTTTATTTTAGCACATTACTGGGCAATCAGAATTAAAATAAAAGCTATCAGCAGCTTCTAGAATGCTTTCACTAGCTGCTGTACGATATGCTTCCTATAGAGAATCTTAATTGTGACGTTGATAACAATTATTTGCGATCCTAAACACGCTTAAGCAAAAAAGAAATCTTTCTATGGTTTCAAACCCCACACCAATCTCTTGCAAGGCAATAACTCTTCTAATATTTATTTCAAACGGCTCTTTCGTTTTTGAACCTTTCTCTTTACGAATATTTTCACAGGGTTTTGAGGTAAAAAATATCTCTCTATTTAAACTATATACTAACAATGTATTTAATATTGTAAATTGTAAATATTGACAATGTATCTAATATTGACAGTGTATTTCCAAAAAATGAGCAAAACTCTTTCGAGACTTCTAATAAACAAACTCTATTATGAAATAAAATAAATAATATCGTAAGTATTATAAATTGAATATATCTTATGCATGAAAATAAAATAAATTTTACTTAAAAAATGTCGTTCTTCGACTGAAATCTACTTAAATAAATGTTTACAACTTTTTCTGAACGCGGAAGTCTAGACAACAATCATTACGTTGTCATGGTTATTATTATGGAGGTTACTGTTTACTCAAAAGTTGAAACTCAACGAAAACTTAAAAGTTTTTTTTTAATTTCAAGCGCCCATTTTACAGTAAAATGATAAAAACCAGTAAAACAGTCTGTTCATTAACAAAAAGTATCATTTTGTGAACCCAAAATAATTTTATAAAATGAAACAGATATTTCTTAACCAAACGCGGTTCCTGATAAACGTTTATTATTTTGCTTTCTGAAGTTTTATTATTATTTTTTTTTTTTTTCTGAAGTAGCTATTTAATTAGAAACATCAACCAGTAATTTATGACTTTCACTTTGAAAAATTGGTAAAATGTTTTCAGAGATTTTTATGCGTGATCGTGTTCTAGCCATTCTACAACACCAGTAGTAAAAAAGCCAAATAAATAAACAGTGCAGCAGTAGTGACAGTCCAGCTGTTATCCTATATATCACAAAATCATCTGCCCAATCCCACATTCTTATTATATTTAAAAAAATAAAAACAATAAAAGACAAAAAAAATTTACTTTTTTGCTTTTTTATACCTATCTAAAGGAGACTTATAAAATGCAAACTCATTAAAATTTAAAAAACGCTAAATCGTTAGTATCATTGGAATGATTTGCTAAATTTCAAGAGCGGCTTGTTAATAGTAACGAGTAATGCTTTTAAAGAAAATTATTTTTGTCGTGATAACTCTGGTGACAAAGATTTGGCACAAATTAATTTTAAGTAGTAACAGCGCAAAGAATAATTTAATAAACAAAAAATTTAATACAGAATATTAATCAAAGTGATTATTTTCTACTTAAGGGGTTCAAATAATATATTCTCGCCATTACGACGTACTGCGTCAACTTTTCTGTATACAAGTTCGCACGTACGTTGAACAAAATTGTGATGGACTTTTCTTAATCAAGAACAAATTTTTTTTTTGAAGTTGATCTTCATTTTCTGCTTCCTTATTTTTTGATACACGGAGTCGATTAATGATTAACCAGAAATCCTAAATAGGTCGTAATTAAAGGACACAAGCCGAGTCTTTTTTTTGATTTAGGTGATTGGTCAAACTTCTTGCAAAAGAGGCCAGATCAGGCCAAAATACATAATTGGAGTGAAGAGTAGACTAAAGTAATGTTAGTAACTATCGTTCAATATCTGTTCTCTTTCTCTCAAAAAAAATTCTGATTTTCTATCTTTTAAAACGTATATAGAGAGTTCTTTATAACAAAAGTTTTAATCATCTTTCTCAAAATAATATCCTATACAAAAATCAATATGGATTAAAAAAAATTACTCTGCTGAACACGCTATATTCCAAATAACACAACATATGACTGAATCATTTGAAAAATGCCAATTTACTTAGTGCATTGTTATTGATTTATCTAAAGTCTTTGATAAGATTGATCATAAAATTCTATTCAAAAAACTTAAATACTATGGAATCTTTTGCAATGTTTTGAAGCTATTAAAAAGTTATTTAAGCACTAAAAAGCAATTGTTCATCAAAATCAAATATTTTAGATATAAAACGCGGAATTCTTCAAGGGTCTGTTCAAGGACCTCTATTTTTATTTCTATTTATACTATTTCTCATTTATATAAATGATCTTTATGAAGCATCTAGTTTAATGACAATTATGCTTGCTATATATAACGAGACTATTTCAAAGTATTAATAAAGAATTAATTAAAACCTCTCAATGGTTTAAATTAAATAAATTTTTTCCTAACGTTGAAAATACAAAATGATCTCTTTTTATCCATGCTACAAATTACATTTTCTACCAAGTGAATAGCTTGCAAACCTGTTTTTTTTTATCGAGAATTAATAAAATTCTGAATCTGGTTTGCTGGACTAAAATTTATAAAATTCATAAAGAATAATGCTAAATAAACATACTTTATATCATATATATACCACTCTTTTATTCATTGCCATCTAAACTATATAAATGCGGGTTGGGTAAGTATTAAAAATTAATTAAAACCACTTTATTGCCAACAAAACCATGCTGCATGACTTATTAAATTTTAAACATCGTTTTTTATCATGCCAAGTTTCTATTAAGTAAATAAATACTTTTAATATATATCAACTTCATATTTTTAATGTATTGTGTTTTATGTTTAAATCTAAAATTCACACATCTCCGATTTCTATTAATAGTTTATATTTTTTTAAAGTTAAAAATGAATACAACTTTCGTAATAAATTTTTTTTTTTTTCAAATTAAATTTGGGTAAGTTTTGTATTTCATTTAGAGGAGCATTTTTTTGGAACAAAGAAAAATTAAAACTTTTTAATTTTCTCAAGAATGGAACTTTTTCTTATTTAGAAAAAAATTGAAAAAAACTCTTTTCTCAATGGAAAGCATTCTTATATATATTTAAGTTTGTTTTCTTTGATTATTAATTCTATTAAGAAATCTTTTATCGTAATTTATATTACGTAATCTATTTATTACGTAATCTTTCATGTTAACTTATATATAAATTTACTTTCGCAACTTTTGTTTTTGTTATATATATTTGGGACGCGTATGTATTATTTTAGATACATCTTATATTTTATACTCGCGAGTTCTGATATTTCAATTATATTTATAAATATTTACATTGTACATTCAAATTTTACTATGTAAATTTAAATTTGACTGCTTTATGTATTATTTTATACCTACAACAAATATTATGTATCTATCTGTTGTATTCACGTGATTTATACGAATAATAACGATAAGTTTGTTTTGGTATATATTATTTGTGTATTATTTGTAATTAATTTTTGATCTTTGGAGAGTATTTGTGTTCTTATTGAAAAGTTAACAAAATTTGTAATTGTTATTATATGTGTTTTATGTAATTTATTCATTCTTTTATTGAAAAACTTATTTTGAATAACAAAAAAAAAATTTTAATTGAAAAAAAAAAAATAACAATTCTATTTTTGTTAACAAGATAAGCTAATAACTTATCATTTTACGACCAGGAGTTAATTTGCTGATAAGGGTGGTAGCCCTCCTATCAACATAAAAAGGCTCTTGGATCAATTAAGAAACTAAAGTGAAAGAACTAATTGCTTTTGCAATTAACCAAGTCAAAACCTAGATAATAGAAGATTGTCAATATTGAGCAAACTGTCATTGATAAAGAAGTCGTAATGAATGATTTGAAATTAAAACTTGAAATACTTGAGAAAAAAAGGTCTGTTTAAAAGGCACTAGCAGTAAGTTCAAAATACAGTAACTTTGGAGCAGCCTTAGCTAAGCCAGGTTTGCAAACTAACACAGCTCTCGTTAGTGCAATTTCTGCAAATGCTAAAGGTTCAGTTCAACCAACTATAAAATAAATGGCTCAACTGCCAGCAACAGCAAAAATTCAATTATTTTTCAATTTAAATGTATATAATCAAGAAATATGGTATTAGCAGCAGCATCAAACATTTTAAAAACTAAACGCAATAATGCTTTTATCAGACCTGATCGAACAATTGCGGAACAAGCTGAGTTTAAAAAGCTTAACATTAAAAAGAAAACTGCAAACGATGACCTTGAAAAGCATGGTAATCTTGATAACCCATTTCAATTTGTCATCGCAGTAATACGGACCCCTGCATTGATGTATATAAGACCCTTGAAATCAACGGCAATTCAATACACCCATTTGTTGAATGGCAAAATTTCCACATTGCACTCTAAAAAGCAATCAAAACACAATAATGTCAGTAGTACTATAAAACTATATTCCTCAGCTCAATACTGTTCAAACAAAGCAGCAAAGAAATCGCCAAGAAATTAATTCAAATTATTTCGACTGTTACTAGACAAATTCTTGCTCACCCAAAAACAAACTGTTTCTGTTTGAAGCCCTAACAGGCACTTTTATATATGATTTTGCTTTTATAACTAAAACTTGGGCTAATATCAACAGCTTAATGCACTTGCATGGCTATAAACTATACTGCAGTAACAGGGATGGTCGTGTTAAAATGTTTTTCTCATTAAGTATAAATCTTTTCGTGTTAAAATGTTTTTCTCATTAAGTATAAACGTTTGTGTAAAAGGTGGATACCTCGTAATAAGAAATTAATTTGCAAAATTTAATCACTATAAATGAATGACCAGCTACGTAATTTTATTGCAAAAATAAAAAAAAACATTTATGAATTTTAGTCCAGCAAACCAAATTCCGAATTGTATTAACTCTCGATTGATATATGCAAGTTTTCAATCTAAAAGTATACAAAACAATGCATCAGAAACTATGAAAAGACAATATTTCATTTAATTCCAAGAAACGGTTATACAGCTACATAAAATCAAAGCAAAAAATAAAAAAGAAAATCAACACTAGGCAGATTCAAATGGCATTATTAGTACTTCAGGTCCAGAGATAAGTAATATTTTAAATTCGTACTTTAAATCTGTTTTTGTTAATTAAGATTTTTTTTTACCGACGCCGGAATTTAGGAATCAAATGACCAGTTTAGTTTCCTAGGCCCAGGTTTGTTGAGATAAAATAACTTAAATCTAAGCAAACTCGATCAATATAAAGCTCCAGGTGTAAACGGTGTGCACCAGTTTACACCTGGAGATTTATATTTATTACATGTGTTCTTAAAGAATGTGCAATTACAAAAGCGTACCCGTTGACAAAAATATTTTATACCTCACTCAAAAAAGTTGCGTCCCCAATTGCTTGAAAAATTTCTAACGTCACGCTATTGCACAAAACTGGAAGCCGATTAAGTCCGGCCAACTATCGTCCAGTCTCGCTAACGTCTGTACCGTGCAAAGTCTTGGAAAAAATCATATGGGACACAATTTTATATCATTAATTAAGCTTTTTGCTATGTAAGGATTGTTTTAATTTCTAGTTGCTATATATTTTTACCTAATAAAGAAGTTACTATAAATGTTAAATAAGTTATTTCTTTTTTTTTCAACAGATTGAAAATTAAAAGTATAATTGTGGAATGCATTCTTTTGTTTAAATATAACGCTTGAGTAAACTTAACGACTCTAATTTTTGTTTAAAAAAATATAGAAGAACGCGCAAAAGAACAGGCAGTTGCAATAGCATCGAAAACTACATCTTTTATCAAAAAAGAGACGATTCTCTTGAATTTATACTTTCAAGAATGATTTCGTAAGGTGGCATTCCTTTCAATAAATTTTGTACATCTGAAGATTTAAAGATGTTACTAAAAACAAAAGGGTACATAGAGTTACCAAAATCGCCCCAAAATCATTTACAAAAAAATAATAGGTTATACCGATAAAATAATTATGAAAGTTGTAAAGGAAATTTCACAGAATAAGCTCAATAAAAAAGCTAATAGCCTTACCATAGATGAATAGATATCAAATAAAAAACCGCTGGTATATAAATGTTATTCTTCATGGAAATGATGGCAAATTTTGTAATCTTGGGTTGACTCGGATTCATGGATCTGCACCTGCTAAGGTATGCGCAGAACTAATTGAAAAGAAGCTTAAAGAGTTTAATATAGCTTCATCAAATATTGTGTGCATAACATCAGACGGAGCTGTCGTTAATATGAAAATCGTAATGTTACTTAATTAAAACCATCAGTTATGTATCGTACATCGCATACAAATAGTAATCATAAAAGTACTTTATAGCATTAGTTCAACAGATGTACAAGATATTAATGAACATGATAAAAATATATATTACTTAATGTTGATTCTGATTATTTGGACATTGAACTTGAAAATTTTGAAGTAGACCACGAAGATATCGACACCACCCAACTTGTTCTACAAAACGCAGAGCTAAATTGTTTCATTACAAAAACTCGAAAAAAGTAAAACTTTTCAGAAAATCACAAAACGAAAATGATAAACTACTGCAAAAATATGTTAAAAGAACTGTCGGAAAAGAACTTTCTTTAATTTTAGACTGTAAAACTAGATGGAGTAGTTTGTTAAGCACGCTGGAAAGATTTTTAAAAATTAAAGATGTTGTTCGAAAAAGTCTGAAAGATTTGAAAATTGACATTGATTTTAATAAAAGTGAAGTAAAAGTACTTTCAAATATAATATTAAGCCTGCAACCTATTTGGTTGGCGGTTCAAAAACTCTGCACTGAAAAGTTTAATTTACATGAATACGATCTTATATTAAAATTTATGCTAGATGAAAATATTAAAGAAAGATAAGTTGTATTAAAGAGAGAAGAATGATAATTTCAGACGTGCTACACTTTATAACAGACCCTAATGATATTATTTCTGTTAAAGACAAGTATGACATTTTTAATATCAGCAGTAAAGCCGTAATTATTAAAACTATTGTTTACATTGTAGAAGATGTTCTATGAAATAAAGCGAAATCTGGTAAGAGTATTTAAAGACACCTAAATGAATCAGATTCGGATTTAAATAATAGCCTCATTACTGTTAAACCAAATACTGATTTTTTTATGAAGGAAAACTTCATCTTTTTCTTAAAAGACAAACGAACAAGAATAAAGGAATAACTGTTTTAGAAGAAAGTAACAAAATATGTCTAAAATAAGTTATAAAAAAAAGTCCTTTCGACAAAAAAATTTACTAGGGAATTACATTCAAGTAGCTTCTGACTATTTGATGACCATTCGTCCAACAAGTGTTAAGCCTGAAAGAGTATTTTCAGGAACTGGAGTAATTTGCTTTAAAGTTAGATCTCGATTAGAAGACATTGGATAGTTTAAGCTTTCTACGATGCTTTCTACGTCTTATGCACAAATTTGAAGTATTTGGTATTATTTCAAAAGTGCTTTGCTGATTCAGTAACTTTCTTACTAATCAAAACCAGAGAGTTGTTCTTGGCAAGTGTGAATCCAGCTGGGCAGACGTAATTAGTTGTATACCTCAGGGTAGCGTCTTGGATCCACTTTTATTTAATCCTTATAGAATAAACTTATTAAGAAGAATATATTGTCAGTTATCAATCTCTTCTCTTGTAAGTATGCGAATAATTGCAAAATTACAGCTCAAATTAAATATGCATCAGATTCGGACAAACTACAGCTAGGTTTAAATGCTATTACGGAATGGTCTAAAAAATGGTACATAAAACTGAACCACAAAAAATTCAAAGCGATGAATATGGGTAAAAAATAATAATAATATCCAAATGTTTAATGCTGCAACTTAAACTGCTGTAAATATTTCGAAATCTGAAAAAGAGCATAATTTCGGTATTACGTCGAATGAAAGGGCAAGTGGAATACACACGTTTCCTAAATTGCATCTAAAGCTAATATCATTTTAGGATAAAAAGTTCATTTAACAGTTGAGACAACAAATTATGAAAGAGGTTATACACAGTTTATATCAGACCGCATTTAGAATTTGCAACTCTAGCGTATAATAGTTATTCAAAATCAGCTGTATAACGCTTTGAACGTTTTCAGAAAAAAGCTACAAAAGTACCTGACTGTCTAAAACAATTCCGCAATGAAGAACGCTTCCACCTTCTTAATTAAGACACTTAAGAGCCAGAAGAACGCGTTTTGATTGTATTCAACATTTTAAATCTAAAAATAAAATTGATAGAGTTATCTGGCATGATAAAGCATTGACCTTAGACCCTAAAGTACGGTCACCGTAAACGCTTACACCAAGAAATAACTGATAATTGTAAAATATGTCACAACTTTTTCACTAATAGAGTTGCAAATCCTTGGAAGAATCTTCCCAAAATTTTGTTTTACAAACTTCGGCAAATTTTTTTAGAATCCATTACAATAGATTTATAGATAAAACAACTTAACTATTACATAGAATGTACAATGTAATTACCCAGCATACACTGCAAACAGTAGGACTTGTTTTCATGCTTTGCACAAGGAGTTATCTCCTTGCATTAAAATATATAATGATATTAATATTATCATGACTGTGGTGTTTGTTGATAAAAAGAATCAATTTTTTGATGATCCAATTATTTTTATACAATCTTTGGTTTATTTGGCAGTCTTGCCGGAACAACAAAAGGTTAATAGATTCCACGAGAGGATATGGAAATCAACACTAGAATTTTTTTTTTCAAATTTGCTTTTGCAGTTTATTTTACATTTTTGATACATTTTTTGGATAATCTGAGTAAAACCCAGCATTAGAATTTTTATTTGTAAGTTTTAATGTAAAATATGACTAATCATCGATGACAAAATCAAGGTTTTTGAATTTGTGACAAATTCTTTGACACTTGAGTTGAAATTGCTCTCTTTATTAGTATTTTTCGGTTTGCACTTATGCCAATATTTGCTAATTCTTTTGACGCACTTATGCTAGTTCGCACTTATAAAATTCACACTTATTCAGCCTCCCAATATCATGAAAAGGCGATATTTAAATTGACCGGCCGTGGCACAATGGTTAGAGCGCTTGTTTTAAAAGTAATAGATCCAGAGTGAAAAGCGAGCTCTGGGCCTATTTTGTGCCATCGGTAAGGAATGAGGCGTGAGCTTATAAGTTACATGCTCTTACGCGGTGCTCTATGACAAAACCTTTAGGTCTTCTTGGGCCACCTAATACAGAAAATTAAAAAATATATATTATAAGTATCTACTGAAACTTTTAAACGTACGTATATAAGTTTTGTTAAGTTAAACGTATGTTCAAAAGTTTTGATGGAAACCGATACAAAATTAAATTTGTTTTTATAAAAGACGTCTTTAATTAAATTTCAAACTACTTTTGAAGTTTAGTTTCTATACTTTTGTTAAAATTAATGAGTAAAAAAATTTTTTTTAATCTTCTATGAGTTTCCATGGGATCCTGCACTAAATTAACTTTGTTTTTATAAAATATTTTAATTTCTTTACACTTAAAATTAATACGTAAAATTAACTATAATAATTACAGAAAACTAATTTCTGACTTGATAAACTAAATATTTTTGCCTCATTGGATAGTAAATATAAGATAGATATAAGTAAAGAAGTCAAACCAAGCATTTTACTGGAGTTATTTAAAAGGGTTAAATAAATTTATAAAACAACATTTATTCAATTTATTTTTTTTGATTTATACAGAAAACTTTATCGTTAGGGTAGATTATTGTAATATGAGCACCTTGGAAAGATTTCTTATTTGTAAGCAGTGAAGTTAAAGTTGCTTTGTATTTTTTGAATCGACATTAGGAGGTGATAACAGGAATCAGTACAATTAGAGTAAATTATTTGCAGTATTTAACGGCTTCAACTAATTAAAATACTATTGAATTTTTTGCGTTGTTAAAAAATATCGTCATGCATAAATAAACCTGTAGCGCGAAATTTTTGTGCTAAAATAAGAATTGTCATAAAGAAAAACATGATAGCTAAAAATCCAATCCATTTTTGTTTGAAAAACAATGCATAGAAATATTTAGTTTTGACTTTATTTAAAGATGCCATTTTTGTACAATATGAGGATGCTCAAGTTACACAGTGTTTTTTCTTGAAATTACCTAGTTTAAAGTCCTAAAATAGCAGTGGTTTTAATTTCATTCTGAATAAAAAAACATACAGCAATACTAATTATTTTTCTGTAATTTGAACTTTTATCGTTTAAAGCTTTGATTTAATAAAACTGAAAATATAACGAACTAATTTTTTTGTTATTTTTTTGCGGAAAACATAGTAGGATTGTTTCAACAAAATTTGGCTTAAAATTTGATCTTTCAATCATTAAAATTTTATCTTTTTATAACGAATCATTATATTCCAAAAATTAGTTCTAATTGTCAAATTGGTATTTTTTTATTTAATTGATGTTATTTTTTGAGCTAATTTAAAGTGCTCATATTGCCAAGTGGTCTGGGTAAAATGAGCCCTTTTGCTACCTTTTCAAAACATCTGTGTTTTTAAGAAAAAATCTTGAGTGCCCAAATATCTAAGTGGATCATGAGTAGGGATCCCAAAAATTGTTTGTTCGCATAAATTTTGGATGTAGCATAATTATTTTTTAAAATACTCTAATATTCGCTTAAGGTGCTCATATAACGCTAATCTAACCAAATTTATATTGTAAAAATAAAAACATAAAAAGTAAAGCATTCGATATTCTAATTCAAATAAGAACATCTACTCGGTGTAGGTAATGCACCTTTAAAATAATATAGCGTCTGTTTGATACTTTGTTAACTACGACAAATTTCTGTTAAAAGGTCTAGTCTGTGAATTATGAAAAGACAAAAAATATTAAAATGATAAATTTTGCGGTATCATAAAATATAAATGTTTGCCGCAAAAAAACCCAGACCGAATATTTTTTTTTTTTTTTTTTAAAAAACCATTTTAAAATCACAATCGCTCCTTCAAATTTCAACAAGATTTTAAATTAATACGTTTTTTAGATAAAATGAACATTATAATTTAAGAATTTGATCTGTTCTGATCGTTTATTGGCAATTTTCCATTATTATAAACTCTTTCTTGGTCGGAAATCTAGTATTTTTTATGAAAATTGATAGCAATATTGTGTTTTGACAACTATATATAGTTAATCTACGTCAGAACGGATTATAATTAGGATCAGTAGTAGATTAAGGAACTTTTTTAAAAGATTTTAACAAAATTCACGTTAACGCCGATGAGTGGAATTTATCTTAAGACTCCATAATAGTGTTCTTTAGACTCACTATTACGGGTAGTAAAAAGGTTTTGAAAATTATATTAAAAAAAAGAAAAATTTCCTTAAGTATTAAAAAAACCTGAAGCAAAAAAAATTATACCATCTAAAGCTTTTGTTTGAACATAATAGGTTGATAAAATCATGCTAATTCCAAATAAAAGTATTCGAATAATTTGTAAATCGTCTTAACTAGACCGAGTAGTTAGAATTTTCTATATCATCTCATAACTTCGGTCACTATATTCATTTCAATAAGTTTTTGTTTTTTTTTTTAATTTCATCTATTTTGCTGTTTAACAAAATCTTGACAATAAGCACCATTTTTTTATTTTCAGTATAAAATATTAAATTTTCTTCTTTACAATGATCTTTAAAAAGTAATAAATTAAACAGACAGAAGCTTAAAGAAGACGAAGATGACAATACGTCATTGCAATCTTTTCATAAAGCTCCGATATATATTTTCAATAGAATATAGACATTAATTCAAATACCCTAATGGGCATAAAACCGCTGCGCTAATCAAATAAGAATAAATCAAACGAATCTTTTTGATGAAAGTTTTTCTCATTATCTGTGGTTTTATTTTTTAGAAATTTACTAAAGAGTTTTAGCTTCTTTTTTGAGTATTTTATGAGCAATGATCCATCCACGGATTAGCAACTGTTTTAGTCTTGATTTGTATGTCCTTTTGATGATAGATTTCATTAAAACACTCTAGAAATATATTTATAAAATTATTGAAAGCTTTTAGTGTCCTGACATCTATCTTGGTAAAAGTTTTAAATGATTTGATTATACCACTTTTTGGACGATAAACGCATCCAATTAAAATATTTTAAAATTTTTTATTTATAATTTTAAGGTGGTAGAGTACAAAAAAGGTTTTCATGAAAAATTTTAAAAAAAGTTTTCATGAAAGATTTTTAAAAAAGTTTTAAAAATATGCAGAAATGCTTCGTTAAAAAAAAATAAAATGTTTTTGCAAAAAAAAATTGAAACTTTACCAAAAATCCATAGTGGCGCAAAAATAGTGTAAAGAAAGACTTAAAAAACATGAATTAAACTTTGCAGATCTGTTGATGAACTCCATTTTTACTCCATTTAATAGATAGATTTTTAATTAGTCCTTTTATATGTAAAGATATGACCTTTTTTTTAAGATAAGTTAAATTTTGTACGATTTACAAGCAGTTTAAAGAACTTAAAACTAAAAATAACGAGTTTAAAAAATAATTATATTAATTCCATCAGTCAAATGAATTCTAATGTTGTTAGGAATGTGTCCTGAAAATTTCAGAACAAAAATTTTATTCAATCAGAAAAAGTCATGTTTTGAAATCTTAATAAAATATGAAAAACTCAACTAGCAGAAAAAACAAAAATAAGTACAGAATAAAGAAAAAATCACATTTTAAACAGTAAAAACTTCTAAAACATATGAGTCTTGAGGTTTCTTTGCTTGAAGATTTTTACTGAATCCTTTTTTTTTATTGCTTTTAATTTTTTTCTCTGTTTCTTTACCCTTATAGTAGTCATACGTTTCATTTGTTTTACTCTGCTAAACTTGTTGTAACATTTCCTTGTATATCAAAATGCTTTAATACTTTAAATACGTAACATTTCAACCATCATTGAAATGTTAAATGGCAGAGTTCTGCATTGAGTTAATACTACTTTCAGTAAGTTTCCCTTTTCGCGAGAGAAGTGTTTCAGAGCCTTTATGAGACTTAACAATGTTACGCAATCGAGTACCTAATCGTTTTTGGAGATGAGCAATACACTCCAACTTTATTAGTGTTATATCATATTCACTATATGGGTTGGTTTTTACTAAATCCATAAAAGAACTTGTATCACCATCTTCTAAATATTCCTTATAAATAAGAGTGTTCTTTAAAACAGAACGCTTAAAAATGTCAACTGGTTCACCTGATTCCATTGCACCTGAAAACACATTATGGTTAATTTGTTAGTAATGATTAATTTTCCAATGATTATAATTAACTGTATTTTCTTTTCCTATCCACATTCTGCAACCATATATTGTTAGAACATGAGAGAATCCTTGTCTTTTTAAAACATCACCTTTTACAACAATTTACAACAATACAAAAACATTCTGGACATACAAGAGTTTGTAAAATACTTTTGAGTCAATAAAAATAATAAAATAGTCTTCTGTTTGTGGAGAAGAATTAGTAGAAAACTTAGTTATTGTTTTTAAAAAAAGTTTCCTTTCACTTGAACATATAGATTTGATACAAGAATCATCAAAAACTTCAACATTCTTTGGAACTATGCCACTCTATGCTCTCATTTTTCTTCTGTTGATATTTTGTCTATTTATTTTTTTAGAGTTCATTTTCTTCCTTATTTGTTATTTATTATAGATCTTAAATTTATTACTAATTACTAATAAATCTCTAATACAATATTAACAACAATAGGGTCTAATAAAATAATGGCAGTTGGTTAGAGAAAACAATAAAAACAATAGTGGGTGGATAGCTCAGTTGGTTTGAGCGTCAAACGAAAAGTTAAAACCCAGACAGTTGTACGATACGGGTTCAAATCTTGCCACCATTAACTCAGCGCTTGAGTAATACTTCTCTACGCAAAAATGTTGTACAATAACGGACGCTACTTGGGATTAGTCTTAGTGACTATTTGTGGCTGTTCCTATGCTAAGCCAATATTATCTTCGAATATAACATTGTATCAAAAAAATATATAGCATGAAAATTCAAATAAAAAAATAACGATAATAAATAAAATAAAAATAAACAACAATAACAACATGAATCTTTAAATCCTTCGGGTCGGAGTCGCGTCACGAATATCGAGAAAATGGGCTACCATTATGGATTAGGGAAAACAAATATATTTATTGAATCAGGAACATATATGCATGAATAATGCCTCGAAGTAACTGTGTGTTTTTCTCGTTTCAAACAATAATAATTCACAGAGTTAAGATTTTACATACTTCCATATGAAGATATTAGAAAGAAAGTATGGTTAAAAGTAATAAATCGGGCGCATGTTGACAAAAATGGAGTAGTTTAATTACTTCATTTTTGTCAACATGCTCACAATTTATTACCTTTAACCATGCTTTCCTTCTAATATCTTCATATGGAAGTATGTAAAATCTTAACTTAGTGAATTATAATTATTATAATTATTGTTATTATTGCTGTTATTATTATACAGACATTATGATACTTTGATTTTTGAAGACTCTAATTTTGATTTGATAACTACTAGTTATCAAATCAAAATTATTATAGTCCCCCAACACAAATTATTATAGTCCCCCAAAACAAAGTATTATAGTCCCCCAAAATAAATTATTATAGTCCCCCAAAACAAATTATTATAGCCCCCCAAAACAAAGTATCATTATGTCTGTTCACAACAATATTTATCTGGTGTGTTTTAGTTTTGGTAATTTATTAAAATAATAAATAATTTTTTTTTTTTTAATTTTTTTTAAAGTAATAGTTATAATAATATTAGGTAAATACAGTTATATGGACAAAAAAACAATTTAAAAAACAAACATCATTTTTTAGATATACGGGGCTTGACAGATATAAAATAAAGCAAAATAGTTAGCGAACCAAGTAAGGTTTATAAAACATAGTTTAATGATTATAAATTTTATATTTTTTTCACTACACCTTAGACATTTAAACTCTAATACATTCCGCAATTATACAACATAATTTAATGATTGTTATACTTTTTTCACTACACATATTTTATAGTTTTTTAGTCATTAAAATAAAAAAATTAAAGAAAACAACGGAGAAAATTTGCATAGAAGTTGTATAAAAAATATATGAATCATTGTATATTGCTGTTAATAATAACAACAATATATAACAGTTATATAGCGGTATATCATAATGAAACATTACTATGATATATTGTGTTTAATAATCTTTTATTTGCTTTACTAAATTAAAGTTGTTTTTACTAAATTATATTAAAATGTTTGCTTTACCATATTATATTAAAATTATTCAAAAACAAGAATTTTATGTTAAATTTTATAAAATTAGCATTTCTTTGATCATTTTAATTTATTTATAGTTTATAGTAAATATGCTTTTGAAATATTGCTTTTTGTTTTTTATTTCAACTTTTACACTCTTTTTTTATATTTTTTTAATTCCCTGAAATAAATTATTATTTGATGCAAAAAATTGCATCAAATAATAATTTTTTTATCTAATAATTTTTAACTTTAACAAAAACGTTTGAATTATAAACTGATTTCAATGAAAAAGATGAGTCGTAAGGCGAACCAACAGATTTTTTATGCTTCTAAAGCTCGTTAACTCCTCGAAATAACATTACACTAAGCTGCACAATCATTGATATCATCACTAACTCCAGTTCCATTGTTAGAAAGAGAAAGCTTTTATAAGGAAATGGATAGTTTAAGAGTAATATGTGAAAGAATTAGTATTTGGAGACGAGAACATATGTGCTCCATTTACAATTGAGATGCTGAAAAAAAATCTTGAAAAATGTTTACAGGGTTATATTTTGTTAGTAATAATGGATTATTTAAGTGAAGATGAAAAAATTATTCTAAAAAGTTAGCCTTAAATGATCAAATATTGTTGACTTTGATAAAATTAAAATATAACCTTACTTTTAAAATGCTTGCTTATATATGTAACATCAGTAAGACTACAGCAATTAGCTATTTGTAAGTGGGTTGATACGTATTTAAAACTAAAGTGTCTGATAAAAATGCAAGCCAGAACTGATATTTATAAAACATTAACACCTGTTTTCAAGACAAAGTTTTCTACACTAACATGCATAATTGCTTTGAAATCTTTATAGAATCTTATTAGCAAGAGCAAAATGTTACAGTCAGTACAAAAAACATATTACAGCATATAACAATAAGTAATATTACTTAAAAAATAACGTGTTATAAATTTATTGGCTTGCCACTTTTATCGATTACCGCTTTTGGTCCACTATGTAACTGTTGAGCAAAATCCTAATGAACAGTGTAACTATAAAGGTCCACTGCAAATTCATTACCGAAAACTTACTCGAAATTTTTAAGATTTTAAAGTAAATCTTTATGATTTTAATTTTGAGATAGTTACAAATAGGCTAGAGCAAGGAAAAAAAAAAGATTCTATCGAATTGCTAATCAACTATGTCTTTTTCAGAGAATTCATTTTTAATTTTATCATTGCAGGCCTAATGTTTTAATTGTAGATTGTAATTCGAACCATAAAAACTTTTTATGGTTTTTTTTATTTACAACTTTTTAAAAAAGACATGAGCAAATAACTAGCTATAATTGAATACTTAGGAAACATTAAGTCTTTTAATAAACATTTTACAATTCAAGTTTTATGTCTTTATTTATTTGCTACATTTTTATATCTCTTATGTCTAAACTTTTATGTCTTAAACATTTTTTATTTTGATCAGTTTAAGAAAAATACATAAATTTTAAACAGAAAAAAAAATACAAACAGGAATAAAGAAAGGATTTTAAAGGATGTTTTCTTTTTTCATTTTTAATTTTTATTTTTTATTTTGGGTTTAAAGTAATTTATTTGTTAATTTTTATTCAAAATTAAGCTTGAAATATTTTTTTATAATAAACTTAAAAAATAAAATTAACAACGATTTTTTTACAGGTTAACAAGTAACTTAAGTAATAGAACAAGTAACTTAAGTAATAAAACAGAAAATCATAAAACTTACTTAAAATAATTACTTTTGAATGAGTTAACATTTGTATATTAATTTGAATGAGTTTAAATTTACGAAGTAGCTAAACGATATTAATCTTGTTGTTTTTACGGTACTTTAACCGTTTGTTTTCCCTAGTCCAAAATGGTAGCTATAAAAATCCGATTTACCACGTGACCTTCGACCCGAAGAATTGTGCTTCATCAAAATTCTCAACATTTGAATTTGAAAAGCAAATTTGTTAAGTAAACAATTAAAAGCATGATAGACACAACAAAAAGACAAATTAGCCTGCAAGTTTTGCTCAACATATAATAAACGAAGGTATGTTTAAACACACAAACCACAAACGTTTGTCGTTGCTACGGCGTTGCTAAGGTAAATAGTAATGCAAATGTAGATTTTTATCACATTTCCAAAAATAAATTCTGTTCCATACATACATCAAAAAAAAAGAAGACAAAATTTTGAATAAGATATATTAAAAAAAAAAATTTATATTTTGATCAAAAATTTGTATTTTAATTGTGCTCTATCTCCTTAATAAATAGGCTTTCATAATAATCGTTTTAGAAGCACAGTTTTTTATCTAATAAGTTTATAAAATGGCAAGTTAAAAATAGAATTTAATTCAAGAGAATTTTCAAAATCATGCGAAATCTCTGAAAGAGCTATGACGTCCAACGTCTAAGTTATAATATTTAAAAAATCTTTAAGTTTTTCAAAACTTTGCTGCACGCTTCTAATGTTTATATGTAAAACTGAAAAAGAACAATGAAAGTTTAATATTTTAAAATCAAATAGATTAATATAGTGCTTCAATTAAGTTCATTTAAGTTTCCTGAAAAATGTTTATGTTGTCTTAAGACAGGTTATTTATAAGGTTACCCTCAAAAGGGTCTAAATTTTCAAAATGCGTAGCCATTTTTAAAGAATAATTTAAAAAGATTTCATAAACAATTTTTACATAAAAACAATAAACTAAACCAAAACTTTAAAAAAGCTTACTCGTTTCTTAGACTATATTTCGTCTGACTTTTTTACCCGTGAACTTTTGCGAGAATTTTTGCTTTACTGCATTTTACAATCTACCGGGACATGTATGTTCCAGCGGCTTTAATTAATTGTTAGAAAACAACAATGGAATATTGCGAATTTTTAGGGGGTTTTATGGTTTATTTTCTAACTTTTTTAAAAAACTTAAGTTTAGTTCAAATTAGGTTTTTACAGTAGCGTTATAATTAAAAAACAGATGTTTTAGAGTAAAAAATAAATTAAATTTCTTTTAATTCATACATTTTGTTTAACTTTTTACGAAAGCAATTTAGTACCCCTATCTTTAAAGATCTTCAAGAAAAATTTTCTGCATGATTTTTTAACCTAAGTTTTTTCGTCTGACTTTCCAAACTTCGCGCATTAAATCAGACGAAATATCGTATATTAAATCAGACCAAATATCGTTTCTGTGCATCAAGTTAACAGCTGCGCTGCGGTCTACTTTTTCATTTCCGTGCGTCGCGTTAACAACTACTTTGTGGATGTTTTCTTTAAATTCATGAACAATAAGTTTATTGTACACGACTTTAGCATTATGGCCATTTTGTCGATGCAGCTTGGCCTCCTCAAAAAGTTCTTTTTGTTTTTTTTCAGTCGTAAATATTTAATCTTTATTTATAAAAAAATATCTACTTCTTAATTCCATTGCTTTTTCTAAGATTACTTTTTTATCTTCATAATCACGAAGCTTCATAACAACTGTTTGCTCTTGATTTACTTTAGCAAGCCCCACTCGATGAGCTCATTCAATTTTTATATTTTTTTCGATTCCAAGCTGTACGTTAAAAAGTTGCTTTATTTTTTCTTGAGTTATATCCCAATCTTTTTCATCGCTCGAATTTATAACCTCATTGATTCTTAGGTTATTTCATCTGTTTCTATTTTCAGGGTCAATATCTACGTTCTTTGATTTTAGTTTGGTATGGTCCGAAGATATTTTTCTGACATTAGTCAAATCTTCACAAATCTTATTTATTTTTTGCCCACTGCTTTAGCTTTGTCTTCACATACACCACAAACAGAGGCGATTTTTTTTGGGGGAAAGAATTTTTTCAAAAGATTTTAACTAAATTCATGTAACGTGAATTTAGTTAAAATCTTTTGAAAAAGTTTCTTACTTTGCTACTGATCCTAGTTCTAATTGGTTCTGACGTATATTAACTATATATATAGATGTAAAAACACAATATTTCTATCAATTTTCATAAAAAATACTAGAATTCCGATCAGGAAAGAGTTTAAAATTATGGAAAATTGCCAAATAAACAATCAGAAACGATCATATTGTTAAACTATAATGTTCATTTCATCTAAAAAACGTATAAATTTAAATTCTTATTCAAGTTTGGATGAGCGATTGTGATTTTAAGATGGTTTTTTTTTAAAAAAAAAGAATCTAGGTTTTTTTGCTACAAACATTTATATTTTGTGATACCGCAAAATTTATCATTTTAATATTTTTCGTCTTTTCATAATTCACAGACCAGACCATTCAACGGAAATATGTCGTAGTCAACAAAATATCATCCAGACGCTATAATATTTTAAAAGTGCCTTAACTACACCGAGTAGTCGGTAGTTTTTGAGGATTTGCCCCCCCCCCCCCTCATTTTATTGTACAATCGCCTCTGATCGTCAACATAACTCAATCCTGACTTTATTTCGTTGAGTATGCGCTGAACATCTGGAAAACTTGTTTGAAATTTATCAAACTTTTGATTTATGCTTGATATAAACTCTCCAAAAAGTAATAAAATTGTTTCTTTTTGTAGATTTAGGATTTCCCTCATCATAAAAATGGAATCAAATTTGTCCGATTTAGCCAACTATAACTGAAAATCACCTACTTTGGGGGGAGGGGTCCACTGGCGGGTTTTAGGAGAAGGGGTCATGGGGTAATAACCCCCTCCTTAGGACTTTTTTACTTATAAATAAAAGTATGCGAACCTTTTTTTTTTAAAGACCTTTTTAGTTCCCTCCTTGGCGAGTGACAAAAGCCGCCCCTGAAGGGTTGGAATACCCAACACACACACCCGTAGAATCACCTCTGCTTTTGTTTAAGATTTGACAAATTAAACTATAGTTAAGGATTGGAGTCATTTTTAATCACTTTTCCAAATAACCCCGACATAGGGGCAATTTGGAAATGTAGAACTATATAAATTTTTTTTCATCAAAATATCGTTATTTTTAAGCAAATCAACTAAAAATGAAACGTTTTTTTACGAATATTTTCCAAATAATTATACTCATACAAATCCAGGTAATATAACAAAAACAAACAAAAATTCTAATAAAGATAAAGTATATTTAAAGCAACAAAAAAGTGTGATAATTGAAGGTTTGGTTTAAAAATCAAATGTTTGATTCTTTTTTAAAGAAATTCTTTCTCTTCCTTATCAAACAAGTAAAAAAAACCATCCCCACTTTCAATTAGAATTTAATTAATTAGTTTTTCAAAAAGAAGAGCTTATTTAACTATTATATCTTATCGTATAAAAAGTAATAAATTTTATTTCTTTTCCACGATGGTTTCCTTTAAAAAATGTACCAATAGATGTTACATTCAAAATCTTCAATGATAACAAGAGAGTACGAATTTGATAATTTAAAATAACAGTTTCACTAATATAATGTATTTTAGTTTCTTTAAAAGTTTCCAGCTTTTCTGAGCTTCTATTAATACATTTAGCAAGATTATTAAATAATGATAATCTTGCTCTTTTTTTTTAGGGTGCAAAAAATTCGTCAGCAAAAAAAATTCTTCTATAATGTCAAAGGAAGCAGCTGCATTTTCTGATGGGTTTTTTTTTATATATAAAGTTTGATTTTTCTATAATTTTTACCTTCTTCGGACTAACAGGAGATATTTGGAACAAGATTTCCTTAACACTATTTCATTTTCCTGGTGATATATTGCAATGTTTACGCCTGGGAATTTATTGCCACGTCGCATATCTTTTAGTATGTCTATTGATATATTTGATGTATTGAGTTCCACTCTTTGGTTGTCGAATATTTGACAGTGGTAATTTTGACTTTAGATGGTCTTTGTTTAAATGATATATGCAACATTTTTTGAAACCATAAATTATGGTTTATTTAGAGATGATGTCTTGTGACCTTTTGCCCATTAACTGAGACAAAACATGTGAAAAATTGAAATTTGGTGAAGTTTTTTTGTTTCCTTCCATCATGTGTTTTCCACTCAGTAAGTATCAACCTCCAATAATGTTTAAAGGGAGTAAAAAAAGTAACAATGGTTGTAATAAATGAGCATTTTTACCTGGAAGACAGATGAGTGTGATATTATACTCATCACATGCATTTAGCACTTTTTCAGAGAAGTGTGATGATAAATTGTCACTAACGATAGTTTATTTCCTTCTTTGTTTTGTATTTATGGAATAATTATTTTGAAAAATCAATTTTTAATGTAAAGACAATTCACTTTTACTTTTTTTATAAACAAATTTATCTTGTCCACCCTCCACCAGATATCCCGCGGATGTTTTGATTTATAAACAATGTAAATGGGTAAAATAGCACCATTAACAATCCCTGCACACATCAAACTTGTAGAGGCTTTAGAAGTATTTAAAAATCTTTGGGGAAACTTGGTACGTTGTTTAAAAACATATTTTTTTGGCCCCAGGAACATCTCTCAAGTTTGTCTCATCATTGGTGATAATGCAGATAGGTGAAACATTTGAGATGAAACACAAAAATTTAAATTATAGCACAAAAATACAAAATTTTACATTAACAATTAATTGAGACCATTGAGATGTTTTAAGAAGTCCTAAAAATTTAGTTTCCTGAGATCTTTTTGTTTGAAGAATTTTTTTATTCTAAATATAAATTGAGTGTTTTAAAATAGCATAACTCAACATATTTCCTGAGATCTTGATAAAAACAACTCCAAAAATTTAGTCTCCTGAGATCTTCAAATAATCATTTTTCTATTTTTAGAGAGGGTAAAGTTCAACCCTGTTCATTTCTCTGCTACTTTAAATGAAATAAAGTTTAATTTGTTTTTCTATGTTTAGTAGAAACTTATTTGTTTTAAACGATATATTTAATTTTTGAAGTTCAATGTTTACATTTTCACCACGCCTTTAATGAGCAGCCGTGGCGCAGCGGTAGCGCAGCGGTAGCGCACTTGACTCAGAAACAAAGAATCCGTAGTTCAAAGCCTACTTCATGGCATGTTTTGCGATATCGGTTAGGAAGGAGGCGTGAACTTCCGATTAAATTTTTAAATACTCTTCTGTTGTGTTTTGTGATAAGACCGTAAGGACTTCGTAAGGACCTCAAAAAAAAAAAAAAAAAAAAAAAAAGATTTAATACCAAATAACCCCAATATGCTTTCCAAACAGCCCCTCGGAATAAATCTCAAATTATTTTATGAATTATTTTGTTATATTTTAATTAAATTGTCAAATTTAAATTGTCAGATTATTATATATTTTTATTGTAAGGTCATTAAAATATTACTATTTCATTATTTTTTGCTCAGGCATGAAGTTAGTCATGTAATTTTTTCAAATTAAAAAATATGATTCTTTTGCTCGCAAATTTTAATCCAACACGGATAAAGATAACACCAGATATACGGATAAAGATAATAGTAGTTTTTTTAACAACAGACAAATAGTTTAATAAAAATATTGAAAAAATAGCTATTTGATGATAATAATTAATAATAATAGTTGATAATAATTAATAATAAATAATTATTTCCTGACACTTTCCAAATAGCCCCGATTTACGGAGTAAAGAATTAGTTAAAAGTTTAAATAGTTTCTACTTTCAGTTACTTTTTAAGAAGATTTAAAATCAACTTAAAGAATTACTCGACTTAAAAAATTACTTTACTTAAAGAATTTTAAAGATTCTAGTTATGTTGGACTGATTCTTGTTAACACAGTTGAATAAACCATGAAAATTTCTAAAATATTTATAGAAGCAAATTAGTTCTCAGATTAGTTTGTTTACATTTAAAATGTTTTAAATGTAATTATAAAAAATCGCCATAGAAAACTATTAAAGTTAAAATTCCGATGTTCTTTAAAGTAACTTTTTCCGTGTTCTTGGTATTTTCCTTTATAAATAAATCCTTTCCTTAAAAATCCTCTCCACTAAATTACTTAAACTTTTTGGTTATTTACAGAAGCTTTTCTGAAACCTCTTTTTAATCTTTTAGTAACAAAAACAGATACATGCTCGATAAACAAATTCTCTGCTGTTAAAACAAGATGATTCGAGACATAGAGCTAAATAACCATCAGTAATAAAATCTATTACTGATAAAAACTATACCCATTTTTAATATTATAATTAAATAGTTTTACCATGACATTGCAGATCAACGGGAGAACTAGTCTAAAAAAAAAAGTCGTGTCTTACTTCAAAACGCCTGATGTTTGCGTTTCGCACTGCTAAAACCGATTTCTTCATACCGTACAGTCTTCATTGCATACAGTTTTTCTAATACTTTAACTAATTGCCGTACCAAAAGAATTTTGCATTTTGCAATAAATTCACGCAATTATTAACCGTTTTTGACCCCCCATTCCTTCGTCACAACACTGTTACACTTTAGTAACAAGTCCCGTATGAGTCGTCACAAAATCACTAACTCCTTTCTTCCTCTAGAGCGTAGCGTTTGGGACAACCCCTAATAAATTTATTAATAAATCTGCATTTTTCACAATGCAAAATGCAGATTTATTGATAAAAAAGATCATTTTTTCAAACCAAGATTGAAAGATTTTATTTTACAGCAAAGCTTCTTCTTGTTTCAAGTCTCTATTGCATCTTTTCTATACATTCTGATTTTTTTAAATATTACTATACCATTTAATTTTGAATTCAGCATTTTTTGAAACTAATCTATGTTACTGACTCCAATATGTATGCATAAATCTCTAACTGTATTTTTCAGTAAAATGTACAAGGTTGTAAATTTACCTTCATGGAATTTATATGGAATTATAAAATAACTTGGGCTTTAAAAAAAAGCAATGTTTTCAGATGTTCCAAACTTATCCTTTCACTTTAAACAGCCATAGCAAAAATTTTAGAAAACTTCATAAACTAAAATTTGAGAAAACCCTATAAACTAAAATTTAAGATAACCTTATCAACTAAAAGCTTTCTTAGTAACTATTCTATTTAGGGGTAATAAATTAACACTGTGTTTTTATTTAATGTGTTATTTTTACTTTTTTTATTTTAAATATAAATTAAGTTTTTTAGCAACATTTCTTGTTGTATGTAAAATTATAAAAAGTTGTAAAACATAAAAATAGGAGCGTACTAATTTTTGTTTAAACAATATTAAGTCTGATTTTTTATCGTTGTTATCTGACCGTGGTTGTTGTTATCTGACCGTTATCAGATGTAAAATGCCAGTTTAAAAACCGTTACAAAATCAAATATATAAATACCATCTAATTTAAAAACAATTCTCAGTAACAAAAAAATTTAAGTTGATACCAAATAGAAATTGCGTAGTGATATAAAGGATATAAACAGGATATAAAAAAGATTATGGTACCTGGCAAATATGGAGGTATGGAGACTAGCAAATCATTTTCATATAAGACAAAAAGAACGGATCTCTGTTGAACGCCACTGGAGGCTCCAAACTCTTTGTGTTCATGATAAGCTATTCAAAAAAAAAAGTCTTATATGCAAACGATTTGCCAGTGTCCATACAGCACCATATTCTTCTTTATCTCGACAAAAGTAAAATTATTGGAGTCCTGTAATCACCGGAGAACGTACATAAACCTCAGAATGATATCAATCCTGTAGAATCGTAACAAATTGTCTCAAGACGAACATGATCTAGGCATATTTGTATCGAATAATCTATAACTATAAGCTCAAAGTGCTTCTGCTGCAAAAACAACTAATATTCTTTGAAAACCTAAGGCCAGCTTTTGTAACCATAGTGCAAAACTTAGGCAACTACTTTATACATCAAATATTCGACCATATCTTGAGTTTTGTCTGGTTGCCTGGTCTCCACACATCCACAACATTGCGCTACAAAAATGATTGCTTTAATTTAACACCTTTCTTACCTGAATATGTGCGAAATGTTAGGCATAACTAGTCTAAAAGACCTCCGAATAAAAGCCGACATCATTGAAGATTTTTAAAAAAACAACAAACTTTTTCACCATTGTTCTTAAAATTTAGCTAAAGACTTGTCATCTTTCTAGTTCACAGGCTTTCACACTAAATAACTTTAAACTGAAGTGATCGAATACATAATTTAAATTTTAAAAATTATGGAATTTGTTGACTCAGCTGTATCAGTCATTACTTTAATACAATACAAGAACGAGATAATAAAAAATCTGCGGTAAATGCTACTGTAGAATTACTGTAGAAAAGCTACCTCAAATAACAGTTGGCTCTCGATATTTTAAACTCTCAAGGGACCGGGAAAAAAGTTTGAGATATTGAGAGTTCCAGATATTGAGAGGGTTTTGGCTCAAATGAGTACGCAAGGGACCAGAAATAAAGATTGAGATATCGAGTAATCGTTATATTGAGAATCAAATGTATTGCAAACCATCTTTAAAAAAAATCTTGTTGCATATATTCTAATTATACAATTTTTCTCTTTCTTACTTGAATACAACTCCGACTCCGACTCCAGTTGTTGAAATTTTGTACGAAAATGTCGCAACTCCGCAACTCTGACTCCGACTCCACAGCCCCGCTTAAATATGCTAATTCATTACTTAAATATGCTAGTTGTTTAAGCTTAACTTTGACGCTCATGTTTATTAATAAAATACAAATTAATATAATAATAAACTGATTATTTTTTTAAATGGGATTTATTAAATAATTTTTTTAATGATATTTTGTTTCAATAAGTTGTATATGCAAACTTGGTAAGGTGGCGTGAACTTCCTTTAAATGTTAACGAGTGTTGCTTTGTAAAAGTTACCTTAATCAAAATACAAAAAAAAAAAATTAACAAACAGGAAACAGCAACTTAAAACAGTAATAAAAATGATACGAAAAAATCAAACAAGAAGTACGTTCGACGAACGTTGGGAGCGTTCGAGCACGTTCTATGAACGTTCATAGAACGTTTGCACTGTTCGTTGAACGTACCTTTACATCATTCTCTTTTTATTTCCTCTTTTTTTTCCTCTGTTGTTCTACTTTTCTGATACCTAACTCCTTGATTTAAAATGATCCGATCTTTTTGATCCAATGTTTTTTGTTTTTGTTTTCATTGCTCCAATACAGGCAGCTTTTTTTTAATTTTTTTAATGTCAGTTTTTTTAAAAAGTTTTTTTTAAGACAATTGAAGGAATGTTAATATTTATTTTAAAGCCAATATTTTAAATGTGTTTAAAGAACCAATAATATATTCATTATTGTCTTTATAATTTAAATGTGATTTTTTATTAACTTTTCTGCATCCTTTTATTGTAGAACACAAGAGATATTTGTTGTCTGTAGTTTATATAGCTATTCAACCTACTCCAGCGTTGTAAGTTGAATAGCTGTTTGGATCGAATCGAATAATAAACAATTAAATGCATTCGCATATAGGATTTGGATGAATCTTCAACTGAACTACCGTTAACAGTAAGCGTGCATATAAGTTTTAAACTTATAAATTTACACTTTATTGACGTAAGTGTGAATGAAATAAAATAATTTCAAAACGAAGAGAAAAATTTAATTAGTAATAAGTTATTATGACATATAAAAATGAACTTTGAAAATTTAAAATTACTGATACAATTAAATTATGATACAAAAGTTAGATTATACAGACAGATTACACAGATTATACAAAGATTATAAATAGAAAGATTTAGGAAACAAAGCTCAATTAAATGGTTAAAACATCAACACTTAAGAACAGTCAGATGAAATTCTAATCAAAACAAAATACCTAATATTCGTGGCATAAAATTAAAGTGCTCGTTTTTTTTTAGGTTATTTAGGTGCTCCCAGAAGTCCTTACGGTCTTATCACTGAGCACCACGGGAGAGCATTTAACTAGAAGTTCACGCCTCCTTCCTTTACAAATGTCGCTTATTTGGTTAGAGTCGGCGTCGAACCCCGGACCTCTGGGTTCTGAGCCAGAGGTCTAACACTGCGCCATGGCTGCTCAATCAATCATCTCACTCAACTGTCACCCGAAATCATTTCCATACGCATTGCACTACTGTTATAATGTACTAGTTTTCATTGATTAGATGTTTTATTATTCAATCTGCAATTATTAAGATAATTTACGAGTCCAACTTACCTTTATGGCGATTATGTTCAATATATTCAAACATTTCCATACATTATAAAATCTGAAACTATATATTTTGGTCTAATACATTGTTTTATTAACAATAATATTATGTGGACTAATGCTCAACCAACAAAACTTAACAAATCATTTTCTCAAACTTTTCTGCAAATGCATACACACTTATTAGTAAAAAAATAAAAAATGAACATTTTTTGAGTATGTTTTTAATTAGAGAAAATGATAAATATATATGCAATTGATATTTATTAGCACACAACTTTTAGGTAAAAACACAAAAACAGCCTGAACCTGAAAAATTTTAATAATGGTTTTATAAATAGTACAAACAAAAACTTCTTTTATGCTAATCAAAACACTACTTATATTGGGTCAACTAAGGTTTAAAACTTATTATAAACAATTGCATAAAGTATCAACCTAAAACTATAGAATCAAAACTATTGCACTAAAATATTCAAACATTTAAAGAAAAGAAAAGATCAAGTCAAAAAAATAGTGAAGTAAAACAAAAAGCCTTCTAGCAAACATTAATATGATATTAAAAGGTTATGAGAATGCCCTAAAAACATAAAGTTACGTAATGATGAACTCTTTGATCCAGCTCAATTTTATAACAAATTAAAAAACATTCTGGAATCAATGGGCAGCTTGCAAAAATATTTCCGGCATTTTTGGGCAAATATAGACCGAATTCACTCTACTAGCCAACACAAGCACTTTTGATGATGAAAATTGAGTCATCTTGGAAGCATAGGACGATCCTGATAAGTCTGTTTAAAAAAGATGGAAATATGACAGACCTAAAATATTGGTAAGTTGTATACCTTTCTTTGCACCAATTATAAAAACATTACAAAAAAGCTTGCCCTTAGACTTCCAAAAGTCTTGAACAACATTTTTTGAGTGTTCCAAATATTTTCAGTACCAGTGAGAACATTCATTTTAAACAAATTCCTAAAACACGCTAATAAAAATTACCTGAAAAACTTTTTTGAAAATCAATAAAGAGAAGAATTTCAATTATAGGTTGATCAAAAATTTTTGAATAAAGTTTTATTGTTTTTATTATTATTTGTTAAAAAAATAAATCTAGGCCAAAATTTACCAATATTTTTTGAAATCTATTCTGTTATTTTGGTAATTTTATGACTCACTCTACAATTTTTATTCGCTCACCTGAAGCAACTTATTTTCTTTGGATTGATTTTAACATAATGTAGTGCGAGTTCCATCTAGTGACTATAAGTGAAATGGTTTTGATACAACCATGGCGTTATTGATTAGAAAAAAATCTCCTAATGCAAATTGTTCGCGCGGCTATCAAAACTAAGTGTCGTGTAGACTGGAATATTTTTAAGTTTGGTTCAGTCTACACTAAAATATGCAGTTAAGTAACCAAGGTTCATGGCTTAATTGTTTAAAAAGTGAATGTTTTAATATGCTAATGTGTTAAAACATAAGTTATATTTTTTGTTCATGGAAATAAACATTTTATACAAATTATTTTTACACATTTTGTATTATTCAAATAATAAAAAATAAGTCTACAAAAAGATACTCGATAAACCACTATGTTACCTCTTCTATACACATAGTTTTACATTGGAAATTTATACTTGCATTAATATCTTTCTTTTTAGCTAGTGATTTTGAAAGTTAATATATATCCTTTGAGATAACATATTTTTTCTTATAAAAATTGGCATTTTAGATTTTCAAAAAGTCTTTAAACCTAAAACAATAAATCTTCTTTAAAATCTCTAACAAAATATAACCTGATACACAAAGGAACATTTGTAGAATTTTTTTATAGTTGAAGTAAAAGATAAATATGAGTTTATCTCTGATTAATTTTCAGGAAATTAGTAGCTATTTTTTAAAAAAATACATATTTTACTACTTGATTAAAAAAAACTTAACTGTATTTAATGCAACCAGATCATTCTATGAATCAATTTTATTTTTATTTTACTTTATTATATTATTAGGTTATTTAAACGCACTAAATATTTTTATTCATTTTATTTGGCTGAGATAAGGAGACTTTGTGAAAAAAAAACTGCTTGAAAACTTTTGAAGTTTGAAGTTTTATCTTTTTATTATTAGATCTTCATAATTATTTATATTAATTAATATTTTTACTTTTGTGTTTTTGTTTTATGTTTTGTGTTTTTCATTTTTTGTAACCATGCATTTTAATGTTATGTTTTAGTTAATTTATTAAATCGTATTCAAAAGATCTGGATTTTATTGTGCATTTTCTTTTTTATATACTTGCATTTTAGCATCATTAAATATCTTTATGAAGGATAAATTTTTTAATTGGTTACATATTATTAACTTATTGTTAAGTTATTATTCAATTGATAAACATTTTTACTATGGAGTTTTATTATTGATCTTAACAGTTTTATTATTGAAAGACTTCCAGGAATGTAAAAACTGGTACTACTGTGAAAGTACTGTAAAAAGTGTAAACAGCTGCAAAAAATTATTTTAGGAATTATAATTAGCATATTCAAACAGACTGCTTAAATATACTGTTACATTATATTGCAATGAGCGGATTTTTCTATTTTTATAGGTTTAAATGTTTTCTATAAATAATTTTTCACACATGTTGGTGTATATCTTTAAAAAAAACTGTGTTTCTCTCTTTTATATTCGTTAATATTCATTTACATGTTGCATGTTCAAAAACAAGAACATTTTGAAGTTTGTTTTTCAAAGTTGATTAACATCTGATACAAGATATCAGGTATACCTTGAATAAGGTTATAATAATCTGATACAAGGTATCTGATGATTATTAACCTTGATGTTAGGGTTAAGGTTATCTAAATAAAACCATGATATATAAAATATATAAGCAAATATTGTAAATTTTAAAACAGGTACCACAATTTTAAAAAGTTGCATTATCGGTATTGGTGATGATGATAATTTCATTTCTGAAAATCCTTTTGCATTTTGATTATATATCAACTTCAGAAACTATTTTTATTTATAATAGTTAATATACTTTTTTAGACGGCTTTTATTTATATCATTTCAAGATATTTTTATAAAACCTTCATGAAAAAGAAAGCATATTCAAAATATAAAAATAATATATTTCTATAAGTTTCCATAAATATTACCTGTTAAAAAAATATCAATAAGATGACACCTTTTGTAAAGTTATGCTTTCTATTTACTTTGAATAAACTAAGATGTAGATGTATATGGTAGTTCTATTGTTTCAAGGTTAAGTTAAGCTTGAGGTTAGATATTCGATCAACAACATATCTAAAGCTCGGCAATTCAACAACCTATGTAAACTAATGTGTGTGTATATTTATGAATTAGAATTTAAAAGTTGAATGAAAATAGAATTTGATGGGAAAGTAGATTTTTTTGTTTTTGTTTTTAGGTATTGGCAGTACTTGACGACTTATCTTCCTGCAACGAGGTTAAAAGAACCTCCTACTACAAGCCAATTTATAATAATTTCAATAGCAGCATGTTCAAAGAAGAATTATTCTTACTTTATTTTTTAATAAAATTACTTATATTTCATAATTTCGTTAAATTATTTTTGGAGATTTTAATGCTAGTTTTTTACTAAACTTTAAGTTAAAAAATTATTTTAAATAAAGGTTTTAAATTTTTTAATAATTAATTTTTTTTCAGGGGTATAATTATAATTGGAGTGTGCATTTTTTACAATAATTTTTTTGCAAATATCAATTTAGTATTATGTTATTAATATAAGAGTATAATCTCAATATATAATTGAAAAACGTTAGAAAACTGGCAAACTGGCTTGCCAGTTTGCGCGTCTTTTAATTAATTTTCGGACAATAATTAATGCCGTGAATTACAACCTATTTCCTTGCATTCCTTAATAATCAATTGGAATGCTAGGAAAGACTTGTGGATTTTGTTGGAATGTTTGGTAGCAATATACATCCTTGAGTAATTTTATTTTATTGATAGATTCACTTAAGGTAGTGTTTTACAAATGCTCATCACAAAGTAGGGAGGAACAACTACCAACTGTCAACAACGGAATTACCGTTTTCATGAATGCAGCAGCATCATGAAAAACTACTTTCCTCCTGACTTCCTTCAATGCGAGGTGAGCGGCAATTATTTCATCATATTCATCAAGTCCCTAAAATAAATTTAAAAGTTATTAAGTTTTTTGAATTCATCAGTTTTTATTTTGAAGCATGTTAATTGGTTTTGCAAAATACTTCTTTTTACAAAAACCGCATAAAAACTATTTTAAATCAGTTTTCTTGTATTTTCCAGTATTTTGTTGGTATTTGATATATTGGATTTTAAGATATATTGAATTTTATCAAAACCTAAGAGATTTTTTTCAAAAAAAATTAAAAAAGGTACCTTTGCTATCATGTTGGATGTATGCCTTTCAGTAAAATTATCAAAGTTGAGGATCAACTTCTTCAATTTAAACTCTTTGCTGATGAAATGTAGAGTAAGTGAAATGAAGAGATCCTCAGGTTTAGTTACGATCAGTTGGATTATAAGCCATTTTAAAGGCTGAACTTAAAATTTAAAAAAGAAATTAAGTTCTAATTTCTATCAAAATTTTTTGTGTTGTTATCAACTTCAACGAAATTGACTAAATGTCAAAATTAGTGGGCTTTCAATAATCGAATTGTTGATTTAATCAACTACTTAGTCGACTAAAAGTCGATTTAGTCGAGTAAAAATCTTAAAATCGTTGTATCTTTTCATGCGATTTAATTTTGCAATCTTTAATTTTTGTTTGCTCATTTAACAACATTTGTATGTACTAATATAACTACTACCTAGTTTTTTGTTTACTCTTTTAAAGTTTTATATGATTCATAACATGTTACCATTATTTATATCTAATTAAACTATCGATTATGTTTTTCTTTTTTTACTAGATTTTCTTATATAGTTTCATAAAAGGTCCAAGCTGGCTTGGGACCCTGAGGCAAAATTAAGTTGTGAAGTTCTAAAATCTAAATCGATACAATCATACTGTAAATATTATTCTAATAATTTTTTTGATATATAGCAAGTATTTAAGGCGGTCCCTAAAATCGTTGAGTGTATCGCTATCGGAGCGATTCTTCTCTCTTCCATTATTAACTACATAATATGATACTAAAAATAGAAAACGAATATAAATTACTTTATTATTTTTATTACAATTTATTTCAATAATATAAATTATTTCCATACTTCAACTAAATCGACTTTTAGTCGATTTCAAAAATGTATTAGTCAATTTTAGTCGACTTTAGAAAATATATTAGTCGATTTAGTCGAAGTATTTAATAGTCGTAACAATAGTCGAATTATTTAATAGTTCTAAAAACATTAGAAATTTTTCAAGATGAAACACGTTTTATCAAAAATTATCAAAAACAGCAGTTTTTTAATAACCTATTTGAACAATTACTCAAACATTTTTTTGTCGTGATCTCCATGTCAGCCTATAACTGACTCTTATGTTGAAATGGATACTAGCCGTGGTTAAATTTAACTAGTATTTTGCCTTTTGCCTTTGCATAGCCTCGTCTGAGTAGGCTGTTACTTTTTGAATTTTTTTTTAGGTATTCACCCCTCTTCTCTTCTTGCTCAGCTGACAATTTATTAAGTTTTTTCAAGTCCAGAGGCTGTTTGGTCTTCAGATGATACCTTGAACTAGATGTGGACGAATGTTGCACTTTCACCTTTTGACCACATTTTCTACTCATAACTAAAGAATAATTTAACTCAGACATAACATCTTTGTCAAAAAAAAGTCTAAAAGTCTATTGTTTAATTTTAACATCTAGATTTTTGTTGTCTTAAATCTAAAAAAGTAAAAAAGAATTCGAAAAAAAATATAGCTTAGCGTTTTAAAGTCATAAGGTTTTTTATTACATTGACTGCAATAAGTAATTACACTTTGTAAATAAAATTAGATTTTATAAATTTATTTAAAATTCAACTTTTTAAATGTGATTTTAAATCGCTGAGCTATTTCTACTCTTTTTCCGATTTCTTTTGTTCAAATATTTTTTGAGTATAAACAGTACAATTAATTCATTGTCATAGTATTTAACTTGTCTGGAAACCCAGACCGTTTTCTATAGGTTTTTTATATGAGGTGACCGGACTCAGAGTACATCATATATTTTTTAAATAACATTTTATGGCGCAGACTTTAATAATTTTAATGAATTCGATGCTGTTTTAGCTACTATTGAGATGTTATTTGTTGTAGACAGACCTCAATTTTAGTGCAAATATTCGGTTACCTAATTTAATTTATCCTAACCAAAGTGAAGAAAGTATATTTATGAGTTTGTTTTCCAAAAAAATTGATCTATATCACAAGGTGACTCGTCACTTCAACGCCAAGCACAAGGACAAGATTACTGATAAAAATTTAGTAAAGAATAAAAGAAAAAAAGATTATTCTTTATCTTATTAGGTTTTAAAATTCTTTAACCAGACTGCAGAAATACTTGTTTCAGGGTATAAATGGTGCTGTGCTATAGGCTGAATTTAACAATTTAAAATCAAGTATAACTATTTCAAGATTTTCAATAAGAAGTTATTACATCTTAGTTCCATAACAAAAATGTTACTGAATCATTTGATAAAAATGCTGAAATTTTTTACCGCTGATTCTACAAAATATTTATGAAACAACATTTCTTTTTAAAACTTAGTTGAAATTGTACTTTTTTTTTCATGTTTTGAAGCACATATATAATATTTATGCAGCAAATCTTGTCTTTGTTTACCTCTTTTATCAATGATATTATAACGTTTAAGCATGTATCCCACTACATTACTAAACAAAACATTCTATTATGACTTAGTGGGAATGTTTTTGGTACCTTTAATTTTACAATTGATTTTAGTCCTAATATGTCTAAGTTGTATCATGAGCAGTATTTATCGTATTTACTTGTTGCTAAATATGCATGATTGTCTTTATAAACACTTTATATACAAGTTCATAGATTTTACATAGCAAAAGATAAGCTGAAAGCTTTCAAGATTTAAAAAAGTCAAACTAAATTGAAACATAAAGAACATCAATTTAAAAAACCTTCTATTTTGGAACAAGAACGTTAAAGAGATAGTGAGATGAATATATATATATATATATATATATATATATATATATATATATATATATATATATATATATATATATATATATATATATATATATATATATATATATATATATATATATATATGTATATATATTGTAAATATCTGGAGTATTGATCACTTATTATATACAGCTGTTGATACCAAAAAAATGCACAACTAGTTATAAGTTTTAAATTCGAGTTTAAAACCGCGCATCAAATATCAATCAAAAATAAGTATAACCGTGCCCAATTTTGTTTCAATAGAAAAATAAAAATTAGTGTGCAGAGCGTATATTAAAATCGCTAAATCAAAATTAAAATCAACAAAAAGTTTAGTAAAAATTAACTATATTATAATCTAATTATAATTAACTATATTTTATTATAAAATTAACTGTATTATAATCTAAGTATAATCTATTTCTAATACAAACTTATATTCTGTAACTATACTCTGTTAAGATTATTTAGGTATACACGAAAAGCCATAGGAACACTAAGTCTTTTGCGATATATCTGAAATTTTTAGCAGAACGAATCTCTTCAGAAAGGTACGTGAGTAAAGATTTTAAATAGTTTATATAACAGTATATAATGATATATACTGTTATATATCATTAGAAAGACGATCAATACAATATTTTAAAGGTAAAAAAGTTATAAAAATTGAACTATTGGTTCAAAAGTTATGCCTGTTTAAGTTCCGATTTTTTAATATATGGAATTGTTGAAGAAACTGTGGTTAAAATTATGTTTTTCTTTACTTAAATTATCATAACTTTGTCGATTCTTACCAAAATACAAATATCTTGGTGTCAAAAGATAGGTGTAAATGTGGGCTACAAATATTTATTAGATAAATATACTAAATATATAAATATAGATTGAATATAGATAAATATACCATAACGAAAAAGCACGACCTGAATGTGGCATCTACATCTGGAGTAGGAACGAATGCATCTGTAGATCAGATCGCTATTGTGAACGAAGTTTCCTGAAGTAAGAAGATAAGTTGTACTGCAACTACAATATCTACTCGTAATGACTCCGTTTGCAATGTGCAATAAATACAAATTCCAGATGAATTTAGCACTGTTGTCCCAAATATTTTGGATCAAGCCATATATGGCCACTCATTTGAAATAGAAAAATTATTGATCATATAATATCTAACTGGCAAGTGCAAACTCACATTGATAGTTATCCAAATAATGATGAGGCCGGCATTTCTTTAAACGTCATTTCACACAAAAACTTGCAAACAACGAAACAATGCGTCGTTGAATAATATACTTTGCCTCTAAGGATCGAGTTTATTGTTTTTGTTGCCGGCTATTTAGTAGTAATATCTAAAGGATTTAACAAATGGGTTGTTACATCCTTCAGATACTACTATCAAATAGCCGAGTTTAGTATCTGAAGAATGTAACAACTGGAAACACTTGTCTGAAATGTATAAACTCATGAAAATAACACTTCTTATAAGAAATTTTACCTTTCATGGATCGACACTAAACTACGATTAAAAACAGGAAAAACAATAGACTACCAAGAGCAACATTTGATTAGAATAAAAACTACAGGGTAGAATAATGTTTTGGGTAGATTGATGAGTTGTACACTTTATTTAGATAAAAAAATTATGGCGTTCAGAGGTACTTTCAACAAACTATATTGGTCCAATAATGGAAAGCTCTTAAGCTTAGTACAACTATTAGTCCAATTTGATCCAGTTATGCGGGAGCACTTGCGGTTAACTATGAAGGGTGATGTTTCAGACCACTACGGCGGAAAAAATATACAAAATGAATTAATAGAGCTGATAGGTAAAAAAGTGAAGTCAGAAATTATATGGCGCGCAAAGAAATCAAAGTATTATTCAATTATCGCTGATTGCAATCCGGACATTTCTCATTTAGAGCAACTTTCACTGACAATTTGTCGATTTATTACCAGATGACGATAAAATATCAGTGAAAAAACGTTTCATAGTAATTTTAACTGTCAATGAGTCTGGAATTGAACGATTGTAGGGGTCAGGGTTATAACAACGAGGCGAACATGAAAGGAAAACATGTTGGGTTTCAAAGGAGAATTTTGGACATAAATCCCTTAGCTGTTTATTTATCATATGCCTATCATGGCTACAATCTCGTACTATGTGATGCCGCTAAGTTGTCTGTAAAATAAGTTACTTTATCTGGGGTAATTCAGAGGTTGTTCACATTGTTATCAGCTTCTGTTCATCGATGGAAAATTTTAATCAATCATTATATACCATTAAAAAGCTTAATGATACACGTTAGGAAGCAAGAATAAGCTGTGTTAAAATAGTCTGTTTTCAAATTAGTGCCATCTATGATGCTTTAAATGCTTAGGCTATTGAAAATCAAAAAACTGATGTTCAAGTCTCTCGTGACGCTACTACTCTAGCTAAACAGTTAAAAGATTTCACTTTCATAGTTTCGTTGATTGTTTGGAATGACATACTTTTTCAAATATCGTTAGTAAATCTCTCCAATCATCATACATGGCCCTCAGTAAATGCACAGAAATGCTGAAAAATTGCTGCACTTTCTTTTAACGGCAAAAGAATTGAACGACGAACTAGAAATCGAACCTGTGTTTAAAGCTACATTAAGAGTTCGATGTATTAAACGTCAAGCTGGAGAAACTGTCTACGATGAGCCACTTCCCCAGAAAAAAATTTGAAGTTGAATTTTTTAACTGTCTTTAGGCTAATTCAATAAAAGATTTGATCAGTTAAGTAAGTATCCAGAATCATTGTTGTTTTTTTTTTTGTACAATATAAAACAGATTCTGGAAACACCTGACCTTGTCGAATTTTGTGGGAATCTCCAATTGAAATTAACTGTGGATTCTAAGCCAGTTATAGACGGTAGTATGTTGTGCAATGAACTCCTAAGACTCAAAGCTTTTTTATATGATAAGAATGTTTTTACCTCCTGTTTTTGCTTTAAATTTTATTAAATATTGCAATTTACAAGAACTATACCCAAATGTGTGAATAGCATTGCAAATATTATTAACTATACCTGTAACAGTTGCTAGTGGGGAGAGGATTTTTTAAAAGCTTAAGTTAATAAAAACCTTTCTAAAATCTACAATACCTTAATATCTAAGTTGACAAACTTAGCAACTTAGTCAATCGAGAATGAAATTGCTGATGAAGTTTATTTTAATAAACTAATAAAAAAATTTGCCGATAGAAAAGCAAGAAAATTTACTTTCATTAGTTTTTCTTTTTAATAAATAGTTATTTATTTTATTAATCATTTAAGTATACTCTTTGTCCTTGGGGCGGTGTAGAAATCTTGCCCAGGGCGCTGGTATTGCTAAAACAATACCAGCGTACAAATAGTACAATACTGCATACACAATACACAAAATCAAACTATATTTCTCTATACATACATTTAAAAATACACATTATTCTCTAACCAATTAATGAAGCAAGTTATGCAAAAGAATTAAAAAGGAGTATAAAGTAACAATGGTAGTATAACAATAGTTTACTAAAACAAACTTAATTTCAAGTTACACTTTTTGTTACAACATCTTTAGATAGCGTGTATTAAAGTAAACACCGCATCAATAAAGTATTAATCTTTAGTTTGCATGTATCAAATTATACCGTTAAAATTGGTTAAAATTTACTAAACTTACAAATCTGCTGTCTGAATTATTAACTTTATTTATTATGTTAGTGTTATCATTTAAAATTAAATGATAACACTACATAACAAAAAAAAAAAATTTAATTGACTAAATAAATAAATAGTTCGAACTTTACTTATTATATGTTCTAAATTGTCAATAGAAAAAAAATCAACAATAACTCAGTAAAAAGCAAGTTTTTAAAAGTTGTTTATATAAATGAACAACTTTAAAAAACCTTTGTAGATGCACAACAATCTACACGACAACATGACATAATAAAGATGCACAACAATCTACAAGACAACATGACATAATAAAGATGCACAACAATCTACACGACAACATGACATAATAAAGATGCACAACAATCTACACGACAACATGACATAATAAAGATGCACAACAATCTACACGACAACATGACATAATAAAGATCTATAATTAAATACTGAGAGCAAACGACTAAAGATTAATGTAAAACTTTGTAGATGCACAACAAAAAAGACTAAAAAGCACAACAAAAGGACTAAATAAATAAAGAACAACAAAAAAACTGACTTATCCTCTCAAAAGCATCATCTAAAAAATAATTGAAAAACTTTTTTTAATAAAATAACACAAACATTTGTCAAGACTATATCTACTGATCTTAAGTTAAAAGAAAGTAATGGATATTGAATGTATAAAATAACTAACTGATATTAATGGCTGATGCCATTGGACTCCTTTGAGCCGCTAAAACAATATAACAAGTGTTTTTTATTAATACTTTACATTTATTATACATAAAAGTTGAATAATGTTATATATGTTAAATATATAAGTTATGTTCGACCATATTTTATTTATTACAGTAAAAAGATTAACAGTTATTGACTGTGCAAAAAAAATCCAGCTTTTACCTCAACTTTTTTAAAAAAAGATGCATTATACAACCAGTAGTAGCATATTGCAATTGTTATTGAAGAGACTTAGAATGTAAGATCAAATATGTTTTAATATTACTAATATGTCAGTTACATTTTTAGAAAACTCAACTTTAAAGAAAATTTCACTTTTCGAAACATTCCTTTGATAACTATACATTGAAGTAAAGCAAATAATTTCTTTTTAAAATTTTAATAAATAGGAAACAATATTGAAAACTATTATCGTTATTATTACTTTCTATTTGAGTAGAAAGTTTAATCACTTTAATCACGTGACTTTATATTGCAGAAAAAAAAACGCAGTTCGTTTTTGAAAAATTTCGTCCAAAAAATATATGAAACAATTTTAGGTAGGTGTCGAAAAATGAAATCCACCCATAAAAACTACAAATTTAAATACATGTTTTGGTATCGTTTTTTTTAGAAAAGAATTTAGAATATTTATTTAAGTGAAGACGACATTCTACTTTTGAGTTGAAAAAGTTATTTACATTTAAATGATTCAACTTTGTTAAAATACCAGTTAAATTAGATAATTTATCCGTCTTCACACGAAAGTAGGTTCTGCAACTATTTATTAATAATATGTATGTAATTTTAATTTTTTTTCTAATCATTAATTTGGGTAGGTTTTTTGTTTTTCAACTGGTGATTTGTAAAATTGCTCCCGTTTTACTAACGTTAGATAGCGCACTCAAAGATATGTGCGTAAGACTATTTTTTTATGTGGAAAAAAAATGTGCACGTAGATGGTCTTTACTTGAATAAAAATATAGATATCTTCGCAGTCGGAAAGTCACGTGGTTATGCAAAATAACAATAGCGCAAGTTGTTACCATCTTGGATGGGGGAAAACAAAAGATTAGTTGAGTTAATAAAGCAGGACAATTATTACGAAAAAGTGGTTTAAAGAGTTTAAAAAAGAAATATCGGTTTATGAATATTTTGAAAAAACATATTTACAAAACATATATATATATATATATATATATATATATATATATATATATATATATATATATATATATATATATATATATATATATATATATATATACATATATATATATATATATATATATATATATATATATATATATATATATATATATATATATATATATATATATATATATATATATATATATATATATATGTTTTGTAAATATGTTTTTTCAAAATATAAGAATGACTAAATAGTAAAACTGATGAAGTAAAAAAAAAAATTACTTGATTGTTCAAAAACCAATGATAAAAAACAAATATGGTTAAAAAAAGCAGTTCTCAAAAAGGATAAAGCTGTGTCTTAAGCAAAGTATAAAGAAAAAAATAAAGAAAAAATTTAACTTTATCAAAAAAAAATTAAGCTTTTAATAAGTTTAAATATAAAAGCATGGATTTCATTGGAAAAAGCTGTAGAAAAGTTTGTAATAGAAGAATCTTAAATAATAAATAATAGAAGAATCTTAAAAATTAAAAGTGCTTTTTGCTCAAACTAATTTTTATTTTGTCATCTCTGGTATGAAATGTGACAAAAAAAACTTATTTTAAAACAAAGTTAGAAGAACCAAAAGAAGAAATTTGACTACTTTTACTACTGTCTTTTGAGCAAATTTAATGCCAAACAATCTTTAAGTAATTTGAGTAATAATTTTAGACCTATTTACGTTATGTGGCTGTTAAAAACAAAACAAAAAAAGAATTGATGGTAAAAATTCAGAATACAAGACTAAACAAATTAGTAAAACGACAAAAAAAAACATTCCTTATCAAAAAATTTTAATAATCCATCTGATTTTGTAGGTATTATTTTCAACATTGTATTAGCAAAAAAAATTCTCTTAAGGTATCTTTGGAATGTGCACAAGTTGTACAAACTGATCGAATAAGTGGAAACTAACCACATTCTATGTTAAGCATGATAATGAACCTGGTGAACTACGATCATTTCTTTTATTAATTAATTTTGAAAAAAGTAATCATATTCTTTGTAGCAAGGATCATGAGGTTTTTTTTATTTAATATAATTTTATGTTATTATTTAAACTTAAATTATTTCCTTTATTAGTAAAATCAATAAAAATATGTTTTAATAATCTGTTTTTACTGCATTTGAGTGATTTTTATCTTTTTTAATGGTATTAATTATATTTTATGAGTTTACATGTACCCATTTTGTTTAATTAAAGAGTATTTTTATATTTCTTATCAATATTTTTTATCTTTATCGGTTATGCTAAACTACATTTTATTATAGATATAAAAAAAAGTTAAAATATAAAAAGAAAAGAATCCAGAAACGGAGGGCTATCCCTAGGCTAGGTTAATATTATATTTCATTAACTGCCTATAAAGTAAAATAAAGAATCCAGAAATAGGTTAACCTTAGGCAACATGACAGCTTACAGATAGAGTGCAAAGTCCTATGGCTTACCTTCTCGTTGGTGCACTTCGTTACGTAAGTTAGATAAGTGTTAACATCTAACTTATGAACGAAATAGCCAAGGCAAACTTTGTTTAAACATTTTTGAAGACTAGAAAGTGTAGAAATAAGTACTGTATGTCAGTCAGAATTACATTTGTGTGTGTGTATATATATATATATATATATATATATATATATATATATATATATATATATATATATATATATATATATATATATATGTATATATATATATATATATATATATATATATATATATATATATATAAATTATGTTTGTGTATTCTACAAATAGAGTGATCAATGTTCTTTAAGAACAGAGCAATAATAAATTAGTAAAAACACTAATTTATTTTTTTCTTCTACAAATTGTTTCACCATCAGTTACTGATGGTAAAACAATTTGTAGGAGAAAAAAATTAGATAAGTGTTTTTACTAATTTATGTATATATATATATATATATATATATATATATATATATATATATATATATATATATATATATATATATATATATATATATATATATATATATATATATATATATATATGTGAAAACTTTTTATTGACAACTTTTTTTATTTTAAGATAAATTTTAGATATGTTATCTATAGGTATTTGTATGGATCTGAGTTTTTCACTTAATAATGAATTAAAAAAATCAAATAAAAATTATTTCTATTTAGTTTTTTTGAATATTTTTGTTTCAAATAACATAAATATTTAAACAATAATTGTTTTATTGTTTAAAATCTTCAAAAATTTTAAAAACATATTTTACTGTTATTTGATCAGTTAATGGTCCGTGTTTGCAAAACACCGAAAAAAATTATGTTGGCTATAAAAATAGCCTTAACACCCTAATTTAAGGAAAATTTTATTTAATCTAAATCAAATATAAAAAATGTTTAACTAATCCCTCTGTCTCCCGCGACGATTTCGAGCAAAATGAAAATTAGGTACCAAAAGTGCGCCAAAAAATAGACACCCTACTTCAAAATTATTTTTGATGAAGTTCGGCAGGTGCATAGATAGATGAAAAACTTAAAAGAAAGAATAGTATAGAAAAAAGAAAGAGCATATCTTTGACATTAATTTTATCCCCAAAGTACAACAAATTTTTAGCTATCAAAAAGCTCAATAATAAAGTCATCTAGTAAAATAATAAATCTAATAGTAATAAAGTTTAACTATTCTAGTTTCTAAAAATAACCTAAGTTGATGTCAAATTCTAAAAATTTTTCCAACTAAACACGTCTTCACTACGCTAACTAAAAAAACGCTAACTAAAAAAATCTTAAAAACTTGGCACAGTTTTTTAGCACAAAATTCGGTTACTTAAAATGCGTATTTCCACGCACCTACTTCAGAAGAGATATAGTTTTAAATTTAGTTCTACTAAAGTGTTTCATGTATGCCAATGATATTTTCACTAATGTAATATTATATTAAACAATATATTATTAATACTGTAATATTTTATTTTTAAGTTAATTAATAATAATGATGAACTTAAAAATATAAAATCTTCTTACAACTTAAAATATTATTAAAATATTATATTTATAGTATAGTATTTTATCATATTATTGAAAGTTATAAGAAGAGATATCAATTACCATATGCTATTAATAAATGATATTATCATTTACAAATGCAAACTGTACCTGGTATGTGTTTGTTATCTCATAATATATGTGATATATGATAGAATAAATCTATCTAGATAGAATAAATTTATGTAAAATTAATTTAACTATATTGTTATTGCTGTTGTTATTATTGTTGTTGTAGGAATACCTTCATTACAGTTTGCACTGATATGTTGATATATGTAATCATGTTTTAGCAGAAAAATATATCTTGTTCTGCTAAAGCATTATTATATTATCAACATATCAGTGCAAAGTGTACTAGAGATGCATCTGTTTTCGCAAATTTAAACTAGATGTTTTGACTTCAGAGCATGTTTAGATGAAAGAGGCTATCAAATGCTACTCGTATCAATGTGCAGCAAATTTGTTTCTAGCCCAATTAGAAGCAAAGTTATAGTAATTTAAGTGATCAAAATTTATGATGGACATCTTAACAAAAAATATAGTGCATATTCTTGTGGATTTTATAAAATAAATTTGGAATATAGTCTATATATTAACATAATAAATATTTGTTACTATATATTATAATAAAAATTCACTTTTTTAAACGTTTTTCTTCTATATAATATAGATAAAAAAGGCTTTAAAAAGTGGGTTTTTATTCACAGTTTTAAAATTACGTAAAATCTATAATAAAAATGTTTATTATATTAATCATTATATACATAAATCATCATTTTGTTTATATTTCTTTCGCACAGCATTTTTTTTAATACTTTGACTAAAATAAACTTTAAGAAAATGTTGATCGCGTTAGATTCTAACAGCTTGATTCTGACGCATTAGAAACTGATTTCAAAAGGTTAGAGACTATCAAAAATAAAATATTGACTAACATATATGCGCAATCTAGAATTGGAATATTGGCGTAACAAAATTTTATTATTGCTACTTAATCTAACTTGATCAGTTTATGTTTTTTATATTCGATTTTGACATAAGTACTACTATGTATTCAAATGTATTTAGAAAGTCATAGTCATGTAATACAATAAATTTTCAATCCAACAAAGACTCAGACCGTTGACCTTACTCTTGCTTGTTGCACAAAAGGAATTTTAAAGCCTTTCTTGATTATAAATCACGCAAAATGCTTTACTTTAGTCTTTTTCATTGTTACTTCAATCTGGTTCATCTCTCCTACGCTAATATTGTTTGGGCTAACACACACAAAACTAAATTATTAAGATTACAAAGCCTACAAAACCACGCATGTAAAGCAGTTAACTATTTAAAGAGATTAGAAAACCTTTCCCCTGTAATGAAATACATGAATGTGTTAAATATATAAAAAGTTAACACGCTTCAAGTATTGATATTTATGTATAAATATAAGAATAACTTTCCAAATATGTTTTCTAATATTTTTACATCGGCGTTTTTACAAAAATCTTCGGTCAAATTCTAATTATAACTATCACTTAAGCAGTATAAAGTCACAAGTGTCAAAATTCTTAATTATTTGCCAAGGCCCGTCATTAAGGAATCAATTGAAAAATAACAGTATAAAAAATTTAAAAAAGCCCTTTCTCTTTTAAACGACAAATGAAATTGCATCTCCTTAATTTCTGATATATATGTAAGTATGTTTGTATATGTGTGTGTGTTTATGTGTATATGTATATACGAATATGTATGTATGAGTTTTTATTTTTCTCGTAGTATTTTACCAGAAAAAAATTTTTATTTTTAATTTACAAAAGCCATATGGGTTTTAAATGTTATTGTAAAGGGGCTCTATGAAAAGATTGTGATGACACCAGTCATCCGTATCTTGTTTGAGCCCCTGTCTGTTTTATATATATTCTTTGTGTAACGTAAAAGTTTCAATGTAATTTTATTATTTTATTTATATATGAACAGCAAAATATATTATTAAAAAATATACATATATTATTGGATAAACGTTACATAGTTCTTTTTATATATGAAAAAATTCTTTTATTGCAAAAATAAGTATTGTGCTTATGAAATTTACCTGTTTATTTCTGCTCTGTAAACCGTGATAATAACTTTCAAATTTTTATGAAAGCAGGTAATAAAAGTTGCCTGACTTTCGTTCTCAAAGTATAAAAAAAAAATTTTATACAATATATAATTTTCAGTTAGAAAACTTTTTAGAATTTGATATCAACATAGATTATTTTTAGAAACTAGAATAATAAAACTTTATTACTGTTAGGTTTATTATTTTACAAGATTGTTTTATTACTGAGTTTTTTGTCTAAAACTTTGTTGTACTTTGGGCATGAAATCAATGTTGAAGATATAGTCTTTCTTTTTTCTATACTATTCTTTTTTTTTAAGTTTTTCATTTATCTATGCACCTGTCAAATTTCATTGAAAAATATTTTGTAGCAGTGTATCACACTTTTAGTACCTAATTTTCATTTGCACGAAATGGTCGTGAGAGACAGAGGGGTTAATTAAACATTTTTTTTATTTGATTGAGAATAAAAAATATTTTCATTAAAAATTGAAAATTTATTTTTTTACTTTATTTACTTATTTATGTTCTTTACCGTTTAATAAAATTTACAATAAAAAAGATCGTACACGTATAATAAATAGCCGGAGCAAGAAGAAGACGTATATTGTCTTATCGCCGAGCTTCGTTTATGTTGTAACTTTCAGTTTATGTAACAAGTTAAAATTAAAATTTAAAAATTTAAAGGTTGAAGATTATAATGTAAAACACAATATATTACAATTAGTAAATCGTATAAAAGTATATATTCTTTTGTTTAATTATTTATTTTTATTTCTTATAAGAAGAAAATAAGTAACAAATCAAGACAGAAATAAGTGAATAATGATGACTTTTTTCAATTTAATAATTTTAGGTACTTATTTTATATATATATATATAATAATATTTTAATAATAATATTTTATTTTAATAATAATATTTTATATATATATATATAATAATATTTTATATATATATATAAAATAATGACAGAGATAAAGCTTTATCAGATAAGCGAGGAGGGGGGGGAGGCTCACGTCCCTCCCTAACGTCGATGTAAACACCACTTGTATACGTAAATTTTTGAATAACATAATTTTATATTGTATACTAATTGAATTCATTTTAGTAAAGCTAAAAATATTTACAAAAACAAGTAATTTTTATGCAAGGGTGTATCAATCCATCACCACCACACCACCTTCATTGTTAACATACGCCTCTCAAATACTTTGGTGGTTTAATATAAATTTATAACAACTTTTTTGTGTATTTAAACTATTGATGTCTTGAAAAAAGATTTTTTTTCATAAGAAAGTGTTCAATTTTTTATGGTAAAGATAGTAATTTGTTGCCCTCTCTATCCCCCTGGATACGCCCCGTGGTTAGTGGATAAAATATATTTGTAACCCACTTTTACGCCTATCTTTTGATATCAAGATATTTGTATTTTGATTAGAATTGACAAAGTTATGACTATTTAAGTTAAAAAAAATTTTTGTAACCACAGTTTGTTCAACAAATCCATATATCAAAAAATCGGTACTTAAACCATCATAACTTTTAAAGGAATTGTTCGATTTTAAAAATTTTTCACCTTTAAAATACTGTATTTAAGCAATTTGAAACTTTTACTCACGTACCTACAATTTGTCGTATAAAAGATGACAGAAATTATATGCAAGTCCAAAAAAAATTTTTTTTTTTTTTTTTTGTTAGAATGTTTATTTTTGTGTAGCTGTAAATTAGTAATACTGAAACTTTCAGTCTGAAGGGAAAGACTAATATCCTAATATTAAGGTCAATAAGTTTATGTTTATTAAAACATCACGTAGTTTTACTTTTAATAAAATATATTTATAATGTATAAATTGGAGAATTAAATTCGAAAACATTTTGTTATAATTATTGTCAGTTTATTAAGTTTGAAATGATCTTTTATAACTTCAACATAATTTATTGTGCGTGTAAATATATTTAAGTTAATCAAAAAATTATAAAATATAGTCATAGGATTAAGGTGGTATGGTCAAAAATACCAAAACAAAAATATAGTTTCTTGAATATAATTTTTCTTGGTATTTTCAGGTGCTCTGAAAATTTTAGAATTGTTTATTTTTAGTTATAAACTGTTTAAATGTTTCTATTTATTATTTAAAATGAACTTAAACGTATTTCTCTATTTCAAAGACGTTTAAAAGACGTCTTTTTTACCTCTGTGCCCACTGGGTTAAACGTATTTCTCTTTAATAGAATCGAATAAAAACATACTGTTTCTTATTGAACTGCAATTTTCTAAAATAAGCAATAATTTTCTGAAATAAGATTTCAGAAAATACTGAGTGGATAGTTTGTCATAAAATTTTTATAACTAGACCACTTTATTGTACTGAAATATTATTTTCTTGTCATGAGTTAGTCATAAAGTAGATTAAATGCTAATGTTATCTTTTTTAGTTTTTAATGTTAAATATATCCGGAATATAATTCTTTTTTTATTTTATTTTTTTTTTAATCTTATTTTTTTAGTGGAGAATAAAATATATTATTTCTTATCGTATAATATAAAAATTTGTTACACTAAATAAATATTTATTTAAATGTTTATTTAGATATTAGTAATAATCCTGGTAAATATTATTAAAAGTATTGCAAAAAAAAACTAATAAATTAAAGCATTATAGGAATTAGGATAAAACAAAAAGGTTAAACCGAGATCAAGATGGTTTTATAAATTACTTTATAAAATGTTTAATTTTAAAATTTTTCAGTTTTGCTAAACTTAGTTTTGCTTCAATGAGTACCTTGTTATATTATAAGGACACTCAAAATTTGAGCTTTTATATGATCTACCATTATCTCAATACATATTGGTGAGTCTCTTGACTTTTTTAGGGCAAAACTCGGGTCCAAAAGTAAAGTTTTCAATTTTCTACTTTCTATTAGATGCACTTCTTCCAACGTTTGTAGCAAGAAATAAAGCATCAAAATCATGCTGGATAAAGTGGTGTAGTGCAATCTTTGATACTTTTTAGTATCTTGGGTTCTTATCAGGGCCACCATCAACTGTCAAAACTAAATTTGTTTTAGCCAATCAATTAATATCATTTCTGGTAATGATTTCAAATTCCTTGAGTGTAAGCAATCTTTAAAAATCAAGACCATGGCTGAATAAAGTTGATTTTAAGTGTTTTTTTTATCTGTTTGCTATATTGTTCGGTTCGTAATATCCAACTGCTTTTTGGTTTCTAATACCATTAGAAACCAAAAACCATTAGGCTGATTTTAGATTTCAGCATACACCGATGGAATTAATTTGCGTCCTGCAGCCATCACCCAATCATGATCAGGTAAGTTGACTCTGTACTTAACGTACATAAATAATAAACTTTTTATTTTGGCAGCATTCAATGCAATCGGAACACGAGCTTTATTATCTTGACTCACAAAACATACTTCATTCATTCCTAACATGAACGCTAACTCTTCTAAGTGACTCATTGTAGCACCACAAAATTAGCCGTCGATATGTTCATCGTGCTTATCATTCTGTGATCTAATTAATTTTACTGGTACTGTTAATAAACAAGACTGACCTTCAAGAAATGAACTACTCTTTGATAAGAGACGAAGGCAAAGCCACGTTTACTAATTATGAAGCCATTCATTTTCAAATGTTCAGTCAGTTTGTCTAACGTTTTGATGCTTCTATATACATTACTATTTCGTTTTTCATGAGATTCCAATCCATGCATAGCAATACTCACAATAGTTTTAAGTAGTAAAGACTGATTTTGTTTGATTCTTGGCCTATCAGGCTTGTCTCTAGCATTCAAAGTTATGCGTAGTTTTGAATTATCTTCAAACAAGTATTGGAATTTTGTTTTCTTCAGTTCTCTTGCTTCTTTTTCTCTTTTCTAGTCAGTTATCTTTTTATTCAACTGCTAATCTAAATTGTCTTTTTTTTTTGTTGTTTTTTTTTCAATTCAGTATCTTTTCATATGAAAAGCAATCAACATTTTTGTCGCTTGTACAAACCGAGTAAATCAGAACTCAGAATTTCAATCAGTGCTACAATTGCAGTTGGGCTGGGGCAATTCTTGATGTTTCTGAGTGGGAAGTGATAGGTCCAGGTTCTAATTCTTTTTTAACAATAACGGTACCTTCTTTATCAAACTGCAAAATTGAAGTCGGAAGATTTTGGTTAAGCACCTTTATGTTTGAGGGTTTATTAGTAGATAACGTTTGTTCAACCTGAAATGTAAGGAATGTTCCTTTTTTGCTTATGGAAATAGCGTTTAGTTCATGCAGCAAATGATCCACAAATGATCCGCTTTGATTTGTAAATTTATATCAACTTTTATTTTATTCCACTTCTGAATCAGTGCTTCTTGAGTAGCCTTTTTTTCTCTTTGAAGGATATGCTGAAACATACGCGTCAAAAATACGCTAGTATATTTTATTTTTATCCATAATCCAGAAGTTCATTTTATGAAAAGAATTTATCGGAGTTTACTAATTAGAGACGCATAAAAATAATTGAGAAAAAAAATTTAAAATGTGATCGAGAAATATTGAATACTTATGTTTAAACAACTACTTGTAAATAACTATATATATATATATATATATATATATATATATATATATATATATATATATATATATATAAGGCCGGCGCGATAGGGGGGTGTGTAACACCCCCCTCATCAATGACTTTAAGTCGGCAAATTTGACCCTTAGTCGGCAAATGTGAACCTTTTTGACTAGTTAGTCGGCAAATGTAGACCCTGGTTAGTCGGTAAGGTCAGTCGGCAAATGTCGTTATGGCAGTCGGTAAATTTTAAAAAACGAGGACCTTTATTTTTTTTTTTTAGACGGCAAAAGTTTAATGGCACCCCCCACCCCCCCCACCCCCACGTGACTCCTACTCGCGCCGGCCCTGTATATATATATATATATATATATATATATATATATATATATATATATATATATATATATATATATATATATATATATATATATATATATATATATATATATATATATATATTATATATATATACAGTGATGGAAAAAATAATAAATACACTATCTAAAGTTTTATAAAAACCCGTTTTATTCACAGCAATTGATGTTATCTGATACTAATTTTTCTTTTTTTATAAACCTTATTGTTAGAAATTATATATTTTTTTAAATTATGATTTTTTTTTCAATTTTTCTTATGTTACTAACAATTTTGTATAAAGTAGCCGGAAATTTACTGGAAAAAATGATAAATGCAGAAATGGTTTATTTGATCGTATATTTGAAAAAATCAAGAAAATTCAATGTTTATAAATACAATTATTTAAAAAAAATAATTAAAAACAATTATAAACAAAAACAAACTTCTTTTTTTCTGACAAAAGTTTATCAATCACTTCACAAAAATTGCCTAATATTTTGTTGCATGTCCTTTATTTTTTTTAACTTCGATTAGTCTTTTGGGCATGCTGTTGACCAATTTATGGCATGTTGATAGTGGAATAGCGTACCATAATATTTCACAGCCTCCCACAGATCCCTTTTGTTCCGAGGTTTTTGTTTTGCTACCTCATCCTTTACAATTTTCCATAAATTTTCTATGGGTTTAAATCAGGCAATTGTGCTGGCTAGTTCAGTTGTCTTATAACATTATTTTGGAACCATCTCTTTGTGATAAAGGCTGTATGTTTTGGATCGTTATCTTGTTGAAATATCCAGAGCAGCGGCATGTTATCCTCAGTATAAGGAAGCATTATTTTTTCAAGTATGTTAGTAAAAATATCAGCTGTCATAGTGTTTGTTATTAAGTAGATAGGACCAATACTAGATGACGAGAAACATCCCCACACTATAATGCTTCCACTATCAAATTTAACTGTTTTTTTAGTGTAATGTGAGTCAAACTCTTTATTTGGTGGTCTGCGGACAAACTGCTTACCATCTGATCCAAAAATAATAAATTTAGATTCATCTGTCCACAAAACTGCGCCCCATTTCTTATTTGTCCATGCAGAATATTTATGACAAAACTCTTTCCTTGTTTTTATATGTCGTTTTTTCAATAAAGGCACACGTCTAGGTGATCTTGAAAACAAGTTAGCTTCAACTAAACGTCCTCTAATTGTTCGTACTGTTACATTTAACTCTAAGTTTTTTTTAATGGTATTACTGGAGATAAATGGATCTTTTTTAGCTTTACGAATAATTAATTTATCTTCTCTGTAATTTGTTTTTCTTTTGCAACCTCTAGTTTCAACACATATTTTTGGTTAAAGAGCGTTTTGAATCATTCCAACAGAACGCTTAGTTATTCCTGAAATCTCTCTATAAGATTTTCCACTGCTTTTTAGCCGTTGAATTACTAAGAGCTCAGCTGAGGTGCAATGTGACTTTCTACCCATAATATTCTAAGTTAGAACTGTTGTATGAATTAATTTACTAATATACATACTAATATCACCATATCATATTTTTAAATATTGAAAATACTTACAAATTAAAAGTAAGAGGCAGTAAAAGTAAGAGATCTCTTAACTTCAGCAATGTTTTTTACTCTAATTGTAATTAATTAACTGAAATGATATTAATTTAATACATTAGTAAACTGTATATAAATAACTGAGCATACATAAAAAATTTAATTATTAACATAACAAAATTATTGAACATAGTTTATGTTTCAAAATATAAAGTAAAATATTATTCAGTAGCGTAGGAAAGTCATATCAGTTTGAGGGAAAGTGACTAAAACAGCCAGGGTTGGAGATTTGAAGGTTAAGGGCAAGGGAAGTGACCCTCCTCCTAAATAAATATGGAGGAAGATGCTATTACCCCCTCTAAATCCTCTTCCTAAGAGGTATTAATAATAACCGGAGTCAAACACATGTTTGAAAAGTAATGACAGTTGAAAATTAAAAAAAAACAAAAAGATTAATCATTACTGCATTTATTATTTCTTTAGTAAATTTCCGGCTACTTTATACAAAATTGTTAGTAACATGAGAAAAATTAAAAAAAAAATTTATAATTTAAAAAATATATAATTTCTAACAATAAAGTTTATAAAAAACAAAAATTAGTATAAAATAACATCAATTACTGTGAATAAAACGGGTTTTTATAAAGTTTTAGATAGTGTATTTATTATTTTTTCCACCACTGTATATATATATATATATATATATATATATATATAATATATATATATATATATATATATATATATATATATATATATATATATATATATACACATATATATATAGTATTTATTATAAAAATACTTTATTATATTAAATATTTGTTGTGATGTCACACTTCTTCAACCCCTTCACAAGAGTCGGGACCTCTCCCTCCCTTATATGTGTGACGTCGTTTATGGACAGCCCCTAAGCCCTAAGTTTAGCGTAACTTTAACGCAGACTTAAATTACGCAAGAATTACAAAAGTTTTCTGTACTTATTTTACGTAAGTCAACGAAATTTTAAGTACTTTATTTTACGTAATCAAACAACAATCAGTTTCAGTGAACTTACGCAGCTAAGATTTTTGCTAAAACGTTTTTAAATATTTAACTAACAATTTTGCTAATATATATACTTGTCTGGCGAGGGGTTAGAACCGTAGAAAGAATCTGGCTTATGAGGAAACATCTTCAAATAGTTACCCATCTAAACTGTATAAATATCTACTTTTATACTATAACGTAAGTACAATTACGCTTTTTTGATGTTTAAATGTGTCTGGCAAGGGGTTGCCACCATGATATATGTCTATCAATGGATAGCATAACTTCTAATACTACTCTAAAGAAAACTATAACAAAATTACATTTTAACATAAACTTTATTTTATTTTCACATACTTTAGACGGTATTTTAAACACCTTTGGTATAAAACAGCAGTCAGTTGTATTGAAAAGACACCACCCAGCAGGCATTTAGTCCAAAAAATACACAGTGGGAAATCACATGGCCAAAAATCAAAAAAGTGGCTATGTTCAATCATAATATTAGATAGTGGGTTTTGTTACTAATATCCTCACTATGAATTTTCCAATTTATGAAATCCTAAACGTGACAGGATCAACGGTAGTGGCTTTTTGAAGTTAGGTTTTTAATGAGTTTTCGATAAAAATTCTCAAGATGCTGGATTTTAGTAATTTCTATTTTTTTAATATACAAATCATTAAAAATTGAGAATATATACATCATTGGAAAGGTGACAGTATAGACTGTTAAAAACAAAAAATTTCTTGATAAAGTTAGTACTACAATATTTAGCATTGAAAGTATAAATTTCATCACAAAGATACTAAATTTTAACTTTGATTAAATTAAAAAATTGTGCCAATTTTTACCTTTTCCATATTTTTATATTTTTTAGTGTCTACTAACTACCCTGAATTAAAAAATTGTACCAATTTTTACCTTTTCCATATTTTGATATTTTTTAGTGTCTACTAACTACCCTGAGAAGTGTAGCTGCGATCATCCGCGATCTTGAGCGTTAAATAATTTTAAAAAATTGATGTTTTTTTAAACGAATAAAAATTTAATTTTTTTTTTCATTCATTACAAAAAGTAAAAAAAAAAAAACTACTTTAAGACATGAAAGACCAAAGTAAATTTTTTCGTGATGTTATTGAAAGGAAAAAAGGTATTTTTATTTTAATTTTATGAGTTTATGCTTTTAAAATACATAATTAATTTAAAAAAAAATAATTCTAAAGTGCATTTTTAATGTCCCACTAATCGACCAAAAACCACAAGAATTTCTAAATGTTGTTAAAAAATTTCTTTTTATTTTGTAAGTTTATTGTTGTGAACTAAGATAATGGAGGAAATCAATTTAATGTTAATATAATGTTATATTATATTTTCAGGTTTCGAAAAATGCTTTTGAAAATGTAAATAATGGGTCTAAATACATTGTTACTAGAAGTCAAGTCAGAGAAGACAAAACAAATGTATTAAGAAAGAGATTAAAACTAACTCTTGTTGTTGCACTATGACATGCATCATATCAAAAAAAAAGAAATGATTCAAGTTTGGCTTAACTAATTTTCTAAAACAATTGATTTAGTTGAATCACCAAGTAATCAAGAGAGTTTAATAAATCAAACAGCAAAAGAGGTCGACCAACAAAAATGCCTGATGAATCAAGTTCTCGAACCAAAAGACAAGTAATAGAATTTGATTCAAAATCATTTGATTCAAAAACGGAATCCGTCAAAATATTGTTAGTGGCACGAAGAAAAGCATTTTAAAAACGTGAATAAAATTAAGTCAAATTATTTAGTGTCGTTTCAAAGAAAGCGTTACGAGTTGTTATTGCTTTACTCTAAGCTAACCACATTGCAAGAGAAAATGACGTCTGAAAAAGCTTTTGCATATTTATATTTCATGGATAATAAACTTTCAAGACGTGTTTAGAAAAATACCCATAAAGAAGCACCATTCAGATTTCTATCGTAACTTCCAAAATAAAAAACGAGCGCTTACCTTTAAAAACATCCATTGAAGTTACTGAAACAAAGGCCAAGGTTAAACTACAGAATCTTATGGATCACACATCCAAGTGGCTTGCAAAACTACAGGAAAAAAAAACTTTAAATCATTGGGTTGTAAACTTAATATGAACATAACTTTCAGAAAATAAAAGATTATTCGATGAAAGTTAAAACCTGTCAACGAATTTAAGTTTAGTATAAGATAGCAGCAAAAATCTTTTTTTGGACTCATTACCCTCATTTTTGGGTGGAAGAGGGGCTTAATTTTTTGGGTATTTTTAATCTCGGGCTTCAATCACCGCAAATTTTTTGCAAACCATTATACTTTGACTTAAGCATGAACATAACAAGTTTGGAGCCGTAGAAAATCATCAATTATTTAAACAATGTCTAAAAGTATCACATATAAAAAAATTCAATTGGTGGGCCAGTGCTTAAGTGGATTTCCCCACCCTCCTTGATGCGCCTATAAGCAAGTTAAACACAAAAATAAAAATTATTATATTAAGTCTCTACTTTACTCAAATAAAGCTTAATATCCACATTAATACAATGATTATATTTTTGGCCACCTATTTCAATGAAATGTTCCCACTGTGCGATGTTCGGAAAAAAATAAAAATGGTAGCTTATCAGTTTGATAAAGTATCAACAAGTATTCTACATCCTAATATTTATACTTTTTCTGGCCAGATTTTTAAAACGCTTTAATTGTATTGTGATTCTGTTTTACGCTTTGTAATAATTCTAAATCAAAAGATTGGAATGATCTACTTAATTACTATCATTTACCAAGATCAAAAAGTGTACAAAAAACACTTTAATTGTATTGTGCATCTACTTTATGCTTTATAATAACATTAAATCAAAAGATTCAAATGGTCTAGTCAAATACTATAGTTTACCAAGATCAGAAAGTGTAAAAAAACCGAAGTTGTTTAAAACAAGTATATAAAAAGAAAGCCAAAAAATAAACAATTTCCCAGACATTTACATTCCAGTTTATAATAAGAAAAAAGGTGTGAAAAAAACTGACTAACTAAAATAAAACTTGAATCAATCTTAAAAGCAAAGAGATATACTGAAACAAAAATACAATTCAACAAAGAGAAAAAAAATAGTTATAAAAATTGTAAAAAGAATCCTTCACATACACAAGTTCAAAAATAAAATTTTCAAAATGTTAAAATTGCTTTTATCTTGAAAAAATTACAATGGGAGCAAACTTTCTATCCCAAAACAACTCACTTTAGAACCCCATCACTCTGCTCAAGAATAAAATTAAAAAATATATCTACTGCTTCAATGAGTATATCATATATATCATATATATTGCTACAACTGTATAAAACTTCAAGTACCATAACGAGTAGTTCTCAAGTTATTTGTTGACGCATGTTAAAAAATAGCATTATGAGAAAAAAAACTAATTTAAGATAATTAGAAATAAAAAAAGATTAAAATATTAAAACAAACTTTTATTTTGTTTCTAAACATTTGTTATCTCCTCAATGTAATAGAAGTAGTCTAATTTTATAAAAGTCTAAACGTATAAAAGTTTTTTTATAAGCTTTATTTAACTATTTAAATTCCAGACAGAAATTAATATTTGTGTTTAGCGAAACTGAAAAATTTTAAAAATATAAATTAGTATTCCATAAAATCTAAAAATTATTGTAACCTAATTTCAACTTTCAATAAAAACATCAATTGAAAGATCAAATTAAACTAAAATTGCTAAAAAATTCCAGCATCTTAAGTTATTCTCTTTCTTTATCTTAATCAACTTAAACTTTCCATTTTGCTCTAATTTTTTTCCAATGTTGGTTTAATCTTTTTGATTGCAAAACGTTAATAATTATTATCAGCATTATTAGTTCTAAACACTCATTTAGTTTACCATTTATCTTTTGGAAATCATTTCCAAATTGTTGCATTTAAAGAAATTTTATTGTTTCGTGTTTTTTCATGAAGGCACCTTTCTATCATGTTTTCTTCAGATGAATCAATTAATTTTGGTTTGGTTATGTCTCTAATTATAACAGGTCCTAGTTTTTCTTTATACTAAATATAGATTTATATAAAAAAAATCACCAGAAGTTTTATTTGAAACTTTTTTCCTGGTGTAAAACTTCGTTTTTTATAAACACTCAGTGCAACTAAATTGCAGCAAATAACTTAAACTTTCTTTATTTTTATGATCTATATTCGTGTTAATAGAATTCATCTCACAGTCAGGGCATGTTCAAACAATGACAAGAGTTTTTATAATAAAATCAACATCAATTAAAAGATTATTGGACTCATTTTGATCATTGATTATTGTAAGGTTGTGGAATAGTTTCATCATCGACAATAAGATTGTAGATGATGTAATTGTAAAGTTAGGCAAAAAAAAATGATGGTTCTTTATTATAAAGGTATCTATATTTCAAGAAAAAACTAGCAATCTTAATTTTTTTATCCTTTTTTGAAAAAAATCAAGAAGCACAATTTTTTCTTCTCAAAAAAATATCAGTTTTTATATTGTACAATTAGAAATACAGTGTTGTTTGATTCTCCACTAAAACAAAAAAAGAATAATAAAGGATTATAATCAGGCTATGCTTAACATCAATAACTTAAGAAGAAAACATTAGCTTTCAATCTACACATAACAAGAAATTAATTAATATTTCAGCACAGTAAAGTGGTTTAACTGGATAATTTTTATGGAAAAAAAAAACTATCAATCAAACTATCACTCAGTATTTTCTAAAAACCTTATTTAGGAAATTTATTGTTCAACCAGTTCAATAAGAATCAATATATGATGTATATTTATTGCTATGCAATTGAAATAGAGCAATACTTTTGAGTATCGTATTTTAAATAAAAAATCAAAATATTTAGACCATACTTTTCTATTATTGACCACTTGAAGTTCTTTTACCTGAAGTACTTTTACATAAATCCTATTTTTTTATTGACACTAATAATTTAAATTAACTATTGATATCCATATAACAAAAACGACTTCACTATTTGCAAGAATATATGTATGTATATATATTAAATCCAAAAGTTGCAGGAGGATGTGGTGGTGATAATTCAACACACCCTAGATTCAACACACCCTAGATTCAACACACCCTAGATTCAAAAATGATAAATTTGTATAAATAAACTTTTTTTAAATTAATGTAATTAATATAGAACTTATAATTCATGCAGTAAAAATTAACTTATAAAAAATTTTACATTTCTTTTATATTTTACATTTCATCGAAGTCGATGCATTATGCATCGATTTCGATGCTCTCATCAATGCTTCGATGAGAAAACACTCCCTCGCAATAATGGGAGGGCGTGTATTCTCCCTTTGCCCTCCCTCACCTTTCACTTAACCTAAACAGGAACGGATATAGAAATTTTTGGTGCTCGAGTTAAATAACTTTTAGGTAAGTTCTAAACTTCAAACTTTTTTATGCTCATACTTATATCATTTAAGAATGCTTTGTTAAAAATTGTGTTGAGTAGAGCCTGGGAATAAAAATACCCTAAATAGTAGGCATCACCCGCAGCACCCAAAACAAGGGGGTTTTAAATTAAACTGGGTATAATTTCTAAACAACATAATATTTTTTTTAAAAAAAATATAACTTTAACGATATTACCACATAATTTAGGATATTAGAATTTATATTTAGAAAAACCACATTTGGGCGGGTGATGGCTACTTTTAAGGGGTTTTTTGTTCCCAGGCTCTAATTAGCGCAATATTTGGCAAATTATCCTTAAATGACTAAAGTATGAAAATACAAAATTTTGGAGTTTAGAACTTTCCTGGATGTTATATAACTCTAATACCGAAAAATCCTGGATCCGCTCCTGCCAAAAAAGAAAAGAAAAATTGAAAAATTGAAAAAATTTAATTATTTATGAAAAGTTATCAAAATTGTATTCCAGATTACAAATAAACATGAGATGTGTATTTTGGAAATAGAGGAGGATGTGGTGGTAATGGTTAAACATACCTTGGACTTAAAGAACCTCAGCAATATCAAATACAAACTTTCTTTGCTTCAGCGTCTTAACTTTAGCTGAAATCTAAAGACTGTATTTTCATCAGAGTGAGGTCAGTCTTCTGTAAGCTCTTTTTGACTACATATAAGTAGTTCCATTCAATATAAAATTTGAAACAGCTTGATTAATTAATACTTACTGAAACATATAAAAAGATGCAAAAATATACAAGATATATTATAATATTTTATTTGGAATAATATAGAGATAAATTTATCGGAGTTTTATACGTTTATATTAACGGGTGATGCGTAAGTTATCGAACAAAATAAAAACGTCAATAACTTATTTATAGTTGAAAAAATATATATTAATATATATATATATATATATATATATATATATAATATATATATATATATATATATATATATATTTTAAATAAAGTATTTATCTTTTAATAAAAATAATAAAAATATATTTTTTAAATGAAAATACACCAATATCTGCAATTGATCTCAAATTTTGTTCTGACGCCTTTCATAAGCAACTCTAAAAAATTTAAATTGCTCTGTTAAAGCTTACAAATCTCCCTCATAAACCTTCTGTGCCGAATGTCCACAAAAGTTTTCAATTGGTCGTACTTGAGGCAAATTAAGGGATTGGATTCTTTATCAACGTAATAAAAATATTGGTCCGTCCAATTTAGAGAATCTTTAAAATAATGAGAGCTTGCTAAATCTGGTCAAAATATATTTTTTTGTAAATGCAATGTATTTTAGTGAAGCTGCACCGAGCAGTGAACGTCTTAGGGATGAATATTAAGTTAAAAAGTGTTTAGCAGAGTGAGATATGAGTACAAAAAAACAGATGTCGAGTGGAAAACAAAGAGCTTCAAAATAGAAAAATATTTAAAACTGGTATAAATGAAATGTAGTAAAAAAATAAATAAGAATAATAAACAATAGTCAAGGAAAGTCATTAGTGGTTGTGTTATTAAATTGTTGTTAGAGTCCAGCGTAAATATGATGTATAGATAGAATTGGTAATCGAGTAGAATTATTTGTTTTATAAGTAGTCGCATTGTGGTTTGTATTATTAGGGTGATAAACATACAGTATAGATATAAGTGTCATGAATGTCTCTAGTACAGTATTAACTTGTGCCTTATGGTGCAGTATGAACACATGAAGACCTCCGGCTTTCATCCGAGACTGGCATCCCAAAAGAAGTTCCACTCTGGGTCTACACCAGGGTATCTTTTTAAGGTATCCCATTGTGTTATTCCAAAAGGACTATTCTCTGAGTATCCAGTCAGGACGATTGCCACAGACTCCTGAACTGACACTGAGACCAGAAGACAATTAGTAGGGTTTAGTACAACTTGCAAACAATAGTAAGTAATTTTTTGACTTGAGTGTTCATAAGTCCAGTGTTTTGTCAAAGTGTAGCATGGATCAATGAGAGTTGTGAACTGCTTTGAGTTCATTTAGGTATGTGTAATGTAATAGTTAATGTGGTTTACGTGTGTAACTATTGCAGTAGCATGCCTCAATAGTAAGAGTTATCAGTATAAAAATAGTTAAAGGTCCTTTAAATTGGTTTAAAGTAAGCTAGACGTGAATTTTAGTAGTCCTATGACGTGTTTCTGGAAAATAAACAAACTATTACAATTAGATGATCTAAAATATTAAACTAGAATTACATTAATATAACAAAAAAAACTAATATATAAAATTTTTTAACAAATAATCTTTATAAAAGTTACCACTAATACATAACAATCATATGGAGTTTTGTAGTTTAACCGGTTAACATGAGGTTTTGAAAAAGTGTTTAGTATTTTGTATAAGTAAAAAGATTCACAGTGCATAAGTCACGTGACTGTGATGTTACGAGAAGTATTTAAAGTAGAGTAGAATTATTCGTTTTATGAAAATCATGGCCTGTTTTTTGCTTAATAATATTCATAGTGAAAATAATATTTGTTTTCAAAACAGTTAGCAGGTTAGCCGGTAAACTCTAGTCATTTAAACACAATGTATGTATAGCATGACTGATTTTGTGTCATTTACTATAACTAATTAATAATTAATATACTATGATATAAGAAATAATTATAGAAGAAAATCAAAATAAAATTTAAAAGTGTTAATTCAGGATGTGAAGTTTATGTGCATAAGCATGTGTTTGTTACTGTTGTAATTACTCTTCTTTGTAGGTTTTGTTAGGTAAATAAATTTACCTCTGGTATATGTGGTTGTCAGGAAGATTGTCGTTGCTCCACAGTCCACGCGAACATAAACACTTTTTGTAAATGCAATGCTTTTTAGTGAAGCTGCACCGAGCAGTGAACGCCTTAGGGATGAATAATAAGTTAAAAAGAGTTTAGCAGAGTGAAATAAAAGCACAAAAGGACAGATGTCCAGTGGAAAACAAAGAGCCTCAAAGTAGAAAAATATTTAAAACTGATATAAGTAAAATGTATCCAAGTATAATTATAATATAATATAAGTCTTCATGATACTTGTGAATGAACAAAATAAGTCGTTTTTCTAAACATTCATGAATATAGATCGATGAATTATTTGCTAGAGTATTGGAAGTTCAAAACAATGGCTCGGACATACCACGGTCAGATATGGCTATCCACATTGATAATTTTTTTGGAAATTTTCTTTTTCCTATAAAACTAACACTTTTTGGGATTGTTATTTGGTTGTTTGTAAAAAATCCAGAATTTCCAGGCATGTTGTCCCCTGCAAAACAACCATATTTTTACAACGAAAACATTAGTTCTTAAATTGAAAATAAATAAAACAATCGTTAATATTGCATTATTTCTAAACACTAAAAAATTATTTCCAAAAAAAAAAACATTGCATAAAAAGATAAAATTCCAAGTTCTTTTTTACCAATAATTATTAGGAAAAGAAAATGCAATATCAGACAAAATTTACTTATTTGCGATACTTTCTTTATTTTTTATCTAGCTAATTTATTTAGTTTTGATGAACATGAGCTTTTTATACAATTACTCAACGATGAGCAATTTATGTTTTAATTAATTTCCTTAATAACAATACACAGTGGAAGAGTATTGTTTTGAAGACAAGCAAAATTAAATTTACTTCAAAATTAAATAGTTTGAAGCTTTAGATTTTATAGTTTATACTGAAAGATATTTTATATATATTTTTTAAAAGACAATTAAAAAAAACAATTTTAGCCAAATAAACTTAATTTTACTTTGAGTTTATTATGCTCAGAATAAAATTTACTAATTTAGTAAAAGATTTTACATTCAAATATTCAAAATATATAAAATATGATAAAATGTTTTTTGTTTGCTGTATTGCTCTTTTTACATCAGTACAAACAACTTTTCTAATTTAGTTTTTAACTTCAAGGCTTAAATGAACTTTTCCATTAAGCAGTAGTAGTTTAATGAAACGTTTGACAAAAGTTAAGGCTCTATTTAGTGCTATTCCAATTAATTTTTTCCCTGTATATTTATTACTTCTAAAATAAAAAAAAAAGGTTAATTGGAATCGAAAATATGTAGGTATTTTAATAAATATTTGAGTGCAATCTAAAATTATCATTGTTAATTTATATTTTTCCTTAAAAGATTTTGGCATTATTTTGAATGAAATTGGTAGCATTTAAGAATGCAGAAAAAAAACTTTTATTTTAATAGTTTTTATTTAATGTATTTAAATAATATTGTTTACATTTTTGTTTTTATTGTTTATTTCGAGTATTGTGTGTAATTGCATTTTTGTATTTCAAGTTTTTATACCTGGTTATAAATCTCAGTTATTTTTAGCTTTTAAATATCCAAAACTTCAGTTTTTTAAAAAGTTAATTTTTTTATTTCGTCTTTTAACCATCTCAAAGTTCGTTTATCAGTTTTAATAAGTTAACATCTTTTTTTCTTCTTCTTCTTTTAAAATCAGTCACTATAAATGTATTAATGTCACTATAATTTTACTAACTTGACTTTAGGATATGTCAAAGTGTAATGCTATGTCTTCTACTTAAAGAGTAAGTCAAAAACTTGTAAATGCTAAAAATAATTCAGTCTCAGAACTGATTATACAATCTATTCTTACTTTATTAAAGTTAAAATCTGTTGTTTTTTTTAATTTGGCTCTAATATTTAAGTTTACTTGCAGTAGAGTAGTAGTTACTTGAAGTTCTAAATTGAAAAAAAGAAAAATTGAAGATATTTCTACTAGTTAAAAATTTTAAGCCATTTTTTACTTTATTTTGGAGGGGGAGGGGTTAAAAGATAACAATAAATTATTGTTTTTAAGTGGGTTATTGCAACATAATTGAACACAGAAAGTTATGCCACCGCGGTATTTTAATGTTATTGTTGTCTCAATAGAAATATTCAAACAAAGTTTATCATAAGATATTTTATCACAAAGTTTATCACAAGATATTTTATCACAAAGTTTATCACAAGATATTTTATCACTTGTAATTATTTTCTTTAAGTTAAATTACTTAAGTCTACTGTTTGGGAAATGAAACTGTTTAGGGTGAGTTAGAGAAAAACTCTTATCTAGACCTAGGTGGGGTGGAACACTTTCAGCTTGGAACACTTCAATCACACCTAGAAACACTCCAGCCACACCTGGATAATAAACTCTTATTTACATGTATAAATTTCTTTGGTAAAACAGTAGATTGATAAAAGAAATGAGGTATCTGAAAAAAAATGCTTCGTTGTATCATACACACCGTCATATACCGTATATTCACAGTCAGACAAGTATTTTGGATTTTATAGTTTGCCAAACAAATAAGATTTTATCTTAAAAAATCTTGAAAAAAAACTCAAATTCGCTAAAAACGTTTAAAACAAAAAAAAACAGTTTTTTGCGCAATGAAACACAAAAGAAAAACAAATTAACAAAAAAGAAAATAATAAATAAAAAAAAAAGTTTCATTTGGTTGCAAAAGAAATGATTTTACAAAAAAGTATTAGGGGAGACCGGGGTTGGTTGCAACAAAATTTTAAAAACGTAACTTATACCCTTTAAATATATATTTTTTCGATTTTATTTTTCAGGGTTATAAAATAGATTTAAGTTACGTATTAATCCAACATTGATAAATAAAATATCAAATTTAGTTATTCCGCAATAGTGAAACAAAAATATGTTGCATTTTACCCCGCACCGGGGCGAATTGCAACAGTGCACGGGGCAAGTTGCAACACAATACTTTTAAAGTATAAGCTTTGCAGAGTTCACATAAAAATTACTAGTTAATCTGTAATTTCTATTTGGCAACAAAACATTATAATTAAAAGAAAAGAAAAGTAGTATTTTAGACTTGACATGTACCTGACATGTTTAGTAAACTAATGCTTACATTCAAAGACTTTAAAAACTGAAGAAAGAAAATAATGAGGATTATTATTTAAGCTCATATATTATTTAAACTTTTAAGTGTTTTTTTAAAAAAGTATTCCTTTAGTTATTCAGTAAACATTAAATCAATTTATAAAAATGCAAGAGTAGTTTTATAAATAATATAAAACACAACTTTCATAAAAATAAACAATAATCTAACTTTGATAACAAAAAAAAAAATTTCCAAGCAATAAAGGCTCATAAAAAAACAAACTAGCATTAAAGAAACTAAAGAGTTTCATTACATTTCAAGTCAACAATTATACTTTTTTATTGTTTTTTTTTTTGATGCAGAAGTACTGGCAGATTTTCGCTTTCTAGAACTAATTTCTTTTTCAGCCATAAGACGCTGTTTTACTGGTGTATCTGTGAGTACTTCTGTATGCTTTCTCTTTGATCTAGTGAGTATTTCTTTCCTGGGTCGTGCTTTTGGTAGCGGTCTTACAACCTCAGGGGAAAATTTTGAAACTGCAGATGGAATTGCATCTGAGGTTGAAGTTGATATACTAATATCAATAGCTGCATTAGATTGGGTTGCTGGACGATCCGTAACAAATGATGGAGCAAAATCTGCATCTGAAAATATATCCTTATTATATGGCAATATTCCTGCCACTCTAAAACCAGAAGATATATTTTGTTGTGTAAGAGAATGTTGTAATGCTATTTTTGCAATTCCTGGTAAATCATATATACTCATTGTTTTCCCTGGACTACTTTTTATCCATGAGTCTTGTGCATTAGCTAAGCATTTTTTAAATGGTCCGAATACAGATCTATCTAGAGGTTGCAACTTATGCGAACAATGAGGAGGGAAAGAAAGCAAAACTATACCATTATCTTTACACAATGTTATTAATTGAATAGATAAATGAGATTGATGATTGTCTAAAAGTAATAACACAGGGCTTTCTTTTGATGGCTTTACATGTCGAATAAAGTGGTTTATGTAAGTAATAAAGCACTCCTCATTCATCCAGCCTGATCCATTCGAAGCACCAATGCAGCCATTTGGCCCATCACGAATAAAGTGATCAAAGAATTTCTTTCTTGGAAAAAGAAACATTGGAGGCACACTATTGCCATATGCATTTACGGCTATTACCATTGTCACTAATGTCCCTCGCTCTTGAGAAGTTAATGCACCCACTTGCTTAATGCCTTTACGAGCAATTATTTTGTTTGGTTTTTGCACAGTGGTGATACCAGTCTCATCAACATTAAAGATATTTGATGCAGAAAAATGATGCCTATCTAAAACATCTGATAATTTTTGAAAAAAAACACCTACATTAGCACGATTAAAGCTAGTTGCTCGTGCAAGACTTGTTGCTTCTGGAGTTCTGATAGACAATCTTGGATGTCGGTTTAAAAACCCTCTCATCCAATCAGGACCAGCCATGGAATGTTTTAACCACGATTTGGGAAAAATAATACCATACTTTACTGCACATTCAAATGCAAGCTTTCTTGTTTCATATGGTGATAATCCAAAATAGATATCAGAACATATTGATATATATGAAGCAATAGCTATTTCTTGTTCATAAGTAAAAACTTGATTCTTTTTATATCCAGGATAAGGTAGTGGCATTCCCATATCAACAGCTTTTTTAACTTTTTTTATATAACGAGAAAGAGTCGAGTAGTGGATTCCAAACTTTTTTGCTGATGCACGAACTGATGTTACTCTTCCATCAATAACGTGGCTTGCTGCCTCTATTACTACTTCTTTTGGATAAAGTCCTTTTTCAGTTTTTCTCTTGTAAGTTCGCATTTACAATTTTTATTAAACCTCTAAATAACATAACAATAAAAAAACACATTACAAAAATCATTTTATATAATTTAGTCTAAATTGCTACATTTATTTATATACCTATTAATGTTTTAAGTATGTACTTAATAATAATAATATTTTAATAATGTAATTATAACTTTTACGTATGTATGTATATAAATGTATATATATAAATGTATATATATATATATATATATATATATATATATATATATATATATATATACATTGTATATATATATATATATATATATATATATATATATACTGTATATATATATATATACACACTGTATATATATATACACACTGTATATATATATATATACACACTGTATATATATATATATATATATATATATATATATATATATATGTATATATATATATATGTATGTATATATATATATATATATATATATATATATATATATATATATATATATATATATATATATATATATATATATATATATATATATATATATATATATATATATATATATATATATATATATATATATATATATATATGTCTTTGAATATAAAAGATAAGTTTATATTCTATGTTTATATTTATATTCGAGGATTATATAATCCTCGAATATAAATATAAACATAGAATATAAACTTATCTTTTATATTATTAGACATATATACATATGCTTTATAAATATAACATACATATGTACGTTACATAGTCTTATCTTTAAAATTATAATTTTTTTTCAAAAACTTCTTTGCTGTCTTGTTATTAAAAAAAAGTCGATTATTTAGAAAAGTGCGTAAAATTAATAAAGTCCGCAGTTCTTTTGTGATTCAACTTACCCCGAGCAATTTGATGCAACTTACCCCGTAGGCATCATGATCACTCTAATCAATGCATACAATTAGCCATATTAAAAAAATCTATTTTTTTTTACTTTTTGTGTTTGAAAAAGATTTTTTTAACTTACTATTATTTTATTATTGTCATATACTTCTTAGTTTTTTGTAAAACCCAAAAAAACATTGAAACGAAAATTAGAAATTTATATAGAAAAAAAACAATTATCAATAACTTTTAAATTTTTAAGTTTATTACTATAAGTTTTTTATAACTTGCGTGTCATAATTATAGTTATATAATGTAAAAAAATTGAAAAATAATATGTAAAAATTATTCTTTAAAACGCATTGTTGCATCTTACCCCTGTTGCAACCAACCCCGGTCTCCCCTAATAATTATAAAAAAAAGCAAATAACGATCAAACAAAAGTTGGTAAACACTTGAAGAAAAAAACATTGCAAAAAGAAGAAAAGAAATGTTGAAAAAATAATTATGACGTTAGCGTTTAAATAAGAAAAGCAAATTTCATTTAAAAGTTTAGCGAAATCGGTAAATCAAACAATAAAAATATCTTTTAAAATACAAATACATAATAAAAACAGATTTTTTTTAAAATAAAATTCGCAAACAAAGATTTTTAAAAAGATGAAAACGGGTACATCCGGTTGGGTGTTCAGTTTAGCAATTACAGTTGATATAGTACTATTATTGGTTGCTATATGTTTGCATTTGTTTGGTGTTTATCTTTTGCAGTGGAAAGTGAAATCCAATAAAAATCAGCATTTAATTCTTACACATTTGTCCGTCATAGAAGTCTTACTCCCTACTTTTCGACTTATTTCTGTATTCTATTTTTACAGTTATCAACACGAGGAGAATATTTTGGCCTATCAAATTCTGAGAACAATTATTCTGCAAGGATGTTGCGTAACATACGTTTTTATACTTACGGTAATTACGCTAGACCCTCTCTTAATAATGTTCATGCAAATTAAATATAATGCTTGCAAAGCAAAACGTTTTATTTTGTATGCATTAAGGCTTTGTTGGATCATTGGAGTCGTTTCAACATCTATAAGCTTTTCTGTTGATTATGAAACGCGAGAAGAATTTACTACCAAATACACTTTTCCAGCTTGGTGTTCCTTTTTTTTGGCGTTCACAATTTTATCGTACACTTATATTTATTTAAAGCTAAAGTACTTTAACAAACGTAAAAGTGACGGAAAAAATACTCACAATAGACGCTCACTGAAAATTCGCGTTCCTTTTTCAATAGTGATGACATTTTTTATTTTTATTGCTATGCCAACCATTTTACTTTTTGCTTATAAAAAGCAGCTTTCAAAGATTCATTATGTGATGGCTGGTGTCGTATATGCAATGGGCAATGCAGTAGACGCTTTAATCTACATTTTTTTGCAAACTTCAACAAGAAAATTTATTTTCAGAAAATGGATTTCTCAAGTAGAATTTAAAAAATATACGCCAGAAGAGGAGCTTCAGATAAAAGCGCAACAAATGTTTGTTGTACGCCGTTCGTCGTCAACGTCGTTTGCCGTGCGGTAAAGTTATCTGAACCAGCACAAAACAAAAAACTACTCTGCACAGTAAATCAGCAAATAAATTACAACAAAATATACAATTATAGATTTTTTTTAATATATATGTGATATAAATATTTATTTGATATAAATTATTATTTCTTTTCTTTTCTTCGCTTTAGGTAAGCCGTATATAAATACACTTTTATCGTGAAATTAAAACAACGATATAGTATGTAATCCAACTTTCAACATTATAATTATATAATCAAAATAATTTTTCAATAAGAAATTTTTAACAAAAAATTGATATTACTTAAAGTAAAAAATCAAAGAAAATTTAGCATTTTTTAGCGACTAAAAAAAATAAATTCTTTTTGTTGATTCCCTTCTTAGCGCAGTATGAGTTTTAGCTTTGATTTTATTTTTATAAAAACTATTTGAACGCAATTTAAAATTTTGTTAAAATGTTGTCGAAAATATATATAAAAAAGTATTTAGTACATGTTATTTTTATATTTAAACATAAAAAATAGAATCTGATACAGTTTAAGTTTTTCCAAGTTTAAGACTCGTACTTTTAATTTTTTTATTTTTAGTTTGATTATCTACTTGGATAATAAATTGCTTTACATGTATGGTTTTAAACGCATTGTTTTGGAAACTGCGTAATATTTTTAAACTGTGTAAAAAAAATTGTTTTATGTCTATTAAATCAAACTACATTAGTATATGAGAAGACTATGAATTAGATTTTAAAAAAGTATTTTTTTTGAACAAAAATTGAAAAGTAATCAACAAAAATACAAAATTCCTATTGTAGACGATATTATTTGATTAAATTTGGTCTCAATGATTTCTCCATGACAAATTTTTGTCTATTTGTACACCAAAAAAAACATATTTTTTCTCGTTTTATTGTTTTAAAATTAATGAGCTACCCTCGAATTTTTAACGGAAGGTTTATTGATTGACCGGATTTGTAAAATAAAATGTAACTAGTTTTTTCACAGTATAAAGATTTTAATAAAGTGTATTATAATAATAATAATAAATCTAATAATAAATTATAATATAATAAGATTATAAAGCTTACTGGCTCTAAACCTAAAATTAAAGTTTTTCAGTTCAGTATTCATTTTGGCAAACATCGATTTTAAACTATCATGGTTGTAAAACAAATTCGTAACATAAGTATACATTATGGAAAATCCTACAAATACCCAAAATGTTCAAAAGACGCTTTATATACCTCTCATGTCCACTGGGTATACATGTTATTGAAATAAATTAAAACATGGCCTATTTTATTTATATATAAATAAAGTAGACCATGATTAAAAATGATATCGGTTCTAGAATTGATCCCTGAGGGATCAATTCTAGAACCGATATTGAACCTTGACTTCTTATTCACGACAAACTGCTCAGATAATTTTTTACCATTTATAAGTTAAATCATTATAAATGTTTTAATTTTGATTACAAAATTAAATGTGTTGTGGTTACGCCTACTATAGTAGGTGTAACCACAACACAAAATTAAATGTGTTGTGGTTACGCCTACTATAGTAGGTGAACCACATTTATATTTACTATAGTAGGTGTAAGCACATTTTGATTAAGTTGAGAAGGTATGCCTTTTCAACTTAATGAAAAGGTTAAAAATTTTATTTGTCATTTCAACGATAGCATGTTTAATCTAACAACTTTTTTGAAAACCAAAATGTTTTTTTTTTTGTAACAGTCTGTTTAAAGTCAATAAGTATAAATTCAATTATAAATACTTTTTCATAAATTTTAGAAAATACAGGTAGAAGTGAAATTGGTTGGTAGTTACTCGATGCCGTTAATGCACGTTCTGGAAAAAATACGAATTTTGCGATTTAATAAATAGGATATGTTTAAGTGAATTTACACAAAGGTAAAACATTAACTAAAAAAACAACACTTTAAAACAAGTTTTAAGTTATATATTTAATTTCTAACCAGTCGTATGTCTAAAATTATATCAAAGAGAAAAAAAAAAAGTTTTTTTAAGTTTGAAATCTGTTTTTTTGATTTATTATGAATGTTTTTACTAATTTGAATGTGATAAACACAAAATTTGATACGGCTCGTTAGACTTAAAAAGTTTTTTCTTCTAAGGTTTATTTAAAAGTCTAATTTCAAATCTTAAACATTTCTGTGATATGCATCACCCCTATATTATAATGCCATATATTATGGTATTAATACCTGTTATCTAAAACCTGGTCTTTAAAATCAATAGAGATTATTGTAAATATATCTAAAATAACGGAATCCCTTAATATAACATATGGTTTTAATAAGTAGCAATATTTATAGTTTAACTAAGAACGACTAAATCAAACATTAATGTTGTTTGATTTTATGTTCTTTTTTTTTTTAATCTTGATTTTTTTTATCTTCATCTAAAGACATTGTGATTTTCATTTATTATTGTAAACATAAATTTAGTATAGATGTATTATAAATGCAAATGTATTATAGTTCACGTAAATGAAAATCATAAGGTTTTTAAATCAAGGCTATAAAATCATATATGATTTTATAGCCTTGATTTAAAAACCAAAAAAAAATTGAAAAAATTTTTTATTTCATTGATTATAAACAATTAAAAAAACAAGACCATTTTATCGTCGAGCATTTAAAGCACTGAAGGAGAATTAGGTCAAAGTTGTCATAGAAGACAAAGATTACTTTTGTTATCCTAGAAGACAATTTTGAGATTACTTTTATGCTGCATAGTTTTATTAAAATGTTGCATGGTGTTCTTTACTGTCTAGAATGCGTGGTTAATAAAAAATTTAAAGCAGTTAGAAAAATTTTTGACCTATCGTAAAAAGCTTAAGAATAAAGCAGAGAAAAGAGGAATGAATATCTAGAAAAAACATTCAGTTTTAACAAAGGGTTTATATAAATAAAAAAAAATAAAAGGATTTGAATAAATAAAAATATTTAAATTAGGATTTAACAAATATTTATAAACAAGTAATATAATTTATAATAAATATTTGTAAATATGGATTTAAATAAATATATTTAAAAAAGGAACAAAAAAATAAATAAAAATAAAAAGCAAGAAAAAACCCCGAAGAAAACAAAGTTAAAAGAAAAAAATTTTCGAAAATGGAAAATAATAAAAAAGAACTAAAATTTTTTCTACCACCGATATTTTATGGAAAGTATATGTCTGTATTTATGTATATAAAAAATGTTAAAAATATTGTGTTTTGTTTTTGTTTTTGTTTTTTTTTCCATTTTTCTCTGTCAATTTAGTTGTTGTTGCTTTTTCTATATCTTGATATATACTTTTGTTTAACTAATTTATGTAATGCTTAATATAAACCTTAATAATGTATGTAGTATATATGTATATATTTTTATTTAAGTTTGCCTTTGTTTTGTTTTTTTATATTTTTCTGCGAAAATTTTTTTCTCTTACTCTATCCTTCGGAACTTATGTGATTAAAATTTTTGTTTTCTCTTACATTTTTTTCTCACTCGTCTTATCTCATCCGTTCATTTTCTCTTTTTTTTTTTAATTTTTCTCAGCCTCACTTCTTTATATTTATGTTCTGATTGCAACTTTTTTAATATTTTTAATATTACACGTTCAGAAAAAGGTACTCGATGACAAGACTTACTTAAGTCTTCTGCGAGCTTCCTATAACTACTAATTAAATTCCTATAACTACTAATAAAATATAACTAGTAATTCTTCTTATCAATCTTACACAAATTTTGTTTTTATTATATTTATACACAAACATTAGTTTGAAATGTGGTAAATAAACTTATAGTCAAACATCTAAACACATCTCCGAAAAATCAGCTAATTTATTTTTATTTATTGTATTATTCTATTTTAACTGGAATAATATAGAGATATATTTATCGGATTATTTTTACGTGCACGTTACTACATTGTTGTAATTAGTGTTTATTTTAATCTTGTCTCGGAGTTGTATGCAACTATATTTTTGTTTACTACGTATATTTCGTACTTTATGTTTATGATATTTATGTTTGTATATCTTTACCGCCAATCTGCGATTGGTTACTTGTAAATACTTTGTAGTTGTAAAATAAACATGTAAAAAAAAATTAATACAAGAAAGTAAACTACATTTTTACAAGTAATAAAAAAAATACTTTTTTTTTATTACTTGTATTAATGTAATTTACTTTTTTTTAAATACTATAATCTTTTTTTAAATTACTAAAATTACTAAAATCTAGCATACTGTGTATTAAATCTTGTTTTTGAATTTTTAATTCCTGATTTAGGAGTTTAAATGATTATTAACATGGTAATAATTGCAATAAAATTGTTAATAAACAGTAATATCTTAGGACTACTAAAATAACGGGACGCGAAACTTCAAATCGATGCTAATACAACGACAGGGCCGATTGTAAATGGCGATGCTAGTTTGATTTAACAAAGAAGTTATGAAAAACTTACATTAATCTGATTATATTCACAATTTAGAATACATTGAAGTGATATAAATTTATATTACTAAGATAATGTATATATTTTTCATCAGTATCGTATTGATAAAATATAGATTAATGTAATAGAATTATGGGTGATATTTACAACATTTTTTAAAATAAAACTTTTTTTTTTTTTTGAAAAAAGTTGCTATTTTTATTGAAAAATCTGGATTTTTTTAAAAATTTAAAGGAGTAAGATTAAAAAATTTCATTAAGTAGTTTTTAATTTAAGTAATTTATTTTAAGTAATGAATCTATTAAGTGTTTCATGTTGTGTCATATTTATAATAAATAATAATGGTGTTACTATTATTAGTTATAATCATGCTAAGAAAATCTTGAATAATTAATTGTACAACAAATTATTTAACATCAACTTCAGAAGAAAAGCTTCATGTTTACATGTTTCCAAGTGACACACAAAAATTACAATATTGGTTGTCATCTATTACAAATGCGTTTGAAAAAGTAACTTTAAATATAGACGTGTGTGAAAAACACTGGCCACCAAGCTTCAAAACGCACAAGCCTACTCGATCAAAGTTTAAGGTAAGCATCCTTAAAGTTTTTTTTATTGATAAGTTTTACAATGTCTAATTTTATTAATATCTTTTTGTTAGATTCCTATTGATCCCCCATCTATTTTTCCTAGATGCACATCATCAATGGTACGCCAAACGGTCTCAACACAACCAAGATCTACAAATATAAATAAAATTTCTTTAACATCACGAAATTCAATACCTGATGAAATAGATGATTTCAATCAAATTGATTTAATTAGATTTTATGATGTTAAAATAATGCTGTATGAAATAAAAAAAAAGGTAAAATTAATTTTTTTTCCCTTGTTTTATGATATTTTGTTGTTTTGATTTAAAGTTTACTTGTTTTTAAATCTATTTTAAATATCCTCAATACTTTGCATTTGTTGAAAATTCAAAAGTCATATTGTTTGATGTTTCTCGATCATGTCTACCTGAAACAATATTTTCTGTTGAAACTAATTTTCATTCAAGTCAAGTTGATATTTATTGTAGGCCTACAAAAGTTAACTGCTATGACCTGCTCAGTTTTTCTCATTGTCTTACTCGGTGGTCGCACCTTGAAGCTATTGTCAAAAGAGTTTGTATTTCTAGTCCTGAAATAAAAGTTGAGGTATTAAATTTGATTAGTCAAATTAAAAATACATACAGTGACACTTCTGAAGAAATTTTTTTCCTCATTGAACAACTACGCCTCACCACTTATTCTCCAAATAGACTTCGCTTTTCTACTTTATGTATACGTTGTGCACTTCAACTGTATTTTCCCTCCAGATGTTGTAATCGACATTTAAGAAATCTGCTTTGTTTGCCCAGCCCAAAAACTCTTTTTTTAAAATTAGGAAAAGTTGGAGAAGTTGAAAATAAAAAAGAGTGCAATAATACAATCAAATTTGTTTTTGAAAATTTTAATAGTTCTGAAAAGCGTTGCTGCCTTCTCTTTGATGAGATGTATAATAAACCAAGGGTTAGTTTCGGAGGAGGACACTTCATTGGATATAGTGAGGACAGTCCCACTAAAATTGTAAAAACGTTATTAGTCTTTATGAATAAACCAATGTTTGGTAAACCTTCTTTTGTTTGTAGAATTGTACCAATATTTAAACTGTCAGTACACTTTCTTCTCAATTTGATTATAAATTGATGCAGGAGGAGAGTTATTTATAATTGATGCAGGAGGAGAGTTACAGTGTTTTTTATCAGATAAGCATCTCACAAATCAAAGTGTTTACCAAAGTTTTGTTGTTGATAAGAGTTTTCCATGACAAGGTGTTATAGAAAAAGAAAAACCAGTTATTATGCTACACGATCCAGTTCACTTGTTTAAAAGTATTGGTTTACGGAAAAAACACACACACAGTTAGTTAGTTTAAAAATTAACAATCAACCTCTCTCTGGTGATTGGTCTCACATTGTTCAATTATATAACAGACAGAAAATGTGTGTTGCCAAAACTACAAAGCTTTCACGAAAGTCAGTGTACCCTAGTTTAACTGATAGACAAAATGTTGCAAACATGGTTGCTGTATTTAATGAAAAAACCGTTGCAGCATTGAGATTACCTAATTTTAAGAACACTGCCTGTTTCTTAGAACCAATTGTTTCATTATGGAACATGCTAAATGTAAAGAGGAAAAGTTGTGATGTTTTACGTTTTACTTAATGATACCAATAGGTCTCCTTTCCAGACACTCGATGACCTTAGATTTAAAAAAATTTTAGCATTTGCTGATACAACTTCTAAGATGTCAGAGGGAAAGGAATTATAGCGTCATAATACTTTTGCACCAGAAACAAAACATGCTTTAGTTAATACCAGCGTTTTTCAAAGCTTGCCAATTAAATGTAATTTATTCACAAAAACAGGTTATTTTCCCTTGAACTTTTCGAAATTTCCCTAAAAATAATCGATCATTGATTGGCCGTTATTTTGAGCGCTGTAACATCCTACAAGGATAGGTAGAATTAATAAAAAACTGCTTTCAGAAGATCACCGATATGTTCTTCCCGGTATTCTTCAAACAGATCGTCTTGAAGGTGAATTTGGCATCTACAGGTAAAATTATTTTTGTGTTACTTATAGTTAAGAAAATATTGTAGATTTAAAATCAAAAAAACAAATATTTCTCTCATTTATTTATTTAAATGTATTCTTTTTTAACATACATAAATTTAACGATGCGCTTTTATTTGACAACTGCTGTTTTAACTATAATTTAATACTCGGTTCAACTCAATTTATTTGGTTATATCTTTTTGTAAATTTTGTGTTTATCTGTAGACAAGTGGCGGAAATTATTTTATCTCAGCAGAATAAGTATTGTACCTTCAGCGGGTAAAATTATTCAGCAAAATAGTTTCTTTGGATGAAACTGACTGAATGTATGCTCACGCATACATTCAGACTGTTGCACAATGGATCTAATGGAAGAGGATATTATTTATTTAGATGAATGTTTAATTAATGCAGACAATGAGTCTATTAATGATCAGGAGAATGCTGCCCTTTTTATAAGCTGGTTATGTAGAGCACAAGATCGATCCGCAGCGTGTAGTTGATATAACAACATTACAGTCAGCTAGTTCTGAATTTACACATTATGTTTCACGTGGTAAATTGCGTTATCCTTGTGATACTCTTCTCCAGTTTATTTGTGTTTGTTATTTACTCTTTAACAGCGTTTTGAAGTCTAAAAAACGTTTTCAATGTGTTGTTTATTTAAAGAAATTATTTTTATTCTTGCATTCAACATTACCATTTGATTTAGAAACAGACAGTAGGTATTGCAAAAGTTATCCCAATAATAACTAACTGTTTCTTGAAAGGTGTTACGACTCTTGATAATACATCTGATATTGTTTCATTAAACATTGAGAACAGAAAAAGAAAGAAACTCAATACTTAGTGTAGTCTGATTATTTAGTTGAGGTTGGTGATAGAACTAATAACGTTTTGAAATGTATTTATGGTTTTATATTTATATGATAAAAATTTTATTTATAATTATATATTTATTATTATGATATGAATATAATATAGTATGATAAATAGTGATTGATTAGTTTATTAAGTCTTTAAAAATGATTTTTTACAGCTAATTTACGAATGTTTTACAGTTTCTTTGTAAAAAGTTGTTTTATTTTTAACACTTAATCAACACAATTTAATTTTTGTTTGAGAATAGTGACAAATAATTGAGCCATAACATTTTTTTATTACATTTCTTTTCATAATTATATTTTTGTTTAATAATAGAAGTGTTTTAGTACACATATTTTTTTCTCAGTACATATATATTTTTTTCATCGGCCCTCTCGTCAAAACTGCATGAAATTAGAGTTTCGCGTCCCGTTGTTTTAGTAGTCTGTGGTAATATCAGTTGATATTTGTTTAAAATTTTTGATTATATATAAACATTAATTATAATTTGTTTTCTTTTTATTTATGAAATATTTTTATGTTGTAGATTTGCAGAATATTTATTAATTCGAAATAAATCGGTTGTTGCAATGCGTAGAGAAAGATTTAATCCAACAAAGAATTCAAAAATTTTTTCAAAGCATTTTACACAAGAGTCGTTCATTTTTTGTGGTTGGAGTTTAAAAAAGCAACTTAAAAAAGATGCTAAACCAAGCATTTTTGGTTTTCCTAGCAGTTTAGTAAAGCTAGTAAAACCTAGAAAACTTCCAGCAACTATAAAAATCACAAATGAGTGTGAAAACATTGAAACAATAAATGATGCTGTATCCTTTCTAAATACCTCAGAAACTGCCTTTTTAGACAGAGATGAATCATTGGAATTATTTGAGAAATTTGAAAAAACAGTCATAGAATCTCCTCTAAAAAACAGCCATAGAACCTCCTCTAAAAAAAAACAGTCATAGAACCTCCTCTTTTTAACCTTGCTTAAAAATTTAAAGGAAAAACAAATGATTGATAAAGAATCCTATCTTAAATTTTCTGTAAGTGATATTTTTTGTAGGTGATATTTATGCATTTAAAAGGTAGACTTTTAGTATCTATTTGAGCAATCCATTCATTTTAATTCATTTTTAATTTTGTTTAGTTAATAATGTATTTAATTATTGATAATAATTACTTCATATTTTTGTAGGACACAATGCCTGCTTCTATAAAAACCGTTTTTAAACAGTCATTAAAATTCAAATGCATTAAAGCTTATCCAATGGAGTTAAAAAACTTTGTTCTTACTCTTAATTTTTATTCTTCAAAAGCTTATTTATATATTCGAAAAACATTTACTAAAATACTTCCTGATCCAAGAACCCTTTAAAAATAGTATCAGGTAGTCACATTTGGACATTGATATCAATCTGAATCAGTTAAAGTTGAAACTCAAATCGGCAGAACTGGAAACTCAAATATAAAAGAAATCGGCAGAAAAAATCAAATATAAAAGAAATCGGCAGAACTTGAAACTCAAATCGGCAGAACTAAAAGAAAAAGGAAAATTGTGTATCTACTCATTAATGAGTGATGAAATAGAAACATAGAATGTTTTTAGGGTAGGTTGTGTTAATATATTTAGATATATCATTTACACAAAAGGTTTATAATTCAAAAAATGCTAACAATATTTTAGTTATGTCGATATTGGTTCTGAACTTCCAGGTGATTCTGAAGTTGAAGCAAAAGAAGCAATCGTGTTTTTGATAAATAGCTTAAATGATTCATGGAAACTACCAATCGGCTACTTTTTAAATAATGGAATCTCAGGAATTCAAAAGAGTTACTTGGTAAAAATGTGTTTAAAAATATTAGGCAAAGTTGAAATTACTAAAACAACTTTAACTTTTAATGGTGTTTTGTCTAATATTAGTATGGCTAATCATCTTGGAGCTGATTGATTTTTTCACATCCAGTTAGAAAAAATCGAGTTTATATTATAATGGATTCTCCACACATGTTAAAACTGATATGAAATACATTTGGTTTGCACAAAATAATGTTTGATTGTAACAATGAACCAATAAAATGGAATTATATTGAAAAATTAGTAGCTATTCAAGAAAAGAAAGGGCTGCATTTAGCAACAAAACTTACAAAAATACATATGAATTGGTTTCAAGAAAAAATGAAGGCCAAGTTGACTGCACAAATATTTAGTCAAAAAGTTGCAAAAGCAATACACTATTTAAGAGAAAGTCAGTACTCTAAGGATTTTGAAAACAGCAAAGCAACAGAAAAATTTATCAATAATATTAATAACATTGTTGACATTTTAAATAGCAGGAATTTATTAGCTAAGAATTTTTAAGCTCGTTTACAACAATATAATAAAAAAGCTATTTTCAAAAAAATAAGAGTCAATAGAATATTTAGTAACACTTAAATGTGCTAACAATGGAGGGCCTATACATTTAAGTCAAAGAAAAACAGGCTTTATTGGGATGATTGTAAGCCTGACTTCTTTTATTGGAGTATGGAACGACTATGTTTAAAATGGCAATAGTAGTTTAAGGTATCTATATGCATATAAATTATCTCAAGACCATTTGAAAGTTGTTTTGAGTGCCATAAAGAGCCATGGAGGATATAACAATAATTCCACAGCAAAACAATTTCAAGCTGCCTAACTCCAACTTTTATAACGAAAAAAAAATAACATAAAAATAAAAAATAACAGCGGTGTTAAACTGTTTGGTTCAATCATCAAAAGACGTAATTTACATATGACAACTTACAGAGAGTGAGATTAGATTTTTTCAGGAAGAAAAGGGGTTGTTTCAAAAAAATATATAATGACAAAATTGATTATTAATATTTTTAATAGTGTTGCAGTTCTATTTTTATTGATAATAGAGGTCATATGTTTGACAATGATGTTCAATCTAATCATTTGGTCAATTTAGCAAAAATGATTACACCACCATGCAGATACTTTAAATAATCATTCAAAAAAACTACGAAGTCATTTTTTGGTCAATTATATATATATATATATATATATATATATATATATATATATATATATATATATATATATATATATATATATATATATATATATATATAACTACATTACATTTATTAAAGTTTTCGTTATTTTTACCGTCCAATAAAATCAAGGGTTTTTCATCAATTAATGAAAAAATTTTTTGGCTTTACGAAATTGTTTAGTAATTGATTCATATAGTCTTTATAAGAAAATAAATCCTAAAAAATAAAATAACTTTATATAGGAGTAAACTTTCTTTCTCAGTTCTTAAGAGTTCTTTTAAGATTATTTTCTTTTTAAAAATACTCAAAACTTAAATCCTTTTAATTTTGCGTTTTTGACGTCTATCAGTTTATATGGTCTAAGATTCAAACTAGAAATCTTGTAATGTTTTAAAATTTATCAACTATCATGTTTTGAAATTTATTTTATTGAAAATCATAAATAGAGTAAGATCAAGTCAAAAATTAAAAATCAAAATTTTAATTATTATAAGCAAATATGACTTGAAAGCACGCCCAACAACACATTCAATCTAAAAAAGAAGCTTTATTAAATTTGTTAATCTAATATGGCTAAAAAAAGGTCTCAGTTTTCTATTGCTACGTAATTGCTAGGGAAAACAAACTAACTAGCTGTTTAAAAAGAAATCTATTTTAACTAATCTATTTTAATTTATTTTAATTTGATGTAAACTAAAGGAGTCGTATATCATTAGAGAGATATAAATTGATGTTTAAATAAGATTATCTTACGATACACGAACACAAAAAGCTATTACACTTATAATATATAAATGAAAAAAAAATTATTAGACACAAAAATTGAATTTTTAAAAACATATTTATTGTTTCGGTTACAAGAAAACTTGGCAGAACACTGAGGCAAAGAAGTTCAAGCCTCTGCCATTATTTGGAGAAAGCGGACATTGAGCATCGTACCTCTTTAATATGAAGCCAGCGCTCTGACATCATTTTGAAAACTTATTACTTAAGAGCGTACTACTAAACATAGACATAGACAAACATAGACTAGTATATAGTACATAGACAAACATAGACTAGTATATAGTACATAGACAAACATAGACTAGTATTCTATATTCAGTAGTAATTAAAATATACAAGAAAAATAAAATCATAAAAATAATTCATCTCAAATACTGTTAAAATATTTAAAATTTCCTGCTTCGTTTTCGACGCACTGAAACATTGATCCGTTCATATTGTTTTTCGTTGAATCTTTTTTGATTGGACCTTCTTTAGTTAAACATTCATATCATTCTATCGAATGAGAAGCGCATAAACTATAGCAGTTATCAAATAAAATGATAATCTGTACAATTATATCTATCGTGGTTGTACATTTTACAACTAAGCGGTACAGTTTTAATGACTTATTTCAGCCATAAGAGACAGTAGTTCATCAAAGGTTGGTCGATCAAAGGCATTAACAAGCCAACACTGAGTCATGATTTTATACAAGGTTTTTGGGCAATTACTTGGAATAGTTAACTGTAAATCTTTTCCTATCCTGTTGACTACCTCCTCATTTGAAACACCATGAAAAGGTTGTACTTCACTAGAAAATATTTCCCACATAGTTACTGAAAAGCTCCAAACGTCTGTCTTTTCATTATAGATATTCTCTCTAATAGATTCGGGTGCAAGCCACCTTACAGGAGCAAGCAAATTGTTTAAAAGATAATAATCGTCTTTGTAAGTTGTATTACACAGACTCAGAAATGATACCTTCACTTCATTTTGTGAAAATAAAATACAGTTTCTAGCTGCTAGGTCCCGGTGAACATAATGCAATGTCGCTAAATAACTCATACCTTTTGCAATACAAGTACACATATGTAAACGAGCCGACGAAGATATATTTTTGTTTGTTTGTAAATATTCTTTTAAGTCACCCTAAAATAAATTCTCTAATAATAAATTTGGAAAATAATAATAAAATAAACTGTAATAACTAAATAATAAATTGATAAAAAGTAAATAATAGAAGTTTACCAATAATAAATATAAAAAACATGAATAAGAAAACTTTACAAAAGAGTAGAAAATAATATATATATATATATATATATATATATATATATATATATATATATATATATATATATATATATATATATATATATATATATATATATGGGTTCCTACAGGGTTATTGGTAAAAAACAGGACATTTTTAAAAAAAAAAAAGGATTTTACTTAGAAAAACAAGCTATTTTGTGAAACAATTTAAAATATATAAAAAAAAATATTAATAATAATAAATGAACAAGTAAAAACGTTTTATAAACAGTAAAAAGGGTTGTCCATAAATTATGTCACGCAATTTTTGACCTTTTTTTTTTCTATTTTCATATCCAACTCTGCACTTCGTTTTCTTTTAAGTTTCTGTCCCAATTATAGTTGTTGCAAATTGCCAAACTGCTCCATTACCCTCACTAATACGTCATGAATGCTTATCAAACAAGAGACATGTCTCAACATCCGTTGACCTCGGAGCTCAGTGAATGATTCCGCATCAAAATATACTTCAATTTTTTTTTGCAGAATATTAAAAAAAAACAGTGCAAATCAATTGCAAATTGGTCCAAATCAATATCCTCAGATTTCAAACCTTCAAAAAAAGAATTGGAAATTTTTAAATTGGCCAAGAAGGTTTTCTGCAGTACACTTTCTACAAACAATGTCTCAAATACGATATCATTTGCTGAAAATGGTACGTGGCATAAGTGTCATTGTTTTTTTGTCTGTGATGTATAAAAAAAAAAAAAAATAGATGTTAAATCTTAACTAATACCTGATTTTATACCTAAAACAAAATTAGTAAATTTTGCTTGAAAAATATTTTATCTTCATTACCTACTAAACCTATAAAACATATCATTTTATATATAAACATCGTCAGACTTTAAAAAAGCAGGCTATTGCCTTAAAAAAAGGAAAAAAATAGGAAAACAGGTTAAAATGAAAACAGAAAAACAGGCTCTGTAGGAACCCTGATATATATATATATATATATATATATATATATATATATATATATATATATATATATATATATATATATATATGTGTGTGTAAATATATAAATTACTAACAACACTTATCTAGTTTTTCTTCAACAGGCTGTTTCAGAAATATCAGGAAGTAGCTTCCTAATGAACCTAGGAGAAACAGACTGTCGAAAAAAAAATTAGATAAGTTTTTTACTAATTTATTATTGCTCTGTTCTTTAAGAAAATTGAGCACTCTATTTATAGAATACACTAACATAATTTACATGTATATTTTTACATATGTGTGTGTAACAACAGGTTACTAAAAATTCAGACTGACTTTCAAGGGCTATCTACTCCCTTAGTTTTTAGGCTAGAGATTAAATAAAAATATCATAAATAGAGATATTAGTTCTTTATTTCAATTAGAGGTCATCAACCAGTCTATTTCTTCAGATTCAATCTACACTAAGATAAGTTGACCCAAAAAGACGAGTTGACACAAAAAGTTAAAATATAAGGTCAAGTTCTTATATTTTATTTATTCTGCAATGTTTAGAGCATTTTAATTTATTTTAGTTTTTTTTTTGATTTATATATTTTTGTAAACATAGCAAATATGGTTTTAACTGAATAAATATAAATAAGAATAAATATAATATGGATATAATTAACTTGCTTAATAAATATTATTATAAAGTTTTTAATTAGAATTATAAATAACTAATAAACAAATTTAATAAAATTAATAACAATAATAAACAATACCAGTTCAGAGTACTCTGTGATTATACAAAAAGGTGACTCACGAACCAACCCAAGTAAACGAACAACATAACTGTTCTGAAATTGCATAAGATCTTCAGTTTCTTTATTAAACGCAGAAAGAACATTATTAACAGGTGTTTCTTCAAAAACTTTGACTGCCACCAAAGTATCTGTTCCTTCTTCACATATACCTTTAGCATATGCTTTAAAAACTTTGCCAAACTTCCCATAGCCAAGAACCATAATCTCTTGGAGATTCTCATAATTGAAAATTAATTTTTCAATTGATACCAATGGAATGTCACTTGCACCTAATAAATGATCTTCAGCTAATGGTTCACCATCAACTTCAACAAGCTTTCCTAAAAATAGGATTTGCTACTATCAAAAAACTTTATTTTTAAAAGAAAAAATAATAAAATTATTAAAATAAAAGTAATATATGAACATAAATTTATTTATATATATATATATATATATATATATATATATATATATATATATATATATATATATATATATATATATATATATATATATACACATACATAAATAAATTATATGTGTGTATATATATATATATATATATATATATATATATATATATATATATATATACACACATATAATATATTTATGTATGTATATATATATATATATATATATATATATATATATATATATATATATATATATATATATATATATATATATATATATATATATATATATATATATATATATATATTTATTAGTTGATTACCTTTCTTGAACAAACGAGCTCTTCTTGCTCTGCAATATATCATTAAACCGATAACAAGCAGAATATAGACACCTGCACACCCAACTGCTATACCAACTGTTCTCCCCATGGGACTTCCCTTGCCAGTATTTACTTCTTTTTCTAAAATAAAAATCTACATACAATTTTATCTGAAAAAGATAAGGTACATGAATCATCATTCTGCTAAAAAACATAAAGCTCAAATAACTCAAACAAAACAAAAATTAACAAACCTAACACAGTTATAGAAAAAGTATCACTTATAGACCCATACTGTTCAATAAGCCAACAGAAATACTCTCCGCTGTATTCTTTCTTTAATGATTTTATATAAAAAGTATCATTTGGAAGCTGAACAAAATAAGAATTGTTTAAGTTGCCACCATCTTTCTTGCCTCTCAAAATATAAACTCGTGGTTTGGGAAACCCTTTACCTTGACAATGTACCCAAGCTGGTTCACCTATGTATGCTGTTATATTCTTCGGAGAAATTATGAATTGTGGATGTTCTATATAAAAAAGTAACATTTTAATCATAGAAGTAACACTTTGGAAATAGCAAATATATGTAATTATGTACTTGTAATTGAAATATATTATATGAAAAGTAATATAAAAATTTCATTTTTCCTTTTTTTTATACAAATTTTTATTAAAAATAATCAAAAACAAAAGAACTATTAAAATAAACAACTTTTCAAACGACTTGCTACACCTTAAAAACCTATCGTAGCATTTTAAATCAATTTTTGAAAAACATAAATTTTTGTAATAACTATAAGTTTTAAAATAGCAAAAAAGAAGGGTGTATAAAAAAAGGTGTATTAAAAGAAGGGTGTATTAAAAGTTACATATATTGAAATATCAAATAGTAATAGAGCAAAAAGTTGCATAATGAGACAAGCATTAACTTTGCTAATCTTTTAGAAAATTTATTTATATCTTAAATTACTGCTAGTGAGTTAATTTTTTTTTCAACAAAAAGTTGAAAAAATAAAAAATAAAAAGTTATAAATAACAAACTCCATAAATTTATCAGAGTTGTAAAAGAGTTTTAAAGTTAGACATTACCTCCTTTACAAATAATGACACCTTTAAAGAAAATATTTTATTCTTTAAAGGTGTCATCAACAATAATATATTTTCAAAGTTGTAACTGATTTTTACAGTTTCATCAATAAAAACAATAAAGTTGTAACAAGTAGAAAACTGTTTAAATTGTGGCAATGACACCGATCAATTATCAGATACATTTGTCTGTGCTTAATTTTAAGTATTTGTTGGCTTCATAGATGTTGTTTTCATTATTTGTTGTTAATGATCTTGTTTGTGGGTGTGTGTGGGTGTGTGAGGGTGTGTGTATGTGGGGTGGGGTTGGGGGTTTGGGTTAGTATCCCATAATTTCTTCACATGGGAATAAGTATCTGAATTTCCTTATCTGGGGGTGGGTGGTTGAGTATATAATGATTTCTTTGCATGGGGGGTGAGTATCCAATAAAACTATAATATTTTGTTTGCAGTTGTAACTCTTCTAGCATGATTTATTTTTTATGGTCATTTACCATAAAAAAGAGCACTTTTTTATGGTAAATTAGAAATAATAATGTAAAAATACTTTTTGGTGCCATTATAAATTAAAACAAAATTCATTAATTGTATTAAAACTTCATCAAAAAATGTCTTAAATTAGCAAGACTTGATAATTTGGCATAATTTTTCAACCACATGTGTATATTTGTATCACCAGACAATTTTCTTGTGAATGATGGTAAACACTAAACCTAATTTTTTCAAATCTTGAGAAATAACTTACTATTATGGTTTGGTTTTTTTTAATAACATTCAATTAAAACTGGGTTTAATGTTTACCGTGATTCACAAGAAAAGTGTCTGGTGATACAAATATACACATGTGGTAGAAAATTATCAAGGTTCTAGGATGGCTGGTATAAGATAATTTAAATTTATTTTTTATGATAATAATAAAGATCTTAAATTTGAGTTTGATTTAACACTAAGTATCCTTCTTTTAAGAATATTTTTTTAAGCTTTGGAGAAAAACCTGGTACCCCTGGTATAGAAACTATAGAAAAGTTATTTCATATGATAGAGCTTATTCTTATTTTGTCATTTTATTGAAATTAACTATATGCAGTATCCCTCATTTGAAATTTATCTATTTTAAAATTACCAATTTACTATTTTAAAATGTTACTATTTGTAAATTATATATATATATATATATATATATATATATATATATATATATATATATATATATATATATATATATATATATATATATATATATATATATATATATATATATATATATATATATATATATATATATATATATAGATATATATATTATTTACAAATAGTAACATTTTAAAATAGTAAACTGGTAATTTTAAAATAGATAAATTGCAAATGAGGGATACTGCATATAGTTTATTTAATTTATTTTTGTTTATTTTATATATATATATTATATATATATATATATATATATATATATATATATATATATATATAAAATAAACAAAAACTTGCATTCAGTTTAAATAATGATTTATTACACAGGTCAACATAAATTTTTTTTTCCCTCTGTTGCCGAGCAAACAATTAGTTTTTTTTATAGCATTTTTCATTTTAATTTCAAATATGCAACTCATTTTTCACAATCACATCAAGTTGTAAAGATACTAGGGTTCAAATCTTTAGTATTTAGGGTAAAATCCCTAATATTATTGAAAAAAATTATTCGAAAGTATGTCAACCTGGGTCTCAAAAGAAGTGTATTTTCATAGAAATTTCAAAAATGTTTTTCGTTTGTAAAAAAAATAAGTACTTTTTGTACTATTGCTAAAAAACATTTTGTTACAATTTTTTAAAGTCTTGAGCAAAATTTTTTTTATCAACAAGTTTTAAAGAAAAATATTTATGTTTTCAAAAATCTCTATAAAAACATGCTTCTTTTGAGACCCAGGTTGACATATGAAACAGTGTAAAATGATCTTTTTAAATTTAATTCAAAAAAAAAAAAGTTTGACAAGTGATTTTTTACTAATTTATATATACATATTTATATATACATGCATATATATATATTATATATATGTATATATATATATATATATATATATATATATATATATATATATATATATATTATATATATGTATATATATATATATATATATATATATATATATATATATATATATATATATATATATATATATATATATATATATATATATTTATATACACACAATTATAACTTTTAGAACCAGAAGATAATATAAATCCTATGTATGGATGCTACATCCCTCAAAGGTCATTTGTAGTATGGCTGGGTTGGCTAGATGTGTTTCAGGATTAGAAGTTTTCACGCTGATTTTTAGTAATATAACTATAACGTAGAGATACGATCACATACATAATTACTGTTCCTACGGGAGAGTGCTTTTTTTTTCTGTTACATATCTGAGTTTATTTATGTATAATTGTCCTTGGACATACAATACTTTCTTCAACAACCATTGGTATGTGTGTATCTATGAATATGTATGTATATAATATCATATTATTTTTTTTGTTGACAATATTATGCTATAATAATTAGTGGTAGGCTAGGGAGTTATGACTGCATTGTTACATACTTTACATATATGTGTATGCGTGTGTGTGTATATATATGTAAAAATGTTGGTTTTTGGGTTGTCATTTTTTATACTTATATGGTTTTTTTGGTTTTTTTTTCTTTTCCTCCTAATTTTTAATGTTTTACGTTGTAATGGTTTTGTCTACTGTTTTTGTTGTTATTACTATGTTTTATTTAAAACCTGTTTTTTAACTGGTTAGCAACATTTGGTCTAGGTATCCATGGTGGTGTTGCATGGTTTTGTAGTTTTTATTATTTTATATATAATTTTAAATACATTTCTACACTATGGACTTGAGTTTATTTATCAAAAAGGTGTCTATCTCAGCAACTTGTATATTTTAATAAATTTTTATTTAACAACATTTATCACATTGGTAGTGTAGTTGAGTATTTTGTAATTTTCTATAAGAATAATTTTTATTATTTTATATTATTATTTACATTTTAATTAATTGTTTTTTGTTATTTTTGTTTATAAACTTTATATTTTATTTTATATATTTATCTTATTAACTTATATATATTTTTTATTTTATTTTAAATTTGTTATATTAATTGATATTAAATTCACTACTCTCACTATCCATATTATTTCTTCAAAAAATATTAGTGCTTTACAAATTTGGGTGAGGTTAGGGTTTTGGCTGTTTTGTAGTGAAGATCTAACATTCCATCTCTCATTCATGGGACTGATCTTATTACCTCTCCCAAGGATAAGGCAAAACTATTTGCAAAGAACTTTTCTTCTAATTCCACTCTTGAATCTTATGGACATTCTCTTCCTTCCATTCCAGTCAAACAGGTTGACCCATTGTTAGACATTCAAATCACTCCGGCTTCTGTTGCTAAAGTCATATCTCAATTAAACTCATCTACAGCTTGTGGTCCAGATAACATTCCTGTCACAGTCTTGCAGAATCGTTCTCCAGAACTTTCTTCAATTCTCTCTAAACTATTTAACAAGTGTTTGACTGAGTCTTATTTTCCTGCTTGTTGGAAAATGGCATCTGTGGTTCAAAAACTCTGGAGAAAATTCTGACCCCTCCAATTATCGTCCGATCAGTCTTCTTTCTGTTATTAGCAAGGTCTTTGAGTCTTTGATCAACAAATTCCTCACATCTCATCTTGAGTCAAATAAACTACTGTCAAACAATCAATACGGTTTTCGATCCTCTCGCTCTACGGCCGACTTGCTAACTGCTGTAACTGAAAGATTTTATCATGCATTAGATGGAGGCGGTGAGGCTAGGGCTATTGCTCTCGACATATCTAAAGCTTTCGACAAAGTTTGGCATGCTGGTCTTCTCCATAAGCTTGCTTCATATGGTGTTTCTGGGAAAGTTTTTGAGATTATCAAATCATTTCCTTCTAACCGGTTTATTAAAGTCATCCTTGAAGTACAACACTCTTCTTTATTTCCAGTAACTTCTGGGGCTCCCAAGGTTCCATCCTGGGCCCTGTTTTGTTTCTTATCTACATAAACAATCATCCTGACAACCTTTCATCTAAAGTAGCTCTTTTTGCTGATGGCTCAACTTTATACTCTTGTCTTGACAAAAAGTCTTCTCTTTTCGATCGCCTAGAACAAGCAGCTGATCTTGAACCCGATCTCACTTCAGTAATAGATTGGGGTTCACAGTGGCTTGTGAATTTCAACTCTAAAAAAACCCAATTGCTTACTGCAAACAACTACCGTAATATGGTCAACATTCCTATATTAATGAATGGCAATCCTCTTACTGAGTTGTCCTCTTTACGTCTTCTTGGATTATCGCTTACTACTGACCTTTCATGGAAACCATATATACAATCGATTGCTAAATTAGCTTCTGCTAAGGTTGCTTCTCTTTATCGTGCTTGCCATTTCCTTACTTCTGATTCCATTCTCTACCTCAACAAATCTCTTATTCGTCCCTGTATGGAATACTGTTGTCATATTTGGGCTGGTTCTTCTAATGATTCACTTTCTCATCTTGAATAAAATGTTGTTGGACCTGGACTATCTGCTAAGCTTGAACCTCTTTCCCATCGTCGTAAAGTTGCATCTGTTTCTCTTTTCTACAGATACTATCATGGTCACTGCTCAAAGGAGTTATCATCTCTAGTTCCATCAACTAAAATTCATTTCTCGTTTTACTCCTCATTCAGCTAAGTCTCATTCGTTTACTGTATCTGTCCCTGCATGCTCTAAAAACTTTTATTCATCTAGTTTTTTTCCCCGCACTTCAATCCTTTGGAACTCTCTCCCATCTTCATGTTTTCCTGACTCATACAACCTTCAACTTTTCAAGTCTTCTGTCAACCGTTTCCTTGCTCAATAACTCTGTTCTTTTTTTTTCCTAGTAACTCCCAACTTAATAGTGGTTGCTTGCAGCCTTGTTGGGAGTGAATGCAAATAAAAAAAAAAAAAAAAAAAAAAAAAGTTCTTTTTTACTGCAGTATGGAGTAGGCGTAAATCGCCGGGTAAAGCATAAATAGCGATGATGTTTATCTGACGGGATAAACTAGGTATTGGTGCTGAGCCTCTTCGAAATGCGGGTAATAATAAACGTGATTCTGAGGAGAAGTTTATTAACACCACTACATAAATTATGATTACACAAAAGCAATAATTTTTTTTTCTTTATCTTATACCTCCTATTAATTTATTTTATTCATTTTAAATACTGATATATCTATACATATGTATTTTTATTTTAAGTATGTTAAACATTTGCATTTACTGTAGATTTATGGTTACTTATATGTCCTGTTTTGTTTTTATTACATTTCTTTTACATGTGCGGTGTCTAAAATATTATTTTTTATTACATGCTTTAATATAGTATCTTTGTTTTTGTTCTGAACATCTGTTCAATATATATTTTTCATTATTTTATCCTTTCTTTTTTCCTAAATTTTTCCTTATTTCACTTGGGCTTGACAGCTCGGTCTAGTCCTTTGATGCATACTTTTGCATTTTTTTAATTTTCAGTTTTCTTTGCCATATATTAAGACATTTTTATAAATGATCAGTTATAAATAATACTTTCTTGTTAAATGTGACTATGCTGTTTTTTCCTTTGTGTTTTTAATACATACATAAATATATAAAGGGCCTTTTTAATCGAAAATAATCACATACAGGGCCTTTGAGAGAGCCATTGGCGCCCAGGTCAAAATTGAGAACAGCGCCCCTATTTCAAACCAAGTAATTACAAAATTTAAAGTTCGGTGAACGCATTTAAATTTAAAGTTTGGTGAATTATCTATTTTTAATACAGCACATTGTACTTCTGCGTTACTATTAATTCTCTGGATTGAGAAACTGTTCATTAATCAAAACTGACATATGAACTGAAATATTAGTTTTTAAAACAATAAACGAAAAATCAATTGACAAAATCTTCTAGAAAGGTAAATAAAGAACTAAAAATAAATTTTTCGAGTTTTTCTGGCCACCCAAATTTTGATGACATTGCCTTCTTAGCCAAATCTTCTTCAATCAAAATAACCAAAAAGATCAGTTATGCGATCTTGGCTTATGGTCGAACGGAGAAAGGTTTTTACAGTCTTTAGTTTACTAGAGAATTGTTCACCCTTAGCAACCGTCACAGGTTGTTGTTAGTGTTGAAAATCCGTTGCAAGATGCAAACAACCGAAAAAGGCGATCAAGCTTCTTCTTGAAGATTTGATTGAGTAACTGTAGTGGATTTCCTTGCTTAAAAATTTTGTAGGGATTTTTAAAACGTTGAACTTCTTAAATGAGATCCTCTTTGTTCACATTTCTCTGATAAAATCGTGCAAGTTCGAAAAGATCATCATTATCCTACTATATGAATGAAATTATATTGTCAACCATCCTGCTTGCCTCAAACTTTGAGTCAATTTGCTGGATTAGACCATTTAAACCAGCATTAAAAACATTCGTTGCAAATTCTTTTGATTTGGCTGTCGTAAAAATTGGCAAGTGGTTTGATTGCATCGGTATGAGAACTCTATAGAGTCTATGCAGAGAAATTCCTGTTGCTTCAGTGAGGATCTCCCGTTGGGCAGAACTTCCACTAAAAAACACTTATAAAGATTCAACATTTCCGAAAAATAGTTGATCTCAATGGATGATTCAACTGCATGCATACCAGCCAAATTTAAACTGTGAGTGCTACAGGGAATGTACAGAGCTTCTGAATAATTTTGCCTTATTAAGGCTTGAGCTCCCTTGTAAGCACCTGACATTAGATCTGTTATCATATCCCTGACGGCGACAGGGATATGACAACTTTTTAGTCCTCAGTAAAAGCAAAAATTTCTTTAAATGCCAACACTTATTTCATATTTTTTATTAAGCAAATATACTGTATGAAAATATTTGAAACTTCTTGTGGAGACAAAGATTACAAACTTTTGATGTTTGGTTGTTGGGCTTACATTGCAATCTTATTTTTCATCGTTTCATATTTTATGATTTTAGTCTGCATAATTTTTTTAGACAGGTGTTATTTTTATACTTGGGTGCATTAAATGATTTAAGTTGGCATATCTTAATTTATATGTGTTTTCATTTATAACAAAATAAACTGTATATTTGAATTCATGATCTCCAAAACATAAAATGGCTCGGTATACAATATTGCATAAAGAAATTGATTATTTAATGACCAAATTTTTTTGTCAATGCAGTTGCATGATTTTGATTATACATTTTTATTGAATTGTAAAATCTTGTTGCTATGCGCATTATTAAAGACTTTAAGCACGCAACTGTAGCTAACCTTAAAATAGTTTCGATTAAAAAACTTAATGTAGATTGTGTCCTACCAGAGAGTGTCAAAGATAAGTGTAAGTCAACTAAAGCTAAGAAGCGATTTATAATTTATTTTCAACATTTTTGCTAAACAGGAGGTTGTACCATATAATTTTACGCTTGCAATGTTTATTTTGATTTTTATTTATTTTGATTTTTGTTTATTTGTGATTGCTGGTGAACTTCAAATTGTATTCTGATTTATGTAAAGCCTTTTCATACGGAGGAATGAAATTATTAAAAACAGTTTCACTTATAGTAAACAACCGGGGCCCCGGCTAAAAATGAGACTTTTTGTAAATCAGACCCTGGCCCTGGCAAAATTGTAAGATTTAGCAGTCCATAGCTGGGGCCAGAAATGAATTTATAATTCTTTATACATTATAATAATTATAATGATAATGATGATAATGATGATGATGATGATGATTGATGATGATGATGATGATGATGATGATGATGATGATGATGATGATGATGATGATGATGATGATGATGATGGCAATGATGATGATGATATCAAATATCAACCCCGTGTTTTACTATTCACTCACCCCTTTTACAATACGGTTTACAATACAGTTGATAGGAACTGTTAATCAGGTTTAAAGTTACATCAAGATAATTAACAATTTTAATATTATATTGAATGGAAATGAGTTGGTTGTTACTTTCAAAAATACACATAAAGAGTAAAGAATTTTTCCATTTGTTGACCACATATGTTTTCAAAAATAGCAAGGCGTCGAATCAAAACAAAATTATTTTTATCGTAATGCTGAGTGAGCTGAAAGAATCAAAACAATCAAAATGCTGAAGAGTTGAAAATGTTGAAACAATCAAAAAGCTGAAACAATCAAAATACCAATTAGTTTGAAAACTTCAACTCCATCAAATGGTCCCATTGTGACATCAAACAATCCATTGCTTTTTTTTGCATGATTTTTATCTTGAAAAATTTTGCAGGATATTAAAAATTGATATCATGCAAGATTTTCTTGCATGATATCAATTTTTTTAATCATCATCAATTATAAAACAGCAAAATTGCAATGATAAAAGTCTTTACACTATTAGTTGGGTTTAAATCATTTACATCTAAAAATATTTGCAAAGCTGTTTATAGCTGATTTTTTTAATCCAACCTGTAACAAATCAGGTATTTTGCCATCAATTCAAGTGGAGTTTATTTTTAATTCATCAATAATTTTATATAAAATGAATCATGGCGTGCAAAAACTACACTTTTCGCATTTTTTTACTTTTCGATTTTTTTTATCAAAAAACAGAGTACTTATAATTTTGATGGTTTATTAGATATAACGAAAGAAGATGGACTTGGATTGCATTCAGAAAATCAAAATTTTTATTTAAAGCAATTAGAGACATCTAGTAGAGTGCAATATATTCCAAAGAAGCCTGATGATCCTAAAAAAATATAATCTTTAAAAAAAACTAAAACTGGAAATGTTCCATTTATGCCATCAACTTCAATTCTGAATGAATACAGAGAGAAACACTAAAGTAGTAATGATTCATTAAGTAACAGTGGCAGTAATTATATACTTTCATTAAATATTATTATACAAAAATTAAACAGAGGACAGTCGAGACTGTTGAATTGGTTAGTTGAGTAAAGCTGAGTACACAAAAAGCTGCGACAGTGTGTCAGCTAATGTCAATCTTTCTGTACCAACTCAACTCAACTCAATCCATATGGCAGTCATCAGAGAAGATAAAAAGTTAGGAGATACATTTAGAAAATAACTAAAGGTCGAGTGTTTGAGTTTTGATGGGAAAAAGATAGCTGGGGTGGAACATCATAAAAAAGAGGTTAGACTAAAGCCAATGGTATTGAAGAAGGGAAAGTCAGAGACAATCTTTCAAGGATTTCGTGAACTTTTGAATGCATATGATTTATGGGGATCTATTAAACTGATCATGATAGACACTGCAAATGTTAACACTGGGAAAACAAGTAGTGTGATAAAGAGATTAATGACATATTTTGAAAGTGTTGGCTTTGCAAAACCTCTCTATGTTGGTTGTCAGCACCACATATTAAATCAAATACTAAAGTTATAACTGAATGATTTTTTTGAAGATAATATCAATTCACCTGATCTGTCATATTATTTTGTTGAAGCAATACGTAGTAAAAATGACCACTTAACATCAAATTTTATAGTAGTATACAATTGAAGGATAATGAACTGAAATGGAGAGATCGCATGCAGTTTTTGACGCATTTTATTAACGTAGCAAAATACTTTTGAAATGAAAAAAAATTCCCTAAATTTTAAAAGTTTACTAAATGAGCTTGTTGCTGGAAAATGGGCAGATATCTGGTTTTCAAACCAAATGTTCAACCCTGTCAATGGTATTGAAGATCATCCAGAGGCTGCCAAAACATTTACTTTTGGTGTGATAAACCTTTGCCTAATAATATGCAAAGATCCAAAATTTGTGCCAAACAAGTAGTAAAAGTGTTTTAGAGGATATCAGAAGTCTTGGCAAAATCAGAAGTCTTGGCAAAAAAACCTTTAATTTGAAATATTTTTTAACAAATCACAATAAAAGCAAGAGCTATTCTTTTTAGTTAATGTAGTTTTATCAATATAGTTTTTTAAACATTTTGATGTTTTGTTAACTTTATTAATTTAGTTAAATTTACATGATATATTTTTATTAACTATTTAAATACAAATTATTATTTTAAGACAAACGGGAAGACATTTTACTTCTAATTACCAGTAAAGAACCTCTAGGCGCATTTGATATGCTAGTAACAGCATTTGGCTTAACTTTCTAGTGGGTTGGTGAGTTTTTTTCTAGAAACATGATAACGAAACTGAATTCTGGTAATTATATATAAAACCGGATCAGAATATGACATTGAGTTTGTAAAAATATTATATCCCTAACATATATATATATCATATGCGGCTTTTCATTTTTTTAGAAATAAATTTCCAGGTACATCATTTAACTAAAATGATTGTTTTAACTAGTTATAAAAATTATTTTTTTAACTTTTTTAAACAAAAAGCTAAACATTACTATTGATTACAACTTCTTTTCTTAAAAAAGAAATTGTAATTTAAATTTAATTAAAAACATTTTAACTAGTTTTTTTTTAACTTGAGCTTTTTAATTATAACTTCAAAATGCTGAAATAGAGTCAAAATATCATAAAAGAAAAAGGCAACTTTAAAACAAATTTTAAATTGAAAAAAAAAAAAAAACACAATTTAAAATTTTATTGGCAAGTTTAAAGAGACAGAAATTCTTTATGATAGTGAATGATCAAGTCGCTGTTATTCTATTATTACAGAGGAAGCTTCACAAAACATTAGAAAAATGATCAAAGAAACCAACGATTTGTCAATTTGAAAGAGTTGTATCAAAATTAGGAAAAGCACATACAGCTATTACTGATCTATTCAAGAATTGAGTTTTCAACCATTTAAACAAAAGTACAAAAGCTACAAAACAAGAGCAAAGTGAAGATAATTTTGCAAAATGATGGAATTTTGTGATATCATTTTGCCAAAGTTTGTAGAAAATTTCAACATGTTAAATAAGATTATATGGTCAGACAAAAGCCAATTTATGCTGAACGTATTTTAAACCATCATTATTGTTGCTATTGGGTCTACTCTATTCAGCACAACCAAATATATTTGCCCAACTCAAATAATAGAGTGATGGAACAACTGTGGAATAAATTATGGTGATTTAATTGATACATATTTTTTCAACAATTACAGATTATTCTTATTTACAAATGCTTGAAAAGTTTTAATGGCCTTAAGTTAAACAACGTGGAACATACTTTCAACATGATGGGGCATCTACCCAGACGAGCTTTAACCAAAAGACCTGCTTGTTCTACCGTTTTTTTACCTCCAAACTCCTTTGTTTGGGGCTACTAGAAAATTATTGTATACATGGACAAAACGTCTACAATTGGTGAACTTCAACAAGTAGATTGAACAAGAGATAGACAGTTATTTGTGAATTAAATTAAAAAAAAAAAAAAATTTACTAATAATATCATTGATTAATATATTAATTTATAAATATGTAAATAATACATAGTTATTTATTACATAGTTACTTACTTAAATACTATTAATTAGTTATTAAGTTATTTAATAATAACATTGTTATTTATTAACATATTTGTTAACAATATTATATATTTTTAATTATACAAAAACATAAATAAAGAAATTATTATTTTTGAAAAGTTTAAAAAACCTATAACCTATTAAAAAATAAATTAATTGAAAATATTAATAATAGCACATTAATAAAATAATTTCAAAGTTATTTAAAATAAAAAAATTTAAATACCATAAACGATGAAATTCACATAGGCAGTAGCATTATTATATTCACCCACAGCTTCACATTTAAATTGCCCCATATCTTCAAACTTAAGATCAGAAATATAAATGGAATCATTAACAACTTTCATATTGCTATTTAAAATTGCATTTGGTGATAAGCGAGTCCATTGAATACTGTACTTGCCATCACCTCTAAAATGACATGTTATCTTTGTATTATTTTGTCGCAGTCTGTCGCAAGTTTGGATTTCATTATGCAAGCTCTTGTCCACTTTCATTAGCTCTACAAAATTTTATAAACATTTGTTTGTTTTGTAAGCTCAACAACAACAAAAAAACAAAGTAATTTCAAGTCATTTAAAATAATGTAAACTTATGAATTTCAAAAAGTTATTATATTTTTTAATTAATAGAAAATCAAACACAAAACAATAATTATTTTTCTGATAACTGCTACTCATTACATTACTGTTGCTCATGATATATAGTATATTATTAATGTATTCAAGAAGCAAATTAAGCAATCCTGAATCACAAATTGTGATAGACCAAAGCCATTTAGGTAACATTTATTTGGTAAAATGTTACCTTGGAATATTTGTCCATTAGGTTGGGCAAAGCTAATTTTAAAACTATCTTTAAGAAATGTTTTTTTTTTTTTTTTTATTGTTTATTCATACAAATGATTTTGAAGTTGATTAAATTAATAATGATCTTTATTTATCACATTTTTATTTTTTAAATTTGGCATATAACAATAAGTATTTTTATCCTGTATTTGTATTACCTGGATTAATATCTGTTTAATACAAATAATATTTAAAACATAATGTGAGAATAAAATAATTGTGAGAGCCTTGCGAAAAAACTTTACTATTTTTATTGCAATATTTGTTGTTTTTTCTGCAATTTACTCTTGTCTTGATAAGAAGCCAGCAGTCTCTGATTGCTTGGAGGGGGCATTTGAGCTTGAAAAAGAACTCACTTTTGCTATAGCATGGGGTTCTCAGTGGCTGGTGAACTTTAACTCAAATAAAATTCAATTTTTTAAGGTAATTGTTATCTCAATAATCTAGATCTTCCTATATTTATGAATAGTAATGTACTCGATGAGTCATCTACCCTTCATCTTCTAGGATTAACTCTTACTTCCAATCTTTCTTGAAAACTATATATTAAATTAATTTTGCAATTAATTTATTATATAATTTTGCAATTAATTTATTATATGGTTTTCAAGAAAGATTGGAAGTAAGAGTTAATCCTAGAAGATGAAGGGTAGATGACTCATCGAGTACATTACTATTCATAAATATAGGAAGATCTAGATTATTGAGATAACGATTAGCTTAAAAAATTGAATTTTATTTGAGTTAAAGTTCACCAGCCACTGAGAACCCCATGCTATAGCAAAAGTGAGTTCTTTTTCAAGCTCAAATGCCCCCTCCAAGCAATCAGAGACTGCTGGCTTCTTATCAAGACAAGAGTAAATGGCAGTATCATCAGCAAAAATAGTTCCACCTTAGATATCAGAACATCTGGGAAATTGTTAATGTAAATTATACAGATCATCCAGGTCCAATTTTTCAGATTTTAAAAATCTGGAAAATTGTTTGGGTTACATGTCCGAAAAAATTTGAAATATATTTTCTTCCTAATTTTACATTTAACTCAGTTGTTTTCAATTTTTTTCAAACTTTTTTAAATTTTTGTATGAGTGAAAAAGCCTAAAAAAGAAATATATTTCAAAAATATATATCTAAACTTGTATGTGTAGAAAACCTTTTGGATATCCGGAAAAACTAAAAATTAAGAAAAATATCCGGAAAAAGATAATCCCTAAAACTAAAAAGTGTATAGGGCAAATAATAAAAACTTGAGGAATCCCTGAAGTTGCAAGATATTAAAAATAGTGCTGTCCATTGAGGACAATTTTTATACTACAATTGGTAAAGAAGGATTCAATAATTTTTAGGATGTTAGAAACATAGAAAATGATAGCCTTAACCTCTCCACATCTATTTAATGCACAATAAAATCTATCAGTTATTACTTTAACAAATCAGCGGTAGAACGAGAAAATTTAAAACTATTTTGATGATCAGAATATAAGTTATTAGATTTAAGATGAGAGTTTAAGTGTTTATTGAATAAAGAATGAAAAACCTCGCTTATGATAGGAAGAAGACTAATGGGACACTAGTTAGACTTGTCATATCGCTCTCCAGAGTTTTTGAAAAAAGGGATAACAGATGCCACTTTCTAGCAGGCTGGACAATAAGACTCTGATAACCACTTGTAAAATAGTTTTGAAAGTGTAGATGACAGCTCCCGAGAATACTTCTGCAAAACTATAACAGGTATGTTGTCTGGACCGCAAGCTGTAGAAGAGTATAACCAGGAAATCACTTTAGTTACAGAAGTTGGAGTGATACAAATGTCAAACAATCGATCAACTTGTTTTTTGGTTATATCAGGTAGGATGTGATTAGTGGAATTAAAAGATAGGATTAATGAAAAGCTCTTAGCAATCAATTCAGCTTTGTCTTTAGGTGAGGTAGCAAAATCTGAACCATGTAAGAGAGAAGGAATTTACCCTTATTATAGACACTGTTAAAGATTCTCCAGAAGTCTCTGGAGCCTAATTTTCGAGATGAAATACAAGACTTTGTGACCTGAGCTCAGGTCACAGAAATTCGGCTGAGAATAGTGGGCTTTGGCATTAGACAAAACTTATTACAGTAGTTTCTAGCAATAGTAAACAGGCATTTGTTTTCTGAAGAATTGTTTTGGCGATAGATATAGAAGTAATGGTTACGATTGGAAATTGCAGCAGCACAATGAACTATAACTTGGACTATAAACAAATGTTCATCTTTATTACAATTGAAATTTAAAAAAACTAAAATAAAATTAATAAAAGCTAAAAAAATTTCAAGCATACTTTAATTCTAGTATTCAATTCTATCTTTATACTATTAAAAAACAGAAAATAACTAAATTACCAGAACCACTTAACAAAATAACGTTTGGGTTCTATATACTTATATATATATATAAATAAAATGTGCAATTATAGTTACCAAAAACATTCAACTGAACTTTAGCAGAGCTGATTTGAGTACTTAATTCTGTTTCGCATAAATAAATGCCTTCATCTTTAACAGAAGCATTCTTTATAGAGAGTGTACCACCAGAGATAATAACTCGATCATTAGGGATAACATCTTCTTTAGTAACTTTGCAAACAGATTGTGAATTATCTGTTGTTGAGCAAGTCTCAATGTCACGTTTCCATTTAACATTAAGAGGAGGATCAGATTTTGATTCACATTTAAACGTAGCTGATTCTCCTTCTTTAATACTATCGCTTATTGGTGAAACATCAACATCTCCTACAACTGAAAATTTAATTTAGATAAACTTTTATAAATCTACATTATGATACATTATAAAATATGTCATAAATATTGATCATACATTTGAAGCATGAGGGGCACAAAATATTTAAGGGATAAAAAGATCAAAAATGGAATATCAAAAGATATAACTTGATTACTTTATAGACATGCTGTAACTGTACAAACTAGTTGTTGTAAATGCTTTTTGAAATTTCAAAAAGCATTTGTAAAACTGTATTTGTAACTGAATTTTCATTAACTTTTTTTTCATTTTGTTTTCAGTACTTATTTTTATTTCTCACAATTACAAATGTTTTATTTTAAAGAAAAATTGCTTAATAAAACCAGTTTTTAAGGAATTAATTAATTGTAATATAAAAAGTTTTCTGTTCAGAAATCAAAAGTTAATATAACTTTTTATAAAGCAACATTTTGCTGTTTAATTTACACAAGTAATTAAATGGTCAGTAAAATATTAATAAAAATGGTAGGTAAAAAATTCATAACATACATACATAAACAAAGGGTTTTGGTTTGGGCTTAATATATCCGAAAGAAAACCATTTGTTTATGTATGTACTTTATGATTTTTTTACTTACCATTTTTATTAATACTTTACTGACCATTTATATATATTATATAGATTTATATATGATATTTATATATATGATATACACTATATGATATAGTCTTAAATTTCAAAAAAGATAAATTACTGACTAAATATTTCAAAAAATATTGACCATTTAATTAAATATAATGACCATTTAAATACAAGCCTTCAATTTACTTTACTTTTGAAACATGTATATAGTTGTAAGTTAAGTACTAGATAAAACTTACAACTTCAAATCAATTTAAATATAATTTATTTATATAATTTCAGATAAATTTAAATTATAACTTCATATAAGTTTTTATGTAAGACTTTCATATACAAACAATATTCATTATTAGATAAAAAATTATTTTATAAGATTCAAAATACTTTTATCATTTTCAAAATGTTTTTATGTTTAAATATGGAAGTGTGAGAATCCTTTAGATAGTAAGACAATACACTTTGCTTGTCTTTGTGAAGGCAGTAATGGGGTAAATAAACAACCAAAACAAGCTTATGTAATAATATATTACAGTATCTTAAACTCTACATAGCCAAAGTTAAAGAACAAATAGTTACTGGAATAAATCTAAAAATTGTCTACATTAGGACATTCTGTCAGGTATAACACTAATGAAGATCAATTACTGTTACTTGAACCAAAAAAGAAAATAATTTTATTTGACACAAGTTATACTTAATAAAAGTTGAGCAACCATAGCGAATGTTACTGATGTTGTAAGAAAATGTATTCAGTGCTTAGTATTTAGAACTTAGATACCTAAGTATTATTGTAGATAGATTTTATAAACCCTTATAAACTCTATGGTCTAAAAACATTAAAATATCAGAATTTTTGTTATTACATATTGCTATAAGTTATGCTAAATGTACATAAGTTTAAGTTATGTTGTCTTTTAAAAGACATAAATATATCTCTTGAATATATAGTTGTTGAAACTATTTTTATTTTGTTTGCATGAGTTCTCTAAGCTACCCTAAACATAAAGTATTTTTTTATTTGATTTCAATTGACAATTTCAACAATGTACAATGTAATAATGTACAATTTCAAAGAAATTAGTCATTTTTTAATGTAAAGATTACTTACCAACAACAGTTAATTTTGCTTCAGCTGTACGCTCAGCTACCGAATTAAATGCAACACATGTATAATTACCAGCATCTGAGAGCATGGTCTTTTTTATTCTTAAAGTCCAACTACTACTATCAATGTTAGGGTTATCAGGCGATATTGTTGCTCCATTATAAAGCCATTTTACTTTAGGTTGAGGCTTGCCCACTGGCTCTTCACAAACAATTTCAGCAACATATCCTTGAAGAACTTTAACAGGATCGATTGAATTTAACTTTTGTAAAACTGAAAAAATAAAATTTATTATTAAAAAAAATTATTGGTGAATAAAAAAATATCAATAACCTACAATTTTGAATTATTTCTTATGTAAATTTGCTTTGTAGAAATATACATAAATACAATAATTGTCTGTATACTATAAGTATACATATAAGTCTAGATAAGTATATATGTGCATGCTATAAGTATACATATAAGTCTAGATAAATATATCTATATGTATGCTATAAGTATACATATAACTATATAAAAGTATAGATAAGTATAGATATGTATACTATAAGTATACATATAAGTAAAGATAAGTATATATATGTATACTTTAAGTATACTTGAGGTATACATATAAGTATAGATAAATATAGATATATATACTGTAAGTATACATATAAGTATAGATATGTATACTATAAATATACATATAAGTATAGATAAGTATATATATGCATACTATAAGTATACATATAAGTATAGATAAGTATACTATAAGGTATACATATAAGTTAATATATGTATACTAAAAGTGCAATTCAAGAGATCAATACTAGCTTGTTTTTGCTATGCACAGTGGGCCAGAATTCACTTTTTCTGGACAAAATTGATAACTAATTTAATATTAGGGCTATAATCACTAAAATTAGCACGAGTACTAATATGATGTCTGCCTTTTTATGAAGATGCTATTTTTTTATTTCGTTGCTATGGATACCTTTGTTTTGCTTAGCAACAACCTATTTTTGGGATTTCCAGATATTTCACGAGTGCTATATTTACTAAAATTAGCATGGGTACTAATATGATGTCTGCACTTTTTATGAAGGTTTTTTTTTTTTTATTTTGTTGCTGGATACCTTTATTTTGCTTAGCAACAACCTATTTTTGGTATTTGCAGATATTTTACGAGGGCTATATTCACTAAATTTGGCATGAGTACTAATATGATGTGTGTATTTTTTATGAAGGTGCTATTTTTTTATTTTGTTGCTATGGATAATTATATTGCTTAGTTACAATATCCTTAGTTACAATGGGGTAAACAAAATGTCGTTATAACATCGTTAATTTGTAGCAATAAAAATATAGTAAACAGAGAAAAAGCAGAAAAAATGAAAACAGAAACACAATTCAAGTAATATTGCAGTGAAAATGTAATGATATAATATATTTACACAAAATCTTTAAGTGGTACTTCTTTTAGTAGCTCTAGCACTCCATCTACAAAGTCTTTCTTCTTTGGATGATGTGGTGTTCTCAAAATACTAATAATTGAATCAGATGAACACATCAATCTCCTTAACAAGTCTTCATTTGTTTTAGAACGGGAGCGCTTTCTTGAAAAAGACTCCCAGAACATCTTGAAGTCCTTGTTACGTGCTCCTTATGCCTCTGCACTGAGCATGCAAATTGGCAAAGCCATTCGATCCACAACTTGCCAACCATGAATAAGAATTCGGTGCAGGCTCTGTGGCATGTGGTACCATGGATACTGGTTCACATATCGTTTAGCTGTTTGCATGCAGAAGTCTCTAAATCGAGAAGAATCAATAACATAATGTGACGATAAAGTGCACAAAATAACATGCAACATCTTAATGATGATGACATCTAGTTGGAGAATTTCAGCAGTCTTCTCTGCATTTTGAAAAAATTGTCAAGCAGTATTGCCAGTGTTTGAAGATCCTGAACCACAAGTCCTTGGAAAATCAATTAAAAGCCCAACTTCATCACGAAGTTTCTTTTGAATTGATGTCTTTCTATCTTGAACTATTTTTTTTTCTGATGGTTCTCATGTTGACCATTTCTGTATTGTTAATTTGTAGCTTATTTTGAGAAGGCATTCCATAGTTCTGATCCATTCATGGAGAGTTAAAAGCCCATAATTAAGTCCAGTTTTTGTAATTGGGAGATTTTTTGCAGTATTTAAGTCATTCATTTTTTTTGGATTGCAACCACAAACTGAGCAGCATTGCGATGATTTTGTTGCTGTGGATAGTGCTGTGGCAACTTTCCCATCCACCATTGTAGTTTCAATTTTGTGCAGAACTGTTAGTTTGTCATACTTTTTAGTAAATAATTTTTCTATTGAGTTGTAAAGGAATTGTTCTTCTTCTTTTAATACATCTGATGTTTCTTTTTTATAAGAGAATCTTATTGGTCTGCAAAATAAAGTGGATGGTGGATGAGGGTTGGACCAAATAATCTTCTTTTCGCCATTACAATATCCACATAACTGCAAAGGCACAAAGCAAGTGAGGAATAAGCTGGCTTCATTTGTAATATTTCTGTTTTCTTCTTCTGTTGCTATTTGAGTATAAAGGCTTTGCCATCAAAGCCAACTTTGGACCTTAGGGTCATTCATTGAAGATCTTCTAAAAAGTTAATAACTTCTAACTGACAATCTATTAAACGTAGTGCTGTATGATTGACCAATGCTTGCATGTTGACCTCTGCAGAATAGTCAGTGACAGTCCATAGGTTATTCTCTGGAAGACAAAGTACTTTTGCTTTCCGTACATTATTATAAGCTGGATATAAATTACAGCCTTTTCTTACAGCATTGTTCTTTAGGCGCTGATAATCAGACTTGCTCAGATTATTATCTAAAATGAGTGCTAAGGCTTCATTGGGAGTATTTTGAACATGTTCATCAGTTTAAGTTTTTGATAAATTTCTAACTACCTTAGCATGCTTTCTCCTTCCTTGTTTCCAAAGTTTGCAACTGCTAGCAAACAACAGCTCGTTTGAAGAACTTACCAATGATTCAAGTTTTGACACTTTCCTCTTTTTAGATTTATCAGATGATTCTTCAAATGATTTACAAGGCCTGCCAAGAGATAATTTAGGTGTAGTTTCTGTATTGCATAAAGAAAAGATTTGTTGGGGACTAATAAAGTCTTTGCAAAGCCAGGCTAAATTTTTATCCAAAAATATATCATTGTAACGTCCACTTGCAGCCCATTGCTTTCTGTATTCAAAAGTAAATTTTGAAAATTGAACCTTACATTTAGAATTGCCAAGTTGTTCACTAATAAAATTAAAAACTACTAGCTTATCTTTTTCATTTGATAATGATAATTTGTTTTCTTTTATAAATAAATGGATTTGATTTCTACTAATACTTGACATAATAAAAATAGTCTAAAGTTAAAAATAAAACAATTTATCAACAGGTTTTCATTTATTTTATGTAGAAATATTTTCTTTTAATTATTATAATATTAACTATAATTAAAAAGTCTTATTTTTGAATCAAAATATTCATTAAATTATAACATAGTGTATTATTTTGTTCGCGAAGTTATATTTTATATACAATATCAGGGGTGGATCCAGCATTTTTTGGTGTTTGAGATAGCTAACTTCCAGACATGTAGCTAACTCCAAACATTTATATGTTTATACTTATGTCAAATAAGGATGGTTTGCAAAAAATTGCGATGATTGGAGCCTGGGAACAAAAAAGCCCCAAAATTTGAGACGTACCTGCCCCAAACGTGAGAGCAACAAGTTGATAAAATATTTTTTGTACTATTCTCAACAAGACTTATATTTATCAATAAATTTTAAATTCCACTGTAAAATATTTTAGCGCTCAAAAATTGTGACCATATAAAAATTGTAACCCCCTCGAATTTAGGGGGATTCAAACTTTACATGGTCATAATTTTTGAACACTGAAATATTTTACAATGAAATTTAAAATTTATGGATAAATATAAGTCTTGTTGAGAATAGTACAAAAAATATTTTATCAACTTGTTGCTCTCACGTTTAGGGCAGGTACGTCTTAAATTTTGGGGTTTTTTTGTTCCCAGGCTCCAATCATCGCAATTATTTGCAAACCATCCTTACTTGATATAAGTATAAACATATAAATGTTTGGAGTTTGCTCCATGTCTGGAAGTTAGTTATCTCAAACACCAAAAAAGGCTGGATCCGCCCCTGAATATTTTTGCAAATCATTGCAAATAAAAATTAATTTAGCAAATATTAGCAGCTAAATTAAACATATTTTCATAATATGGATATAAAAGCTTCAAAATATGTATATAAAATAACAAGATACTACAAGATCTTCTATTTTTTGTATTTTTTAAACCAAAAAATACACTTCAAATATTCTTTTAATGAAATATTTAAAATTATTATAACTTATTTGTTTTCTTACCTATTTTAATCTAACAACTCTTAAAATGCAGAAAATAGACAGTTCAACAATAAAATAATTTTCAATGCGCAATATTTAATACAGTGTTACATTATTACCATTGATTTTGTAAACAACATTTTTTGCTTTATTATATATTTTTTCTAATTTACGTTTGCATATACTTTAACCACATAATTAGTCTATTCATTACAATTTTAGATGTATATAAAAGGTTTTAAATTGTTTCATAATATCTATAAAAAGGTTTAAAACCATTACAACATAAAAATTCTGACTTTGATTTTTATACTTTTGTCCAGTCAGTGGCCCACTGTGCAATACTAGCTTTGTTTTGTTAAGGTTAAAATAATTTAAACCATGTGTTAGTGCTGAAAAAAAAAATTATTTCACCAATTGCTTCTACAGTTACAAAATATATAAATGCAAATTTAGCTGTGTCACTGGTTATGTCATATTGAAATTGCCATTTGTAAATTAGTACATATAATGTATGAGAGTTTGAGCTTGTGCAGGCAGTATTTATATGTAAAAGACATTTTTAAACCAGATTAAAATTTTATTTTGTGTGTTAAGCTTTACATTTTAAAGAACAAAGAGAATATATATATATATATATATATATATATATATATATATATATATATATATATATATATATATATATATATGCTAACTTATTCATTACACAAAACATCTCTCCATCTTAGATTT
>NC_061160.1:16570251-16705251 GCF_022113875.1 Hydra vulgaris | reverse complement strand
TGAAAATTTAAAACCGCTAATTATAATTAATGTTATATTTATCTTTCAAAATTTAAATATTCAAAAAATTTTATAGTAAAAATATATATATATTTTTATTTGCATAATTACCTTATGAATTATAAATGGAATTCTCGTCAAAATTGGAATATTCATGAAAAATAACATTAATATAGCTATTATAACGTTGTAAAGTCCAATAAAAAACTACATAAGTTTAGCCAACATTATAACAACGTTGAAATTCTGAAAAAAAATGATGTTTGTGTAACCAACATTTTACAATGTTGTATTTCTGATAACATAAATATATATATAAATATATATATATATATATATATATATATATATATATATATATATATATATATATATATATATATATATATATATATATATATATATATATATATATATATATATACAGGGCCTATTCTATGAAAAAAAAATTGGGTGACGCTGTCAAAAACGATCTAGAATAGTCCCAGATATATATATATATATATATATATATATATATATATATATATATATATATATATATATATATATATATATATATATATATATATATATATATATATAGACATATATATATATATATATATATATTTATATATATATATATATATATATTTATATATATATATATATATATATATATATATATATATATATATATATATATATATATATATATATATATGTCTATATATATATATATATATATATATATATATATATATATATATGTCTATATATATATATATATATATATATATATATATATATATATATATGTCTATATATATATATATATATATATATATATATATATATATATATATATATATATATATATATATATATATATATATATATATATATATATATATATATATATATATATATATATATATATATATATGCTTTACACCTATGCTTTATACCTATGCTTTTTGGCTAAGCAAACATGTTTGTAGTAAAAAATGGCTCTTCGCTTAATTGTGGTTTTAAAGCTGATAAAATTAAGGTTAGATAATGTCAAAACACATAAAAATATTTTGAATGTTTTTAAAACATTTTGAATGTTTTTAAAAACATTCTAGTCTTTTAATTTGTGGTTTTGTAGTTTAATTATTTCCTACAATTAAATGTATTTTGGCATATTCTAACCTTAATTTTGTCAGCTTTAAAACCACAAACAAGCAAAGAGCCATTTTTTACTACAAACACGTTTCCTTAGCCATAAAGCATAGGTGTATATATATATATATATATATATATATATATATATATATATATATATATATATATATATATATATATATATATATATATATATATATATATATAATACTTTATTTCTACAATTTGGCTATGGCTCTTTGCAAGTTTTGACAATTAGGGCTTTAAAAAAATGCACTAAAAAATACAAAGCAAACGTTAATGCAATTTTTAATTTAATTGATTCAATAATTACAATTAAACTGCTGCAATATTTGTCAAGTACTTTATTACAATGTAATAAAAAACTATCATTAAAAAAATATTCAGATTAGAATTTATGGCAAAATGAGCACAGAAGCCATCAAAATGGTTTTGATTTGGTTTTATCATGGATATATAATTTCTAATAAAAAAAAATATTTACATTACTCATGCATAAATAGATTTTTAAAAATTTCAGACACATCAGTTTCATTTCATGGCTTGCATCGAATTCCTTTGCTGAAAAAAGAAGCCCTACTTAAAAGAAAATAAAATAATTACAATAATCTTGAAATAATTGCGTCTGCAATAAATAAAGATACATATATCTACTTTGATGTATGTATCTTTATTTACTGATAAATGCCTAATTTAAGAGATTTATGTCAAATAAGGAAGTTTTTCAAATAATTTGTATTCTATTTAATAAGTTATTAAATATATCAAAGATGCTTGGTCACTTTAATCAATTTTTATTTTTTTTACGCATTTTTAAAGTGCGCGCAAACTAGTGATAAAATGCAATGACCTAATGATTGAAAACTGTTATCAAAGATACAAAATAGTGAATTTTCTAATTTTAGTATGTTTAATTTTTTTACTAATAAAAAAAAATTAACAACTAAAATAAATGAAACTTCAAATAAAATAAAAGTTGTTTTGACTTTTTTTTTTTTCAAGCCTTTAAAAATAATAATACCATATTAAGTATTTATTAATAAGTTAATAAAAATATCATATTATTGGTGTTGTTAAACACACAATAAAAAATAAAAACTATAAAAAATAAAAACTATAATAAACATAATAATTTTATATATTTTATTAGGTTATATAAATATATTTCAACAAAACTTAAAAATTCTTTATAAAACTTTTAAAAGTGTTTTAAATATACAAACTTAGATTACTTCACTTAAAGGAAAATAAGAAAACTTAAAAAAAAAGCACAATTTTAAAATGAATGCACTTTTAACTTTTAATTTAATTGCTTATTACTTTAAAAGAAACAATGCTTAAACATTATAGTTGCTTTCTTTAATAAAAAAAATAATGTTTTAAAGCAATCACAAATGCATTTATTTAAGTAAAATTTTGCATGCTTTTGTAAACACATGCAAAAACCATACTAAAACAATTTTACTTTCTTCAAATGTACTAAGTTATTTTACTTAGAAGTAGCACTATTGAAGAAAGTAACCATGTTTTGGCGTTGGTTTTTTAAAAGCTTTTGAAATGAATTATTTTTTTATTTTAAATATGTGCTTTTTGAAATTAAAAACTATCAATTGCAAAATTAATTGGAAAAAAATTGCTGAAGTAATGAACTCGTTTTGAATATTTTAAGCAAATGCCAACGTTTGCATAAGCAATAGTAAAAAAATGTGACATTCGTTTTTCTGTCTTTTTTTATCATCAATTGTGTGCAAGTTTGATTATTTGTCGCACCCTGTAACCTATTAAATTTAAAATTTGCACCACAAAATTTTATTAAATACCATGGCACTTTTAAACTGCCTAATTTATTTACACTTTTAAACATATTGCTGTGTTAAATATTCCAATTTCTGAAAAAATAAATCAAAAATCTAAAGGAGGGGGGGGGGGGGGGAACCAGGCACCCTCATGACCCTCCCCCTCACTATGGGTCCGCCCTTGTATTAGATTATTTATTCATAGGAGGAATGATAAAAATTGATAGAGCTGTGTAAAATTTTTTTTTTCAACTTTCACTTACAATTAAGTTTACATTAAATGTTTTAATTTTTTCTGGTTCTTCTTCCATTTATTTTGTTATTCTTTAAAACTTTCATTTTTTCAGTTTAATTTCTAAATTATTATTACTTTTTTTTAATTTTATTCTCTTTTCAGTTTATGGATTGTTTATTTTTAAGTTTCAGTTAATTTAGATTTCAGATAACAAATTATTCATTTCAATTTAAGTTTGCTTTTTTTTTTCAAAAGCGCTAATTATAAAAACTTGAAAATAGCTGTGGCCAAGTTGTCAAAACAAAGTATTATATGCGTGGTCATTTAAGATGTGCGACCACATGCCTCTAACGCAAAGAAATATAGATAAATATAAATATTTATATTTATCAGAAATACAATGTTATACAACAGCTGCTCTTATTGCTCTAGATGATAGTTATTGCTCTTCCAATAACTATCATCTGTCTAAACTGCTTCGGAAAAAAAAAAATTAATTTATTTTTTTTAACTTTATATTTAGAAATAAAAAAAATTGTGGCTCTCCTGCACATGCATCTTGAGCATGAGCAGGATAGCCACAAGTCTTGGCTGCTCATATATCTTGAGCATGAGCAGGATAGCCACAACTTTTGGCTAGTTTACCTTAAACAATTGAACTCTTGCAGCAGAAACAGTAGTAAACGATGTAGTTTGAACTGCAGCACAAAAGTTTGTTTAAGCAGAACAACACTGCAAAAAAGATTTTTTTTTTTTTTTTCGATGAGAAATTCTGGAAATAATTAACTAAATTGTGCTTTGTCTAACCACTGTGCTGTTTGGACAATACTCTAAAGAATAGAAAGTTTAAGTGAATAAATACCATAATATAGTATACATGAGCTGTATACATGTATACAGTACAGCATGTATATAGCATGTATACAACTTAGAATATAATAACTTATACTAACTTATACTATAACTTATACTACAACTTAGACTATAATAGCCTATACTAACTTATCAGTTAGAAGTCAAATATTTTATCAGAAACTAAGTAATAAATAGCCAAGTTTATTCATTTACTTTTCATTACCAACAAAACTATTAAAGATGAGAAATAATGTTCTATTAAATTCATGTAAATATAATACATATAAATTATTTAAATACTAACACCTAAAAAAACAAGTAAAATACCTTACAAATCAAACTAAAATGGAATTGTTAAGCCGTTTAAATTTAACATTAAACATTAGCAAGCAACTTAGAATGATGAAACACGCAAGATTGATGAAATAGTTGATGGTAACCAGTTTGAAACCTGTTTGAATAAGAGAACTTTAGTCTTCTAAAACTCTCTAATTCAAATGATCTTGAATTTGAAAATTTGAAATTTTGAAAAATTAAAAAGAATTTAGCGAATTTTTCAAGCTCGCTTACATTATTATAATTTAATTGAACAGAAATTGCAGCGACATCTGTAATACCCAGTACATCTTCTTTAAGACTTTCTTTTATTAAAGTTCAATGCCCATGGTTCCACACTTGTGTAGTTTTAAGGGTTCACATAACACCATTGTTTTTTTTTTTAATATGATAACACAAAAGTTTAAGCGCTCCTTCTAACCCACAATTAAATTGGAGGTTTTACACCAGTGTTTTTTTTCTACTAGGTAATTTGCCTTACGATAGCTAGGGAGTCTCCTCTACTATATTTATTTAATATCAAAAAATGTTTTTTTATTTAGTCTATTTTAAAAAAAAATACCTGGACTGTGTGGACTGTGTATTTTTTTAAAACTATATTTTCCAAGCAACTATTATAACTATATATTAACTATTAAGTCATTAACTATATTAACTATTAAGTCGTTAATTATTAATTATATTAAGCTTTTTTCAAATGTTATTATCAGGTAACTCAATATATTTACTTATGACCCCTAAACACTATATCAAAAAATTCATAATAATAAAAATTATTTGATTGAGATATGAACTTTGTCTCCAGATTGAAGAAACAATTTTTAAACAAAGCTAAGAATTGAAAAATCAAACTTAATGATCCAATATAAATCAATAATCAAGTAACTAAAAGAAAACTTTATTTAATAAAACAAAAAACTTACAAGCAACTTCAATGACAACTGTTTGAAACAATTTTTCTAGCGTGAGAAATGCATTACATGTATATGTACCTGCCTCTTTTTTTTTGAGAGACTTTAAGTACAAAGTATTGTTAGGCAACACATACACTTCATCTTTAGTACCTTCAGAATAACTTGGTATATTTTCTTCGCCTTTATTCCAAATTATTTGTGCATCTTCAACAGGGCTAGTAGTGCAGTTCACAAAAACTTCTGTCTTTGCAGCTTGCAACACATTTCTTGGTTCAACAATAACAGTTACAGCAGTAGTAACTAAAGTCAAGGAACAAATTACATTTAAGGCTTCTTTAAAAGGTTGTTTTTTAAAAAAAATTCATCTATATAACTTATTATAACAAGATTATATTTAGGACCATTGATTGCAATCAATGATTAGTTAAAAATGATCAATGATAGGTTAAATTCTGTAAAATAAAAAAACATAAGTTACTGGTGCTCATAACTATTTATTAATAGTGGCAGGGGCTATTCTAGACCGTTTTCAATAATGCTGACTGTAGTTCTGGTTCTGGTCATAAATTTGGCTGGAATCAAAATTCCTGTTTCGGTTCCGGCTAGATTTGAGATTTCAGTTTCGGCCGGAATTTCAGTTCAAAATGCTACCGTAAATAGATATTATAAAGCTTTATTTTAAATAAATTATTTAGCATTGTAGCGTAAATATATTTTGATTAAAAAAATTTAATTAATATTTTTGCTAGTTATTTCAACTTCTTATATTATTTTTTGCGCCTGACCGCATTGTTTCTTTTATCTGGTTTTTAATTATAATGTTTAAAACATCATGATCTATAAATTTAATGACGCTACAATGTTATCTACATTGTACAGTCATATGTTATGGACTTCATTATTTATTTATTTTAATTATCACATGGAATTGGTAACGGTAAAATCTTTACGAACTTGGTGATTTTTTCACATGGAATTTGATTGAAATAAATTTAAAAATTTTCATTGGTTTGGTTCATTTTTTTAAAGCAAGTTGCTTTAATGTTATTAAAACAACTTGCTTTAAAATTATTGCTCCAAATTACAAAATTGCTAGCGAAAAATACTACAGAAGTTTACTGGATCCAACTTATAAAAAAATTAAAGTTGCTCTCAAGGAAAAGCTGGTTCAATCAGAAGCTGAAAATGTGTCTGTCTGCCTTGATGCATGGTCATCATTTCATCATGGCTATCTGGGAATGACTGTTCACTTTATTTCCAAAGACTGTTTCAAATTCTGCATCTCTTGTTCTCCATTTGATGAAAGTCATACTGCCAAAAACATTTTCAAAGAGATCAAAGCAGAAGCTGAGTAGGAAATTTCTTTAAAAATTGGAGTTTGCTTAAGAGACAATGCAGCAAATGTAAAAGCAGCCTTCAATGAGCCAAGCTGTAATTATAAGTCAGCTGGATGCCTTAACCACTCTCTTCAACTTGTGATAAAAAAAGAACTATTTTTAGATCCTACCATCAACAAACTGATTAAAAAGAGTCAAAAACTTTGTTCTTACGCATTCCATTCTACTGATTTCTACACTGAACTTTACAGACAGCAAGAAATCTAAATGGATAGAAAAGACAGACTTGGCTTAAAAAACAATGTTGTCACATGATGGAACTCTACCTATTACATGCTTGAGCGAATTTTACACCTAAAGCCAGCCATTGCTGTAACCTTACTCAAATTTCCTTCAGTGGGAATTGAATTTTCCGTCCAAGATTGGAGCCTCTATGAAAAAGTGGTGAGGAAAATAGCTATGAAAAATGCAATGGAAAGACGTTTTTCAGCAATTGAAAAAACAGAATATTATTCAGTTGCTAATTTACTTAATCCAAAATACAAATGGTATTTTTTCCGATCTCACACTGCTTTGCAAAATGCCAAACACATTGTCATGTCCCAAATGGAGAAACCTCTTGAAGATGAATTGGCTTCTGTTACTCAAATTTCCATCTGGTAGCAATGAAAAAAACACGGCTTTCTCTCACATAATGTCAAAAATTATTGTCTCAAACAGGACCAAATGAACATTCATCTTTTATTTATTTTCGGTTCCGGTTCCGGTTTTCGGCTCTGGTTAGGATTTATTTTTGGTTCCGGTTAGGAATATATAAAATATATTTTCGGTTCGGTTCTGGTTCCGGCAAAATTTCAGTGCCGGTCGATCACTAGTATTTGGGCACCACACAGTGAGCTATAAAAAAACGGCAAAAAACCCCCCGTAAAAAACTATTGTTAGAAAATAGTTAATGAAATTATAATGTAATTAAATACCAATATAAGGCAAAAAATAATTTTTAGTAAATAATTTTTAAGATTTCACCAATTTATACGCCTTTTTCCGAGACATTCTATTTTATATATCGGAAAACTTGTTCAAAAAAGTCTCGCTTTTGTGTCACTCTTTTAAGATTGATATGGGTAAAAACAATTCAAAATTCAATTTGAATTCATATGTTTAAGATGTTGGTAACAATTAACAACATTTTTGACATTAGATTTTAATTTTAAATTTTAATTACTGAGATCTAAAAAATGTGCCATAAATTGATTTTTTTAAATTAGTTTAATTATGAGTTTAGTTCAAAAATTCTGGCGCGGTGTTGATCCACTCGTAAGTCACTTAATGTATGTAACTATATTTGTGTTGTGAAACAATATTGTCTAATGTTGGATATAGCTCCTTAACTTGAAGTTTTGTTGAGCTCTCTCCTTATGGAATGCGTCATTGCTGTTAGCGTAGTGCTTGCTTACTATGCTTCTGCACAGCAGTTTAAAGCTAAGTAAAAAACAGTTTTCTAGTTTTTATTGCTAAGATTTAGTCCCATAAAATCAAAACATTACTGAAGAATCTTAGAGGAAAATATTGTGCAATGTTACTCTCGAGTAACATTAAACAATATTGTTTAAACTTCTTGTATGTTTATTTCATAATTATTTGTATTAACTTTGATGATTAATATTAATTAAACTCAAATAATACAATTTTTAAAAATATTTCAACAGAATATTCTAGAACATACGCTTAATAATTTTTGAATTCTCTAGAAATTTCAGTTGTTATTTTTTCAACCAATAGAATTAGTTGTACGTAGATTTTGCGGGTTTTTTATATTAGCGAATATTCTTTATTTTTCCGCACAAAGATGTTTGACAACATTCAAATTTATGTATGTTTACATGTACGTCTGTAAAACAAAATATTTTAAAATTTATGATAAAATAATGAACTTAATTATTATTTTGCGGACAAACAAAGAAACATACATAAACTTTAATGTTCTCAATATGTCTAAAAAATCTGGCCGGTTTTTTGCAACTAAATATAATTTCTGCGGTCAATTATCGAGTGCTATCGTACCCGCTTCCCGACCAAGCCTGAATAGGTATATTTGAAAGCAGAAAAAATAAAAATCATTTGCCCCACTTAAAATAAGACCTTTTAAAAACTTTTTTGGTTGTTTTTTTTCCCATTTTTAATTAAAACTTTCCTATAAAGTAGCGAACAAAAGTTTGATGGCATAGTCCATGTTTTAAAATTAAAACTTGCGTATAAAATAACTAACAATAGTTCAGTTGCTTACATTCAACATGAAAAGAATAGATTTAGTTCCTATAACACTCCTTGGTAGTGGCTTTGCAATTCAGTTATCCCCTAATGAGGTTACAGCTACAAAATTCTTTTTTTAAGCTTTGTGGCAGCTCTCAGAAACTAATTTCATTAACAATTATAAAGTATCAGAGTATTAACAGTGCTATGTTATAATGAAAGGTGCCCCTGTTAGTGCTTTTGGTCTGTATTATCCAAGCAATATAAAAAGACCCTTTGTTACAACTTTGAATTCATCACAAATAATAACACTGTATAGCTTATGGGTTAGAGTGTCATACACTATTTATGATTGAGTCAAGTTCTCAAAAAATTAAAATATGTCTAAAATTATTAAACAAAAAAAAACATTATTACCACTAAAATGTTTCAATCTTTCCAGAAAAAAAAAGTGCTGCCTTTGAAGTAACTTTTCATCAATTTAATCTTACTTTTGCTAAATTCACAAGATCTACTTGCTCTTTGTAAGACTTTAATGTCGACAGTTTCAATTTAGAATTTTAGTGTTAATGACTATTATCTTTTGATTCGCAATAAGTCAAATAGTAACGTGCTTGGTCTAAACATATACTTACATATCAGTTCACCTATTTGTTATAAAATCAGGCTTGAATTCATAGTTTGATTCATGATCTAATTTATCTCTTGAATCTAATTACCACCCTCTTCCTTTCATCGAAAAGAAACAGGTTCATTGTTCACATTCACTTTTGCTTCTATTGAAAAATTTCACAAAAGTATTTCCTAGAATTTGATTCATTATTCTTTAAACTATTTAATAAATTCTTAACTAAATCTTGTTTTCTTGCCTGCTGGAAAATGGCACCTGCAGATTCAATTTTTAAAAGCTCTTGATAGCTCTGACCTCTTCTAATTACCGTCCAATCCAATCCAATGTTTCTTGATGCTATATTATACCATTATGCCATCTGTGATGGAACTATACCACTCCAGGTAGTTTTGCATCTAATTGTCTGATGATAATGCTCAAATATTAAAATTCCAGAGAATAAAAAAGATTCTCTACATTTGGCAAATATTTTATTTATAAGTCTTGAGTGAAATGTCTGGCAATCATCAAATAGCACTTAACACATATTCTGTAGTTATGTAAATTGCAAGGCATTATCAACTATTTTTAACTTTAAGATTTACACCTTCCCATTAAATTAGTGAAAGATCCACAAATTAACATCTTGCACAATTTCATATAGCTAATTTCACATTAGCTGTTTCTATAAACACTTTCCTTTGGATGGATTCATCAAAAATAATGCCTGATTGACAATAAAGTGATTATGAAATTGCTACAGCTGGTTGTGTTGAATACAGACAATTTTGAGTAGAGATTTATTTTCAGCTAACTTTACAAAAAAAAGATTTATTTTTAGATTAAATTTTTTCAGAAGATCTGCTATTAATGACAAAAAGGGATGAACAAGTATCTTTCCAAAACCACAAACATAAATGATTTTTCTCTAAAGAAAAATTTATCTGAATTGAGCAAATTTTCACATATCTAATGCACCTTGGAAATTTGAAAACAATGACAAAACAAACAATCACACTTTGGAAATTTGCACATTAAGACAATGTAAGCTACTTAAATGATAAGCCCCAATTCAGAATTCTGCTATGAAATCTTTATCTATGATTTGATTTAAAACTATTTTATAAGCTGCATTGGAATCGAACATTACTATACATATGTAGAAACAAACAGATTATACATTTATTGTGGTAACCTTTTTATTTGTTTAACATTTACCATGTGTAATATGCATTTTCCTATTTGTGATGCTAAAATTTTAACTAGACTTTGAGAATCCAGTATACAACAATGCATCTATTATATTTTTAATCACCCATTTAATTAGAGTTGGTAGCTTTGATTTTTGCTAGCACAGACACTAGCTGCTTCTCTTAGATATCTTTGAATTGTTTAACATTTTTGACCGGTGTCAAGCCAAATATTTTTTATCTTTTCATCTTTTTTTCTCAATTTTTTTGTTGAAGTTTTTACTGATATGCCTAATTTCACAGCAACGTTATGGTGAAAAAGAGGCAACCTGTTTTTATGCTTCTTCAACCCAGATTTTTAATATAAACTAATATATGTATATAAATTTACATGTTGAAAATTAAAATTTTTATAATAAAATTTTAAAGATTAAATAAACATATATATCCAAAAAAGAGTATGCATTTAATCCATAACGTTATGTGAGGATATTAGTTATTCAACTTTATCAGCTCCATCAGCAAATTCATTTTCTTTAAGGCAATAATTTAATAACTCTCTAACCTGTTTGAGGTGAAACTTAAAGAGCATTAATAAGTGCATTTCTCATGAAAGCGTTTTTTTTTTTTTTTTTCACTAAGACCCTGATTAACAGTAAATGTCCCTCATAACAAAATTAATAGAAGTACACTAATTATCTACCTTTTGGAGTTTCGCTGCAACTTCTAAAGTCTAAATTCCAGGGATGCGGAGTCCCAAAAGGACTCCAGCTTTATATCTCTACTTTTTCCAAATCTCTAGTATCCAGAAGCTCTAAACATATTTGTTGACTTATGATCTGCTATAAGAAAGAAATTCATGAGATTTAATGACTTGAAACTTATTGTTTTTAAGCCCGGAGTCCTGGAGCCCTGGATCCTTGCCGCCATTATACCTAAGGATTCTGGGTTCAAAAAATGATTGTTCCTCTAACCTAAAAGTGTTAATTTTTTTCCTATAAGTAGCCTTTAAACTTTTTTATATTTTTAGAGCTCTTGGATATCAAAAACTATGATGAAGTAATCTTTTTGTGACTTTCAAATCCGGAGTCCTTTTTGGGACTCCGCATCCCTGCTAAATTCACTTAATAAAATTTTTTTTGTTAAAATAATAGCTGTAATTATTTAATATTGCAAATAGCAATTACAATTATTTAGTATTGTAAATAGCAGCTGTTTTTAAAAAAGTTTTTTGTTGCTATATATATATATATATATATATATATATATATATATATATATATATATATATATATATATATATATATATATATATATATATATATATAGCAACAAAAAAACATTTTTAAAAACAGCTGCTATTTACAATACTAAATAATTGTAATTGCTATTTGCAATATTAAATAATTACAGCTATTATTTTAACAAAAAAAAAAAAAGTTAAAAACTCAAAACTATTTTTATTAGAAAAATAGTTTTAAGTTTTTAATAATAAAATAACAATACAACTTTTTTTTATTACTATTTTTAAATTGTTGTTATAACCCTCTCTGATATTTTAAATTGTTGTTATATTTTAATATAACATTGTTATAACCCTCTTGTTATAACCCTCTCTGATATTTTAAATTATTGTTATATTTTAATATAACATTGTTATAACCCATTGTTATATTTTAATATAACGTTGTTATAACCCTCTCTGATATTTTAAATTGTTGTTATAACCCTCTCTATAACTCTAAAGAATAAGTGTTGATGAACTAATGTGCAGAGCAACAAGTTGCAAAGAAACATGTGTAGATATTGCAATAAAAATATGTATAGATAACTCCAGGTCAGAAATTGTGCAAAAAAGGCAACTGTTAATGCAAAAAACCAGTAGAACCAGTAGTACTACAATCTAGCTCTTTTTACTTTGAACTTGTTGTTTTTTTCTGTTTTTAAAATAGTTGTTATAAACCTCTCTCAACTATATTTCTATTATATAAATATAGTTTTGGATCATAAAACTGAAGAAACAAATCCACTGCTTAGAAAAACAAGTTTATTGTGATGCTGCTAGATATGTGTTGGCAATCAAACTTAGTACTTCTTGTTTACAAAATAAGTATTTCACCATTACTGCATTTGGCTCACCAGTGCCTACTGGGTTTGAATAGACAAATTAAAGGCCTTGAAAAACACTCACAGAAAATGAAAAAAAACAAAAAACTAATAGGACAAACATTGTATTGACTTTAAAAACTAATAGGACAAACATTAGTTTTGACTTTAATATAAAATATATATTATATATATATATATATATATATATATATATATATATATATATATATATATATATATATATATATATATATATATATATATATATATATATAAATGTATAATATATATATAAATATATAATATATATATATATATATATATAAATGTATAATATATATATAAATATATAATATATATATATATATATATATATATATATATATAATATATATATATATATATATATATATATAAATGTATAATATATATATAAATATATAATATATATATATATATATAATATATATATATATATATATATATATATATATATATATATATAATATATATATATATATATATATATATATATATATATATATATATATATATAAAGCAGTAAAGTTTACTTACTATTTTGAATCAAATCATTGTTACAAAGTAATATCACCAAAAACCATTGTACGATTTTATAAATTAAGAGTAAAAACATTGTGAATTATATTTTTATGAAACTGTAGTATGCATTTTAAACAAACTTTCTAACTTTGAATTACTTTGATTTTTACAATTTCTTACAATTAAAATACGTAACTTTTAAACTATTGTAACAATGTGTGCAATGAAGACCGAACATATATAATTACCGCCGTTTTCTTTTAATTGAACAGGACTTGATACGAATTTATTTCGTTCAAAAGCAAATTTTTAAATTTTTTACGACAGCGCTACACCATTTTTCGACTTCAGACTCAAATTTCATTAACAAAGGTTTTAATCTCATCAAAGGAAATTTTAATTTATTTTAAAAATCAGACGCCAAAAGTTGTCAGTATAATATAATTGTTATAAGCATTAAACTTTTTTGCAGACTTGTTTATTAAATTTTATTGTAAACAAAACCTGAATCAAGTTAATTAACTTTTTTAATAGACTTAACAGGTTTTAATAAAGTAAACAAGAATATACACACAAGAATCATAATTCATAAACTACGATTGGTTCATAAACCAAGGTACCTTAACCATGCTGCGTCAATATCTTTGAAAAAACTCACTTAAATAAGAAACGTCGTAATGATGTCAATTGATCCCGTGTGTAAAGAAAATATATACTTTTCATTAAAAAAAAAATATTTATATGACCATGACAATAATAAGATAAAATAGATTTTGTCACCTTCAATAAATCAGATAAACTTTTAAAATAATTAAGATACTGTTTTCAAAAAACCTGGAAAAAATTTAACAATTTTTTAAATAATTTTCAAAAAAATAATTCATAAACAACAACATAGAAAAAAAAGAAACTCAAGGAAAGATGTTAAAACTAATTTTAAAAAGAAAAGAGTTAAATTAAGAAAAATATTTAAACTGAGAAAAAAACAATTTTTCACATAAAAATGAATAAAAGTTTGAACAAAAAAACAGTGAAAAAAGTTTTATAAAGTTTAATATATAATAATTTATTAAATAATAATTTAAAAATTTAATAATTTTTTTATATAGTTTAATTTAAACTTTTCGTATGGAAAATTAAAAAAATCAAAATAACTAAATAAATATTTTTTTTTAAAGTTGTTATTCCATACAAAACATAAATCACAGTCGCTAAAGGTTTTTTAATATTTTTTTTTATGTTGTTCAAATCTGAACGGAATAGATTCGTTATCGGACGTAAAATAATGTTATAATAAAATTGTTGCAATATAAATTGTAATAAAACACCGTTGAAAAAACAGTTATTTTATACTTTTTAATAAATTTCTCTATTAAAAATCACAAGCTTTTACACGTAATTTTATCATTAAGTAATAAGAATTTTATTGTGCTTCGAAACTTTTTTCAATGTCATCTTTTAAGTTTACTGTGTAAATACAATACGTAACTTTATTCACTGAAACATTTTTCACACTTTCTTTAGTAAAATAGTGGATATATAATGCTTATACTTTAGCATCGAATTTTTTTTCATCAAAAATTGCCTTAACTTGAACTAATATCTCATATAAACCAAAATTCGATTTAACGGGAATTCGTTTAAGTCAAACATTCGTTATGTCAAACCATTTTCTTTGGAGATCCGAGTTATAGGGAATTAACTACACACACACACACACACACACACACACACACACACACACACACACACACACACACACACACACACACACACACACACACACACGATGTAGCAGCACTCCACGGCGAGTCAGGCTATTTGTCAGTCGATGTATGTACTGAAGCCCCCGGCAGCAGGCTATTTGACATTAGGTGAGTATGACATCATCATGCTCACCTAACTCAGCAGTATAAGATATATATATGTATATATATATATATATATATATATATATATATATATAATATATATATATATATATATATATATATATATACATATATATGTATATATATATATTATATATATATATATATATATATATATATACACATATATATGTGTGTATATATATATATATATATATATATATATATATATATATATATATATATATATATATATAATATATATATATATATATATATATATATATATATAATACATATATATATATATATATATATATATATATATATATATATATATATATATATATATATATATATATGTATATATATATATATATATATATATATACATATATATTTATATTTATATATATATATACATATATATATATATATATATATATATATATATATATATATATATATATATATATATATATATATATATATATATATATATATTGTTTCGAACTGTTTGATCCTTATTACGAACAGGCCTGGGCCTTTTGGATTTGTTCAAAAAGTTGATCCTTATTATTATTCGGTTCCACAAAGTTTTATTGATCACCTGATCGAATCTATATCTCGAAGATGCAAGACTGTGATCGACAACAAAGGATTCGCCACGAAATATTGATAGCGAAATACAGCTTGGTCAACATTTTGTGGAGTTGTACTTGATTTGTCCAGAAGGAAACCAACTTTTTTTAATACTTTTGATTAATTTATTAATTTTCGTTTACAAATAATGGAATAAAACTTGAAGAACGTTTTCTCTAAACAATTACATAGTTTTTTCTCTAAATTGTAAATTGCAGCACTTTTATATAAAGAAACTAAATTAGCATTATTTGGTTGCACTTGTTTTGTCCGATACTGTATATATATATATATATATATATATATATATATATATATATATATATATATATATATATATATATATATATATATATATATATATATATATATATAATATATATATATATATATATATATATATATATATATATATATATATATATATATATATATATATATATATATCGAATCCTTTGTTGTCGATCACAGCCTTGCATCTTCGAGGCATAGATTCATTCAGGTGATCAATTAACTTTGTGGAATCGCTGCCCAGGCCTTTTGGATTATTACGAACACCTTCACGATTAATTCTGCGGTTGACGATCTCCCACAGGTTCTTGATAGGGTTGAGATCCGGAGATTGGGGCGGCCAATTCATCACCGATAGGTGGTTGTCTTGAAACCACTGCTTGACTACTTTTGCATTGTGTTTCGGATCTTTGTCTTGCTGAAAAACCCATTTTATTGGCATATTCCATTCAGTATGAGGTAACATAACATCTTTCAGGATATTCTTATACACAAAACGGTCCATTATTCCATCAATTCGATGTATTGGACCCAGACCGCTAGCAGAAAAACACCCCCAGACCATTACATTGCCTCCACCATGCTTCATGGTCTTATGGCAGTAATGTAAATCGATGCGTTTTCCGGCCGGTCGACGTACACGGCAAATGCCACCGCTCCCAATGATGTTGAACTTGGACAGTTGATGTTGAAGTTGGACAGTTCCCATTTCTGCACATTCCAGTCAATATGAGATGTAGCAAACAGGAGTCTTTTCTTCTGGTTCTTTAGTGAAATCAGCGGTTTCTTTGCAGGGCGTCGAAAAAGCAATCCGGCTTCAACAGCACGTCGTCTGATTGTTCGGTTCGATACTTGCAGCTCTAATTGCTTTTGTATCTCGACTTATGATATCCAGGGATCCTTCTTGACGGATCTGACAAACATAGAATCCTCTCTTGAAGTGGTGGAACGTGGTCTTCCACCTTTGTTATCTGCTGCCAACTTTCCCGTAGAACGATATTTGGAACGTAGTCTTGATACGGTTCATTTTTTCACGCGATATTTATCACAAATACTTTTTTGTGACATTCCGCTTACGTAATTGCCAATAATTTTCTTTCTTAGTTCCAATCCAAGACTGTCAGAAGCTATTTTTGCACTTGAAGACATAAAAATAATAAAAATAAATAATCACGCTTCTCAAGGCTTACCGAGTTACATTTACCTTGTGATGATAGAATAATGTTCTGTGGAACACAACGTCTTGGTTGGATGTGGGTTGTATTGATGTAATGAAACACTTGTTGTATTTCACTTCTTGTATTGATGTTCTTTGATAAAACTCACTTCGATAAACTGTCTTGATAATACTGACTGATTGACTTCGATATACTGACTGAATGTCGGTTTACATGTCTCTTATATAGTAAAATGAACCTGTGTGAACCTGTTCTGGAAGATTCTAGATGCTTCTTTTCGATGCTTCTGGAAGCCTCTAGATGTGTCTGGATGCTTCTGAATGTTTCTGGATACTTCTGGATGCTTCTGGATGCTTCCAGATGCTTATTCTGGAAACGTCTGGAAGCTTCTGCATGTTTCTGGAAACTTCTGGATACTTCCGATATTGACCACTGTAGCCCTTGTAAATGTGCAATTAAATACGGGCCTGTCAAACAACGGATTAAAGAAACTTGTTAGAACTGTAAACAAAACATCAAGCAGCAAGATAGTAGAGCGAAATTTCAATATTAATTTTCTAAGACTAGGTCAACAATTGAGCAATTTCTTCACCTGCAGCGACTTAAAAATCACAGACGAAAAAACAGATTCTTGTACAGTTCATGTTTTGCTCACTGCAATGATTTATCAAGTCTTGTGAATCATGTTATTTAGTCTCGCAAAATTTCTGGTAGCTATTTTGTTAAGATTGGAATTGATGGTGGCAAAGATTTTCTCAAGTTTTGCTAAGGATTGATGACACTGCGTTAAGGGATGAAATCAGCTCACTGCACCAACAACAACATCTCACTCAAAGGACCAACTGCATCAACAACAACCTCTCGCTCAAAGGTAAAGACACTGGATTCAAGAGACAAATTATTGTTGGGGTTTCAGATAATTTGCTAGAAACACACTCCGATATTGAACAACTCTGGTCACTGATTGATGCAAACGAAGTTAAACTTATTTTGGGTTGTGATATGAAAGTTGCAAATATAACTTGTGGTCTTCAAACTCATTCAAGTACGCATCCTTGCACCTGGTGTGACGTCAATTCCAATTGTAATGCTAAATCTAGAAACTTGCGAACACTGGGCTCAATTAATTCAAGCCTTAAGTCTTTTCAGCAATCTGGCCGCGTTGTTGCTAATGCAAAGTTGTTTTGTGTCAATGTCATTCGAAAGCCACTTATCTGCCAATGTTCTGATTTTGGAAAACATTCCACCGATGGAATTGCATTTCCTCTTAGGAGTTGTAAACCATCTTTTCAAGATCCTTAAAACTGCTTGGATAGAAGCTGTTAAGTGGCAAACCGCCCTCCACATTCAACTGAGCCCGTATCACGGGGGCCAGTTTGAGGGAAATGAATGCAGGAAGCTTTTTAAAAATGTGGATATGCTGCAGCAACTTGCTCAGACAAACATGGTTCTCAATATTGTGTGCGTAATTGAAGCATTCAACAGCTTCAATTTAGTTGTCAAGGCCTGCTTTGAATACATCCTTCAGCTGGATTTTGCTGAAAAAACAAAAAATTTTAAAAAGTGTTACCTAATGATAACTGGTAAAAGCGTAACACCCAAAAATCACGCCGTCTTCTACCTAAAAATAAAACTAAATCTAAAAAAAAAAGAGTATAAAAATATTTTTTACTTACCCGTCAAGTGAATTAAATTTAAGTTTTATTATCTTTATATAATCATGTATAAAAAATATATATTTTTGTGCTTAATGTTTAGAGTAAATAAAGTTGCTTCTTGTTTAGAGCGGTTTTTCAAATTCAAACAAAAAAATCTTTTTTAACTGTAGGTTAAAGTAATAATAAATAAAAATATTTAATTAGAAAGATCAATGGAATCACGCAATATTATTTTATTAAACAATGAAAAAAGTTTTTAAGTTTTTTTTGTTATAAAAGCAAAATATTAATTTCTTTACTTATAACAAACTTTGAACGTACCCACAATAATACATTCTAAGTAAAATCTTAGTCAAAATCCATTTTTTTATTTAGCTTTGTTTTCAATATTTAAATTTTAAGTAATTGATTTTATAGTATTGATGAAAAAACACTGTTAGACGTACCTTTGTACTTACACCTTGAAATATTTAAGGTATACTACAGAAAAATATAAATTCTTGTGTTAGATACGAATCTTGTCGACTCTAGTAGATTTATTTAGTTTTCTTAAAAAATCTAGTGTTTGCAACACTTCTGTGTTTATGCTGGTGATAAAACTCTTCAAGATCAACTTAGATATTATCAACAAAAAAATTGCTTCTTACATATCTAAGACGCCATATCATCTGGTAAAAAAGTGTTTGGGAGTAGTTATTAATTACAAAATAGTTTAAAAATTGTAAACATTTTTTTACTCATGCTGATGAAGCTTCTGACAGTTAAAATAAAGAACAACTGCTATTAATTATATGGTTTGTTAATCCAAAGTTCAATCAGAGAACTTATCAGTTTCTTAGATTGCACAAATGGTGTTACTAGTAAGGATTATTTTGTTTTTTGGTAAAAATTTCAGATTCCTTTTCATATATCATAAATTGCAGAGTTTATTTATACGATAATGCTTGAGCAGTTGATGGTCATACTAAAGGTTTGTCCTCTTGTATTTTAAATCTGAATGAAAAACTGTATATGCTGATTGCAACAGTCAAGGACTTAATTTAGTTATTTGTGCCTCATACAAAGTGCAATATGTCAAGTATCTTTTTGGCACTATGTCATGTTTTGCAATATGTCAAGTATCCTTTTTGGCACCCTTTAATGAGGTATCATACTTTTTAAACTTGTCCGTACCAGACAACAAATGTTAGAGGAGCATATTAAAGGAACCGTTCCATTGGCTAATAAAAAAACAATTAAAATGCTTTTGTAAAATATGTTTGGTGGAAAAGGTTCACTTTTTTTTGGATAGTTTTCAAAAAATTTGTGTTAGTTCCTACAAAAATGATTTCAGAAAGTTCAATTATATATTTTAGTGACTTTTATGAAACAGATTTACTGAATTCCCATGCTTTAACCTTGTGGGCTTCACTTATGGGAACCCTTTTAGTTAAATTTAAAAAGGTAGTTTCAATATTAATACTACTGAGTTGTTAAAAGTGATAAATTTTCCTGGTTATGCAAGCATTAAAAAATTTACATGCTATTTTCCGTTAACTTCATGTGAATGTGAGTGGATATGTTATTTATTTTGGCGCCTGAAATATATATGTTAAGCACCATGGTATAGTGCCAAACAATAATAACACCGATTTGGTGTTATCGTTTTTAAATATAAAATGCTAAGTTGTATTTGTTATATTGGCAAATGCTTTTGTTTTTTTTAATTGATTTTTTTTAGTTTTTATGTATTTACCAGCAAGATTTAATAAAATGAAGATTTCAAAATTTTATTTATTTTAACAAAATGTGGCATTAAGAATGCATCTCTAAATACTTTATATAATTTAAAATTGCATACTATAATATACAAATATTTTATTATAAAATAAGTTATTTTATAATATATTTGTTAAATATAAATATAAAATTTTGCATTGTTTAATTTATTCCATTAATGTAATGTGAAAATATAGTTTTTAATCATAGATCTGTAAATAAATAATTTTATAATCTAAATATATATATATATATATATATATATATATATATATATATATATATATATATATATATATATATATATATATATCCCCTTCGTACACGGGCACATAGAATATATTAATTTTTTTTTTTTTTTTTTGATAAAGTTAATGCACAAGACCTCCTTATGGGGTATATAAAATTTTATAAAAATAATAATTTTATTAAAATATATAATAGGACTGGTATGCACAAATGTACACATCGTGTTTCAATTATTGTTTTGCTTAAGTTTTATAATATATAAGTTTTTATAAAGTTTTATATATATATATATATATATATATATATATATATATATATATATATATATATATATATATATATATATATATATATATATATATATATATATATATATTAATGTCCGCCCCTGAGCCTTGTTGAAATTAAGGTTTACAAAATCTATTGAAAATAACTTGCAATTTGTTACTAAGAATTTATTTAATTACAAATATTTAAAAAGTTCACGAGGAAAAAAAAATTAATCCGATTGGATTAACTTTTTTCCTTCTTCAAATATCAAATAAGATTCTAAATTTTCTACATAGGTTTCTTTGGTGTACGCAAAGAATTGAACCTATCATTTCAAAAAGGACACAAGTTCATTTATTAAAAATTTCAAAATCTACAAAAACATGATTTTTATTAAAATAATGTCTACGCTGCTAAAGAAATTAAAAATAAGATTAAATAAATATAAAACGTATACAACCTATGTAAGTTTTATTTTTTATAAAATAAACTTAATCACACAGAAATTCTTTATTTAAATTTATAAACTAACAGCTAAATTTTTTTGAAATGACAGGTTCAATTGTAGAACCTACGAATATTGTTGTGTTAACAAAAGTGTTTATTATATTTAGATTCTACCCCAGTCAAAAAGTTTAATTGAACTTTATAGGATTTCTGAACATCAACAAAAAAAGACACTCATTCAATTAAAAAAATGGGTTTAAGAATGTTTTCAGTTATTAATTTTTTTTTTCAGTTATTAATACTTTTTAATTAATTTTTTCAGTTATTAATACTTTTTTTTCACCCAAAAACCTGAAGGGCTTATAGGATTATGGTAGCGTGCCAAAGTTTTAAGCCAAAGTTCGACTTGTAGCTGTTATTGTAAAACCAAATTACACATTATTGTAAAACAACAAAATTATGATAGGTATGTAGTTTTATATTCATAAAATCAGAGTTGAGTTAAAGTTCCGGCAGCGTAACTAACAGACGAATCTTCAAAACGTCGACATTTGCTGCTCTGGGAATAATAATGAAATTTAAAAGAAGCATCAGCCGATCGCACTTCGTTCACAGCCTGAAAAATAGAATTATATATATATATATATATATATATATATATATATATATATATATATATATATATATATATATATATATATATATATATATATATATATATATATATATATATATAAATATATATATATATATATATATATATATATATATATATATATATATATATATATATATATATATATATATATATTTAAGTGAACATTTAAAAATTTGAAGAAATATTAAGTAATAGTTAAATAAAATTAAGTTAATTTTTTGAGATCCGGAACCAATTTAATTCAGGTATTTGCTTGATTTTTACATAAAAATACTTTTTATAATGTTGATGTTGCGTACCATTATGGCATACACATAGTTTTAAACTGCCGCACTTTGAAGCATTATACTATTTCAAAGCAACTTCGAAAAACAGTTTTAAAGAACAGTTTTAAAAGCAATGCTCTTGTTTGATCTTCTTAGGAACATTTCTTATAGTGTAAGGTAAACAAAACTACTGAATGCGTAACCAGTAACGCCATTGTAATAAGGACGCTGCACAAGCGTTTCGTAAAAGCATTTAAAGATTAAGCATAAGAAAGAATTATCATTATTAGATCCTACAAAAGCAGTTTAAAGTTCATCCCAAAAAGATATCAGAAATTTTGTACTTGCATAAGATACTATCGCCAATATACTAACAGATCTCATTGCTATTGATGGACTTTCATTGAACACTGTTGATAAAAGTAAAAGGTTACAAGAATTTGCTCTAGCCAAAGGACGATTTCCATTAAAAATATTTTACTAAATCCACTAACGACATATACACCAATAATTTTTCACTTGAATTGAGCGCTTACTTAATAAATCATGCTAAAGACATTAAGGATCAACTAACGGCTGAATTAAAAGACATAAAACCTAACAATATCAGATTTAGCTTAACTGTTGATGAATATACCTAATTAAAACATTTCAGCAGAGGCTGTTGTTATAAAAAATATTTTTCAATTTTAAATTAATGTTCGCACAATAATAAATTTTTTAAAAAAATCACCTGTTAAAAATGACGATATGTTGCAGAAGCATGAACCAGAATTTGGAAATAAGCTTAAACCTATTTTAGACTGCAAAACACGTTGGAACTCATTATTTTAATGGTTAAACGCTTTATCAAGTTAAGCAAATTTATTAAAATGGGTTTATTTATTATCAAGTGCAGTCTCCAATAAAATATAAATCAGCTTAAAGATTTAGTTAAGACTTTAAGGTTTGGAGCACTTTGCCATCAAGACTCAAATTTGCTTACAGCAGAAAAAGTTTTTGTTTTGTTTCAAGTCAACTCCAATCATATGAATCTGACATAAGTAAAACTTATATCAAGCTTTAAAAAAAAAGAACATTAAGCATAAAAAACCGTATTTTGATTCACCTCATGGAATATTTAAACAAGCCTAGCTTTCTATTATCTGATACTTTAGATGCAGTTGGATTAAAAAAATCAGCAGTTATATCGTTAGCTAAAGATCTTTTACTAAGACTTTTACTTCAAACAATCAAATGCAATGATTTGCCTTTAAGTTAAAATTGGATCGAGATTTGGATTCGAATCCAAATTTTAAAAATCTAAGTAGGATCCAGATCCTAATTATTTTGCCAGATCTATTATGTCTTAGATGCACCTTTTTTTCATTTCAAGTTTCATTCGAATAGTCCCCTAACTTTATTTATTACATTCAGAAACTTCAGAAACCTCCGATCTTAGTTTGTTTTTTTTTAAAAGAAAATTTTTAGGTAAATTTTATTTTGACATTTTAGATTTTTCTTGCAAACCTTCTTGTACATTACATTTGCACAACTCAAATATAAAAACTTAGAAAAGTTTGTAATTTGCAAAATATTAAAAAAAGCTGTTGTATAGTAAATCAATTTAGTTTAACTTAAACTATAAAAATCTTACAAATCAAAATGGTTAGAGAATAAAGCTGTTTATTATACTGAATTACTGAATATATTCAAAATAACAAATTTTTTTTTATTTTTTTATAACTTTGCTAATATTTGCTATCTAGTATGCAAAATTTATGCATATTTCTTTTTTAAATGCATATGCATTTAAAAAAGAAATATGCATAATTCATAGATCAAAAGATAATCTCTGATAATTATGACATAATAAGTAGGTTTGAAAACTTTTATTTTTTATGCAATAGGCAAATAACTTTTTTTTAAGCTTAAACTCATAAGGTGAATTTGTATTTTAAAAAATTCCAACAAGGCTGAAAGCGTTCACTATTAAGTTAGAAATTACTTGAAAAAATTAATAGTATTAAAGAGGAAGGAAACGACTGAAGATTTGGAAAGTTAAAGGTTGTATAAGTCAGGAAATCAAATATGGGAGAGAGTTATAAAGGGTTGAAGTGTGGGGAAAAAACTAAACAAATAATTTTTAAAGCATGCAGAGAAAGATCAGTAAAGGATGGAACTTTGTAACAAGTCAAGCGAGCTGTTACAGTAGAGAAATCAGATTCAAATATGTTACTAAATATAAACATTTAATTTGCAATACATTTCATCTCTTTTGTTTTTATATTAATCTTATTTACTTATCATGTTTTTTAATTAAACATTTTTAAAATCATTTTTAGGTTGTCACTCCATTGTTTTTATTCAATTTTTTTTTAGGTATCACTCTATTGATTAGTTTTTAACTACGTGAGTTAAAAACTAATCACCTAAGCACCTAACATTATTTATGTAATTCATATTATAATAAAATTTTTATTACTTATTTTTAAATTTATAGAGGGAAAAAAAATTCCCACAGAATACAAACTTTATATTCAACTAAAAATGTCATACTAAAAAAAGCTCACATACTGTGAAATACTTACATTTAGTAAAATTCCAATAGGATGTCTTCCACAGATAGTATTAGAAAACTTTTCAAGATATTTATAGAAAGAATTAGTGTCTAGCTGCTCAATATATTTCATGCCCTAAAATAATTATGAAAGTTTATTGCTCATAAATTAATTATGAAATTTATTTATCATAATTTACAATGATGACAATAATAATAATGATGTTAAATTAATAATGCATTAATTAATGCTGTTGTTGTAGCTGTTGTTGTTGTTGTAATTTAAGATTACAATGATGATGATGATGATGATGATGATGATGATGATGATGATGATGATAATGATGATGATGATGATGATAATGATGATGATGATGATGATGATGATGATGATGATGATGATGATGATGATGATGATCTGTAATATGAGATAAATTCCTAAGTTTGATTTGCTATTTATATCCTAAAACAAGAATTTCAAAAAATTGGGAATTTCATTTAATAAATTCTGGGACACCAATAGAAAGTCAGAAATTTAAGGATTGATATTGTTAGAGCTTCAAATCTCCATTCCCAAGCCTTCCCAGGAGACACGGGGTTTTTTGTCTCATAAAAACACATAAGTTTTTTATTTTAGACAACTTGGTCACAACTGTTTGCAAGTTTTATTATATTAGACATTTTAATACTTTGTGAAAAAAAAGTTTCAAAAACAAAGAAAGCAAAACTAACAAAATAGGAAATTAAAATAAGTTTAAATTGAAAAAAAATTAATTATTTAAATAATTTGCGTACTGCTTTTATTTTTATTTATCAGGGTGGTGAAATACTAAGTGAACTTAGTATTTCAAAAGATTTTATATTTTGCAATACGTACACTTGTTACATAACATTTATCATTTACAACCAGACTCAAAAACCAGTTACTTAGGAGAAAAGATCATATTAAAGATAACATAATTATATTAATTTTATTATTGTTTACATATATTTTACTAAATACATAGTAGACCAGAAGAGAGGGGTGGGTAGAACTAAGCGCACTGTTAAAAATGTTAAATGTTAAAAAGTAACATGTATCCAAAATTACAAAGTACTACAAAATTGGGGGTAAAAAACGTACAAAAATAGAAAGGTAATATGAAACAATTATGGCTATGTGAAAAATGTGTAGATGATAAGGCATAATTGAAGCATATAAACTACCTATATATGTGCGTGCGCCTTTCTTAGAAAATACACTAAAAGGTTTAAATAAAGAAACCTGAATGTGAAGAGATGTGTATCATTCAAAAACATATAACAGAATGACTTTTTATATACAAAAAAGAAAAGATAAATGATTAGAAACCAGATATATAAATTTATTGTTTTCATTTAAATACAGCTGGTATTTAAAAAACAATAAATTATTGGATACTGATGGGATTAGAACCACGGAAATTCCGTAATAAAGTAAACGCCTATTCCAAACAAGCTAAACATGCCTTTACTAATGAGCAAATAAATATAATTATATAATTAAAAAAGCGATTTCAAAGCAAAGCCTATGAAGTAGATATTTTTATGCACAATGCGTATATACATATCTATGTACCTCATAGGCATTACTTTGAAATCACTTTTTTAATTATATAATTATATTTATTTGCTCATTTGTGTTTAATATACATTATGTTTAAAAATTATACCTATATAAAAATATTTTACAAACAGATAGCAATATATACTTTCACTTTCCTCTTTAAAAAATTAAATAAAATATAGGAAAATCATTTTTCTTAATGTTGACTTTAAATTTTTTTTTTTTTTTTTGTTAGTTTTGCTTTCTTTGTTTTTGAAACTTAGTTTTTAAGTATTGAAACACCAAATATAATAAAACTTGCAAATGGCCATAAACAAGTTGTCTAAGATAAACAACTTATGCATGGACATACGAGACAAATAATCGCATGCATCTTCTGGGAAGGTTTGCATTTCTGTATTTTAATTAAACTTTGTTCATTTGAGATATATTGATTATATATGAGAAAATAAAAATATTGATTGTATGTAAGAAAAAAAATGTAAAAATTTTTAGATTTTTGAAGTTCCCCTAATGGGAGATTTAAAAGTCCAAAAAACTTTGAAACATCAAGCTCTAATATAAATAGATTTGAATTCTGAACAACAAAGTCAAATTTTAGAGTTTGATACCTCTAGCTATAAAACTTATTTTTTGGTGTAATAAGTAAACTTTTCAAAAAATTTGTGTCTATATAAAGTTAGTAATTTATTAGAATGAAAGCAAAAACCATTAAGTGAAAACATTTATAACAAAAGAAAGTAGTTAAACAACTTTTCTTTTAAAACAAAAATTATTTATAATTTTTTTCATTTCCTGTTACTTTCATATTTTTATATATTTCTATTTCATTTTATCTAAACCTTGAAACAATTTATCATTATGTCTTTTGACAGTGAAAGTTTTTAAAATTCTGAAAAAACTTATTGTAAATTCCTTTATTAAAATGTCATTTAAAAGTAAAAGATAAATTGCTAAAGGCAATAATTTAGAAAAAAAAACAACTTATAATTATACTTTATGTCTTTTTTTACCAATTTTAAAATATTTTTTTTACTAATTTAAAACAAAAAAAAATTTTATTCAGTGATGTTCTCGCATATTTTAGCCATTTTTCCTTATAGAGCTAAGTGTAAAATATAAACAATTTTCGTAAATAAAAGTAATTTTGTAAACTAATAATAGCATTCATCTTTCCACTTTCAGATAAAGCACATGCTGACATATACACCAATAATTTTTCATATGAATTGAGCGCTTACTTAATAAAAAAATAGGTGCCCTTTTTTTCAACAAATTCTTGGAAAGTATAAAGAAAAATATTTGATATTTGCATTAACTGAATAGTACAGGTAACTAACCATTTTTATGCGCTAGTGGTGTAGTGGTAAGACCGCTCGCTTTGTAAGCGAGAGGTTCGGAGTTTGACTCCCACCATGTCCCTGGAAGTACCGCAATCAACTTAATTTCTCAGCGCAGCGGCCTTGCTTGTCAAGGTTCGTATTTCGGAGTTAAAGAGTTGAGAGAGGGTTGTACCACGATTTACAAAAAAAAAAAATTTGTTCCAATCTAGAGGCATCAGTTGATTCGTATACAACAATGCTAAAAAAATTAGCGATGAAGAATTGCATTTGGAGTTCATTTAAAAAATAATCTGATATTGCCATTCCAAAATCCTCCTTCTACCAATTCCTCCTTGTCTATTGTGATATGCTCTCCCAATATTTTGTTTTATCTAATCTTAATAAAAACTCGTAATCGGAAAATGGTTTTCCCTCCTTCAACATACCATACATGTTTCAAAACAAAAATTGTAAATATATTTTTTAAGCTTCTGACAAAGTTGTTTTGACCTGTTAAGCTTTTCTCAACTTGTTATTTTTTTCTCAACTTGTTATTTTTTTAATAAGTTTTTTAGAGAACGTGCTTTGTGTTTGTGGGTTTGCAATGCTTAGCGACATTCTCAATGCTATATGATATAGTACCAAATATAAATGCTATATGATATAATACCAAATATAAATTGTTTAAACTCGCTTTATGTTGGAGTGTGCTTTTTTGTTAATCAGTTGGTGTGATAATACAGCAATTTAAGCAATTCATGACATCCTCGATTCATCATTCATTGTACCTTCTTGATTTGCATTCCTTGTTTAATTTTTTTATAAGCTTTTTATTATTCTTTGTTGCCTCTTCTTTATACAAATCTGATATTTTTTTGTACCTAAGCCAAGATTATTCTTTTAATCACAATGGTTCGAATTCTTTTGTTTTTTTCATATTAGCTTTGACTATCATTGCTGCTTGCGTTGGACGTACTAACAGGTTTGAGCTTTCTTTTATGTACAATGAAAAAGTTTGATGCCATAATACTAAATGAATGAAATCATTATAAATGATAATATAAAATTAATCTTATAATTATCATGATAAATTACATGATGAACAATGAAAATAACCAATGCAACTTACATGAAGTTCTTTAACTTATTTGTAAACTCAGTGATCAACCTAACAACCAAACAATCCTTAGATACCTTAAAACACTCACCAAATTTCTTATGTTTTAATAATAAAAAATGCAAAATAAAATTTTGCAATGTGATTTTTAAAGTATAATTTCATTATTATTTTTTCATTAGCTTTTTATAGAGTTCTTGAATTTAAAAAAACTTGAACTGCGAATAAAAATCAAGTTGCCCTATCAGGCAACTTAATTGCATCAAGTGAATATTTTTATTCGCCCTTTACAGAACTCAATCATCTGGTACTATCGCCCATCGAACAACCATGAGTGTACACCCCTGTGTGTGTGTGTGTATATATATATATATATATATATATATATATATATATATATATATATATATATATATATATATATATATATATATATATATATATATATATATATATATATACACCAAAGAATGACTCCAGGAAGCAGGAAGGATAAGTGGAAAATTAAAAAGAGCCAAATGAAAAATTTAAAGATTTAGAAAGGTACTAATTAAAGGCTGAAGGCTGCAGATAATAGATAGTAATAAGTAAAGAAATATCCACAAAGAAAAATTTTCTCTTAAAAAATCCAGTAAAACTAATCTTTTTCTTATTGTTCCATCATTGTTATTTCCAAATGAAACCAGCTTTGTTGATGTAATAATGACAGATTTATGGATTTTACCTGATTTTTTGAAGAATGTTTTTAGAGGGGAATGGAAAATTTCAAAAACTTCAAAAAATCTTGTGTTTAAAATTAAGTGTTTTAGACTCTTTTTCAAAAATTATATATACACATTTTTTAGCATTGAATATCTGCACATTTTGTTTGGCACCAGCATTTCAATTTGTGAACCATCAGAATCTTCCTAAAATCTTATTAGGAAGAAGTAAAAAAAAAAATGAAAAAGATGATTATATTGATGAGGAATTGAGAAAAAAAACTACTTTATTTTAAAAACAATTGTCTTTTAACACTTAATTTGTAAGAAATAGAAAAAAATTGGAAAGTTTGGTCTTATTTTAAAAGATCTTGGTGTTGTCTTATATAATATATATATTGACATCTTTTTTAATTTTGCCTTTTTCAATTTTAAAATGTTGACATACTTGCACATGGATGTAAACAAAATCAAAATAATACATTCTTTAGGAAAGGTAACAAAATCTGATCAATTTACAAGAGACAGAGTTTAACACTTTGTTAATGATATTGTTAAAGATATTCTATAATTCTAAAGAATCTAGGTCTCTAGAACCTTTCTAAAATAAAACATGAGTTTTAGTAATCTAAAGATATTAACTTAGTGTAAAACTGTTTTGATCTTCTACCTAAAAAGACTTCCACTTCCAGTTTGTTTTTTTTTACCTTTATTCTTGTATAAAGAATTTTTAAAAAATGATTTTAATTAAAGATAAAAATTGCACAAATCGAAGAACACAACAGTTAGAGGAAAGACTGACCTGAAACCAATAAGGAGGAATAAAAGCTTGCATGCTTATTTAAACTTAGGAGACTATAAAGGCAGGTGCAATTTTCAGCAGAAAGTTGAAACACGTCATCGGAGGAGGCAATGGGGATAATGATGGGTTTTTTTTTAAGTAATATTTTAAGGTGCTTTATTCATGTTTTTAGTATTTATAGAACATGACTTAAATACAGTGTATAATATCATAAGAAATAATATATGGAGTTGCCTTATTCCTGCTTACCATGTTGTAACAAAAAGCTCTTTGTATGGTCTCAACAATACAAACCAAAAGTACTAACAAGGACACCTTCCACATGCAACATAGCACTGTTAAACTCTGATATTTTACAGCTTTTGATGGAATCAGTTTTTCTTAGTGCTTCTACAGTGTTCAAGAAACCTTTCTACCAGTTGACCTCAGAACCATTGAACTGAGTTTTAGCGCTGCACCCTTATTAGGAAATCATGTATCAGGAAATCCCTTATCAGGAAAGAATGTAGCACAGCTGTACATCTATGCCAGCCTATTATGTGTATTATGTGAGACTGATCAATAGAAATTTTCTGTTTACCCCTAAAATCTTTCCATAGAAAGAATATATATATATACACTTTATATACACATATATATACAATTTTGAGCAAATTTTGACTTTAATTTTAAATTACCATTTTGTCTAGATCTTCTATAGATTCATAAATTTCTCCTTTGGATTTATCATAAGGTGTGAAGCGAAAACGTTTTCCCCAATGACAAAAATCTGAAGAGATGACAAACAAGTTTTCAGGGTTCTTTAAATACTTGCTAAAAATAACGCCATACAACCGCTCTTGTTCATGACTTGTACTGCCAACTAAAATAGGTACCACCGTGAAATTATCTTTATTACTATAAAAAAAAAGTTTATTTATTATTAAAACAAACTCTATATACATTCTTATCTTTTGATTTTTAAAAAAGATCTTTATAAACTTAAACTTTCACCTTTCCATTACTTTAGCAATAAAAGGTAACTGCATTTCTATGCTATGTTCATTTTCATCAGTTTCTTTACTCATAATGTCAAATTTTCCAGTCCCCAGGAGTTCATTGTTTATTAAATTATCAATTTTTAAATTGTACAAAGGAGTTTCATATGAAGTTGTTTGTGTAACTGCACAACCTGGTAAAGCTACATGATGAGATGGTCCCAATATAAATATCCGTTTACTAAACATTATTTTAAAAAATAAAATAAATAATGCAACTTTAAAGGGATTGTACTGAGAAAAGTACTGGAAAAAAGTAAAGAGAAAAGTACTGGAGAAAAGTAAAGGGAAAGTACTGAGAAAAGTTATGTTTATTAAAGAAAATGTTTTTAAAAAAAGTTTGGGCTGAGTTTATTTTATTAAAACAGAGTAATAAACGTATACTAAGAAAAACTAACTTTTTAATTTTAGTTGAAACTTGCCGCCATTATGGTGCGATTTTTAAGCATTTAAAATACACGCCGGAATTTACAGACTTTATAATCTATTTAAGCATGATTAATTCTAAATAGTTTTAGTATTAAAAATGATGTCATGGTAGAAATTTTTCTTTTTAAAAAAATCAAATAGTATACTTTCTTTTTTCGATTCACTATCATTTGTTTTTATTTTTTTGTTTTTTTGTTTTTAAAACAAGTTTCTCATCAATTGTATGACTTTCCTATAAAGTTTAAAGAAAGCTAAACAAGGATTTTTATTATTGACCGCAAGAACCGAATAAAATTGAGATTTTTATGGTACAAGCTTAAATTTAATAAATATATGTTTACTTTAGTTTATTTTTAGTGATCAATAATTTAAAATATTTACAACAACCCGTAATAAATTTATAAACTTTTGAAAAAATCATAAATGTTTGCTATTTTTAAACTACCAACCAAGATGCGCTGCATCAGGCACCTCTATAATAACAGTCTTAAGATACTTGCGCACATCTGGGATACAAGTACCATACTTTTAGAAAATAGAATACTGGAAACATATGTGAAGAGAGTTTATTTCCAGTTATTTTTAAAATTTTCTTTTAACTGATTTAAATGTTCATCTAGTCGATTTTTGAACATGTTCACTGAAGTCGCGTCAATTACTATTTGCAGCAGGGTATTCCAAAAACAAAATATTGTTAGGGTATTCCTGCAAAACAACACGGCTTATGAAAAACTACTCTCTTAGCATGCAATTGAGTACTCTTTGTTGTGCAAGTCTTTGATTATGACCACACATAATATAATTTCATGACGAAAAGCGACTGAATGGTATGTAAAAGTTTATTTTGTCAATTTCATGCATGAACTTAAACATCAGAATTAAATCACCTCTTATTCTTCTTTCTTGAAGTGTCATAAGACCTATCTTCGCTGCTCAGTGGTACAATGCTAAATCTCAGAAATGTTTTTTATAGCACGGTTTTGAACTTTTTCTAGCTCTTTTATATTTGCCCTTAGGTACAGTGACCACACTTGAATAGCATACTCTAGGTGAGGACAAAAATACGTGGTATACAGTTCTTTCCACAGTGAAAAAATACGGCTGTGAAAAATTTTTAGCCTCCCTAAGGAGCAGTTAGCATTTACCGCAGCTTCTGAAACTTGAGCATTAAGTTTAAGATCATCTGAGATAAGAACTCCAAGCTATCTCTCTAAATGAGTAACTTCAATTGCAAGTGACAGACCCACTAGTCCTGGCATGAAATAGTCTCGTTTTTATACTTTTTTTTTCTTCAGCCAGTATGCATGGCTTTACACTTTTCAGTATTAAATGTCATGAGCCAGCAATGCGAGTCAATGGCTTTGTCTAAGTCTGTTTGCTGACTCTTTGCATCTTTTGATTTGATGTTCCAATTTTTCTGAAAGATTATTAATGTACAGAACAAACAGTAATGGACCCAAGACCGAACCTTGCGGTACGCTGCTAATAACCTTTTCTAATCTGATATACGCTCTCCAATTATGACTCTCAATTTTGGATTTTGAGGCATTATGATTCCAATTATGACTTGCAATTGTGGATTTTGAGGCATTGGTATTAGTGGACCGATTGATTTTTTGTACAATTTATTTTCGTTGTTCAAAAGTAGAAAAGATGCTTTTTTTTTTGTTTGGCCTATTTGATGGTGTCAATGCATTGTACCTAACTGGACAGTCGATGGACAATGAAATGAAAGGGTTTGTCAAGAAGATTAACTGCCTCTAATTTGCTGTTGTTCTTCTTTCTCTCCTTATTGAGTTTTGCAAACTCAAGCTGAGCAACATCCTATTCTCCCATATATATCTATTTAAATTCTTTAACTTTGTGGTGGCTTCCTGCTTGTAGCACAAGGATTTGCTTGGCTGGGCTAGACAGACTTGGTGAATGCTAGGTGAATTACTTTCGACATTTTTACCTTTTTTTAGACAACATACTGACTTGATTGTAATCCCCTTGATTCCAATTGCTTTGCAAACCTCCTCAACTTTTGTATAATCGGCCTTTTCCGATTCAAGGACGCTGACTAAAACGACGTTGCTCTCCCTCGCTTGTCGATCTTTAGAGTTGTTGTTGAAAGCATATAAAAGTTTATGATGCCCTAGAACTTCTTTTTGCGATTTACCAAGTATGCTAGAGTAAGATGTATCCGCTTGTTGAATTTGTGTGCCATTAATAGACGCGATACTCTCCATAGCCTTCTTTAAGACTTCAATTTTCTTATTGAAAAATTTTGCTTGCTTGTTGAATTGATTTTTTACTGCTTCAAGTACTCTGGTTAAGCTGCAGAAAGCATACAGGTGAAGAGGTCTTTAGCCATTTCAAGATTCTTAAGTTTCTGAGCTACCCACGAATTAGATGCAGTTTCTAGTGCTGACAAGATGATTATGGCATAGTTTTGTTTCATTGGTATATGCAGGGGTAACATTTTAAAGAATTTATATATATATTTATATATATAAATTTAAAAAATATATATTCTCTCTCTTTCTCTCTCTCTCTTTATCTCTCTCTCTCTCTCTCTCTCTCTCTCTATATATATATATATATATATATATATATATATATATATATATATATATATATATATATATATATATATATATATATATATATATATATATATATATATATATATATATATATATATATATATATATATATATATATATATATAGCAGTTAGCAGTTATATAAAAAAGATAGTTTTCACTTTATTAAATATTCTGAATTACAGTCAGCTTTTTCTTAATTAGAGACATGATTTATATTTTATAACAATAATTCAAAACAGATGGCAATTTAAATGGTCAATGCATTGAAGCCCACGTTAAAAAATATATTAAATTTGGTATTTCTTAACTTATATGTTGTATTTCTTAACTTATATGTTGTATTTCTTAACTTATATGTTGTATTTCTTAACTTATATGTTGTATTTCTTAACTTATATGTTATATTTCTTAACTTATATGTTGTATTTGGCAAGTATTTTACATTAAAACCTTAACATTAAAAATAAAAAAAAACTATTAAAATTGACAATTACAAGTTTTCCATTAAATGTTTTTAATTTTAAAACTGACTCGATAACGCTCCCTTTTTATGCAATCTTCAGCAATAATACTTCAATTTTAAAAATAAAATAATCAATACATATTTTACAAAACAACTTCCATTAACTATATTCTCGCTTGATTAAATATAAATTTCATGAATTATAGTAGCCAATAAAAAGTCTAGCAAATAAATACTGTTAATTAAACTTTTAAATGGTTAAATAATATAAAATAGTTATTTAACCAGAATCTTGATAAGGATAATAGTCATTTAATAACAGTCTCTGATTGCTTGGAGGGGGCATTTGAGCTTGAAAAGGATCTCACTTCTGCTACAGTATTGGGCTCAAAGTAGCTGGTGAACTTTAATTCAGATAAAAGCCAAGATTTTTCAGCCAATCGTTATTGCAATAATTTAAATTTTCTTTTATTTATGAATGGTAATGTACTCAATGAGTCGTCTACCCTTCTTCTTCTAGGAATAACTCTTACTTTAGATCTTTCTTGGAAACCATATACCAAACCCCTTACAAAATTAGCATCTGTTAAGGTTGCATCTCTTTATTGTCATATCTGGGGCGGATCTTCCAATGATACCCTTTCTCTTTTAGACAAGGTGCAAAAACACATAGTAAACATAGTTGGAACTGCTTTTGCAGCCAACCTCCAACTATTATCACATCATCGTAATGTTGCTTTCTACAAATACTACAATGGGAACTGCTCTAAAGAGCTAGCGTCTCTTATGCCATCTAGTATAATTCATTCTTGTATTACTCATCATTCAATTAAGTCTCATCCTTTTACTGTGGCTGTTCCTAAGTGCTCCAAAAACTTGTATTTATCTAGTTTTTTTTCTCAAACACTATTTCTTTGGAATTCGCTTCCTTCACCTTGCTTTCCTGATTCATATAATTTGCAATCTTTTAAGCCGTCTGTCAGTCGTTTTCTTACTCTACAAACTTTATCTTTTTTCTTCCAGTAACTTCCAACTCTAATAGTGGTTGCTTGCAGCCTTGTTGGAAGCAAAGATTTTGAAAAAAAAAAAAATTAAAGCAATTGACAAGCAAAAAATATCAGTAATATTTTGTTAATTTTTAATAGGAATTCGGCAAAAATTAGTAAATAAGATAAATAACAAATTCTTTAGTAATTTATGATGGAAAAAAAAAATCTATATAATATTAACTAAACAAATTCTTAAGTAAAAAAAATATATATACTTTGAAGAAAAAAAGATATTTTCAGATATCTTATTGAAATTCTACAATGATGCCATATACTAAAACTCTCTGGAATTAAATGCATTTGAATAAATGATAGAGTCCGAAGATTGTGGCTTACATTTTAAAGACTTGAAAATCACACTAAAATGGAGACAGCAAGCTTCAACTAAAATTACCAAGTTAGTTTAATCTACATTAAATAAAAGAAAGTCTTTAAAAAAACAACTAAATAAAAAACATACATTGTCATAGGATTTATTTGTTTGTATGCATAAGCAGCACATGCCCCACAATAAGCATATCCAGCATGACTTGAAATAAAAAAAAATCAAACAATTATTGGAAGGTTAACAACAACCAACTGTAGATGATCATAACATTAAAAAAAGGATAAATGAATATATAAAGATATATAGATATAAAGGATCTATGTATTAAAAAAATTTTTAGTGGATTAAATTTTAACTTTAATAGTTACAAATATTAAGTACAAACAAGGGGGTTGGTGTCAAATTAATACACTATGGTAATTAAGAAAAGCATATACCAGTCATGATTTTAACTTTTTTAGAAAATTACAGATTTTTTTCATCTGTTTTAATCTGAATCTAGATCCTATTCTATCCAGGATTAGGATCCAGATTCCTAGATACCAAAGAAATGACCTTAATTGTAACTTAACAATGAACTTAATTGTAACTTAACAGTAATTTGGTCATGACTCATTTTGATTAGTTTGATTACATGATCATTTTGATGATAGCCATCAAATATTTTTTCAACATAAAATGTTTCTTTGTTTTTAATTGTGTTTTCTTTTTAAATTAACCTCAACAATTAAATCAAAACTTCTTGTTAAAAAATAAGATAATCAATATATTTGAACATTAGTAATTAAACTTACGGTGATATCAAGGCTCTAGCTGGTGTAGATTTCACATTTACTTCGGATAACCATTGTTCAAGCTGCTTGTTTAATTGATCACCTAGCAAGTAAAACAAAAATTTTTACATACAATTTAAAAGAAATACTATTAAAAATTTGAACTCTAATCAAATAATTCAACTTTTTGTAAATAAGTTCATGGTCAACACTGGACCTCATTACTAAATTTATGGTCAAACATGGATGTCATTCAAAATAAAAAATTTTTCAAATCTTTTAGTTAACTTAATTTTATTTATTCAAATTGTTTTTTTAATTTAAGATGATACATTATTGGTTTTATGGAAAGTATTTGATTCTGCTAGCAGGAAATAGCTGTATTAAATGGCTTTACCAGGAATATGAAGCAAAATCTAGTTTATTATACTAGCATATTTAGCTTTTTATATTATTATATTAATAGTAAGAATTAGATAAAAGTGATGCTTTTTTAGTAAAAAAATTTAATACTTTATATTGTATTTATTTAAGAGACCACAAACTCCCAACACATGTTATATTTGTAATAAAGGAATGTTTTTAATTTCTAAAAGTTTCAGTTTTTTCGATGTCTTAAATCTTTAAAAAAGACTTAAAGATTATTGTTTTACTATGGGAAAATTTATAAATTCTAGAAACTCTTGAGAAATTCTATAAATTAAAATTGCTGTAACTTGATATAAATTGTTTTTTTTTTTAATGTTATTAATCAGGAATGCAGAGTCTGGAGTCCAAGTCTGAAGTTCCTATACTAGCCCGGAGTCAGAAGACTCGGGAGTCCATAAAAGGTTTGCGACTCCGGGACTCCATTTCTTTTTTTTAATAATGTCATTAATGTGCTTTAAAACGACATGGTCTTGTCACAAAGCACTACAAAAGAGTATTTAACTGGAAAGTTAAATACTCTTTTACAGTGCTTTTTCTCCTTCCTTACCAGTTTTGTTTATTTGGCCAGATTGAGTATTGGTGCAGAATTTTCTACAATGCAGATATTTTTTAAACTACATTTTAAAATTGTGGATGGACAAATGCCAATATGCAAAACGCCACACTACAAATGCTTGCTAAGATATAAAAGATTTTAAAAAGTGTAATAAAACTATTTTATATAGTGACATAGTTGCATTGTTTTTTAACTTATGAGAACTTATGTGGCGGGTCAAAAATAATGCGCATAATTCAACATTTGCTGAATTTAAAATTTATAAAGTTTAATTACCATGTTAGTCAAGGAATATATTATAATGGCTAATTATGTCTTAAAAAAAATTATCTTTTAAAAAAAGTGTTATGCTATAGTTAAATTTAATAGTTTTGATACACAAAACTATTAAATTTAACTAATAAACTACTTACATGCAATAAAAAAATTGTTCAAGGACAAAAGTCATGAATTCAACAAAACAAGTTAATAAAAATCAAATTTGTCTGTAATTTTGAGTTATAAAGTCAAACTAACGAGACATGCAGAAAAAAACGTACTAACTAGGACACAAAAAAGTCAAAAAAAGGTTATAGAATATCTCAACGAATAAATAAAAAAAAATTTGCGCAACAATTCCTTTTACGGAAGGACATACTTTTAACTTTATGCATTTTCCTAAATTTTTTAAAATTTAATTCAAAATATTATAAATAATAACAGGAAACATATCACAAAAGTTTGTTAAACAACATGATCAGTTTATAACTAGTCATGACAACAGTTTTTCTAACTATGTTTTTGTAGGTTATTATACAAATAATTAACTTTGTGAAGCGTAAATAACAGAAAGTAAATAACCTACATGTTCACAATAAATTGCAACAATGACATTTTTTCTTTATACTCATATTTCCTATTTATTTGCTTGCAATTATTTATTTTTTTGATTTTTTTTAAAAAACCTTATGCTAAAAAACAAATTTTTTAGGCATTTTATCAGGAACAAAAGCTTTGAGAAAAAACTGCTTTTCATTTTGAATTTAAAATGAATAGAGAAAATATGAGAATTCAAATAAATAATAAAGCATGGTGAACAAATCAAAAATATGATGAAACTGACCAATCTTGGCACCATTGATACAAAAAGAAAAAAAATGGCAAAATACAATAAAATTTTTTTTGAAAAGTATTTAGATAAGTTTGGAATCAATAAAACTAATATTTTAGACCTCTGTGTCAACAAGGCATCAGTGAGTAATATATATTTTAAAATTTGTCCATATTTTATTTAAATGTAAATTGTAAATTAAATAATTAAAATTAAAATGATGTGTAACATTTTCAGTTAATAAAATTCCAGTTTAAAAAATAAATTGTTTTGATGTTTGTTAAAATGTAAATGAAATCTTTTAGATATTGCAACGTAAAAAATATTGAATAATACCAACTATTGAAATTATATTTAATTCATTTAGATAAATATAAGGTTGGCGCATGACTTTGGCCTCAGCACTATTGAGGAAATTGAAAAATATGAAGTTAATTTTCTAGTAGAAATTGATGAGAATGATAATTCTATAGTGGACAATGCGGCAGCAACTTTTGGAAGTGGAGTTGCTGGTAGCATAAAAAAAATGTTCGAAAATAATTATTAGAAGATTTTTGTAATCTAGAAATGGATGTGATTTAATATTTTTAACCTGCATTATTATAACAATTAAATAATAAATTAAACTAAACTTTATGCATTTCTTAGAATTTTTTGGATAAAAAAAGTTAATGTACCGATATTACTTTTTTGGCTGATGCCGATACTGATGCTGATGGATAAGAAAAAGCCGATACCGATGCCAATACGGATGAATTAACTAATTATTAAAAATTTGAAAATATAAACCCATACAACTTTAAATCGATACTGGTAAACAAATACTTGGACCAAATCAAAGCCAAACAATTATTTTAATCTTTGTTAATCAAGACTTGTGTTTCTAAGTTATTAAAATTGAGAGTGGGTAGTAGCCATAACTAAAGAAGCCTCCTTAATAAAAGTGGCCTTCCTAGCCTCAGGGAGGTGAATTGAAATAAAAAAATAAAAAATATAGAAATATACTTGATACTTGGCTATGCTTAAATACATGAAATAAGGCTGAACTATTTGCAAAGAAATTTGCTTCCAACCTGACTCTCCAATCTTATGGCCTTTCTCTTCCTTCCATTCTAATTAAACAGGTTAACCTATTGTTAGACATTCAAACTACTTCAGCTTCCATTGCTCACAGTCATATCTCAATTAAACTCTTATACGGCTTGTGGTCCAGACAAATTCCTGTCACAGTCATACAAAATTTTTTGTCAGGACTCAATTTTCTCTAAACTATTTATTAAGTAATTGACTGATTCTTGTTTTCCTGCATGCTGGAAAATGACATCTGTTGTTCTATTTTTTAAAAACTCTGGTAAACATACTGATCACCACAAATATTTTCAAATTAGTCTTCTTTCTGTTATTAGCAAGGTCTTTGAGTCTTTGATAAACATATTTCTCACATTCCAACTTTAGTCAAATAACTTGCCAATACGTGTTTCAATCCTCTTGCTCTACGGCTGACTTGCTAACTGCTGTGAATGAAAGATTTTATTGTGCATTAGATAGAGGCTTAGAGGCTATTGCTCTAGACATATCTGAGGCTTTCGACAAAGATTGACATGTTGGTCTTCTCCATAAGCTTGTTTCATATGGTGTATCTAAAAAATTTTTAAGATTATCAAATTGCTTTTTTTCTAACCGCCTTAATAAAGTCATCCTCGAAGGTCAACACTCTTCTTTATTTCCAGTAACTTCTGGGGTACCTCAAGACTTTATTCTTGGTCCTGTTTTATTACTTATCTACATTAATGATCTTCTTGAAAACCTCACATCTAAAGTAGCTCTTTTTTCTGATGACTCAACTTAATACTAATGTCTTGACAAAAATTCTTCTCTTTTTTGCTTAGAACAGACAGCCTATCTTGTATTTGATCTCACTTCTGTAACTGATTGGGGCTTACAGTGGCTTGTAAATTTAAATTCCAACAAAACTCAGTTATTTACTTCAAATAATTATTGCAGTACTGTTGACACTTCTATTTTAATGAATGGCAACTCTCTCACTGATTCCTCTTCTTTACGTCTTCTTGGATTATCATTTACTACTGACCTTTCATGGAAACCATATATACAATGGATTGCTAAATTAGCATATGCTAAGCTTGCTTCTCTTTATCGTGCTCATCATTTTTTCTTTCCTCATTCCATTCTCTACCTCTACATTTCTTATTTGTCCCTGTATGAAATACTATTGTCATATTTGGGCTGGTTCTTCTAATAATACTCTTTCTCTTCAAGATAAGGTCCAAAAACACATTGTAAACAGAGTTAAACAAAGTCTATCTGCTAAGCTTGAGTCCCTTTCCCATTGTCGTAAAGTTGCATCTCCTTCTTTTTTTTATAAATACTATAATGGTTGCTGCTCAAAGGAGCTTTTATCTCTAGTTCCATCAACCAAAACTCATTCCTGCTTGACTTGTCATTTATGAAAGTCTCATTCTTTTACTGTATCTGTCTCCTTATGCTCCATTTATTTGTCTAGCTTATTTCCCAGCACTTCAACCCTAAGGAACTCTGTCCCACTTTCATGTTTTCCTGACTCACAACCATCTTCATGTTGTCCTGACTCACAACCTTCAACTTTTTAAGTCTTTTGTCAACTTTTTAAGTCTTTTAGAGTTATAGAGCAAGGAAACGCCTTGCTCTATAACTCTACTCTTTTTTTCTAGCAACTCCCAACTTGATAGTGGTTGCTTGCAGCATTGTTGGGAGTAAAAAAGAATTAAAAAAATATAGATAACAATGCCTAAATTGGTTACTTTTAAAGCTTTTGCCTGAAAATAAAGTCAAAATAAAAATTTATCCAAAAAATTCTAAGTAATGCATAAAGTTTAGTTTAATTTATTATTTAATTGTTATAATAATGCAGGTTAAAAATATAAAAATATAAAAATGGAACCGGGGAGTGTGGGAAGCGAGAGCTTTAGCTCTCGATTCCTACACTCCCCTAAAATGGTTTAAGGGAACAATTTACGGCTCTTGCAAAAGTATAAATTTTTCTCTCAAAAGTATAATTATTATTGTAACTAAAATAAAAAACAGAGTCATTTTTATAAAAATTAATTGCATAATAAGCTCTAATGCTTTTTAAAAGGTTGTTGCAAAAAAGGAAAAATTAAAAAAGCCCCAATTAAATGCAAATATTTTTGATTAGATTGGACTAACTGATTAATATAAAATTATTGCACTCTAAATTATTGCATAATAATTTTTATTTTATGTAATGAATAATTTATTTTATATATTAATTACTTAAAAAACTTTTATTGTGATCTTTTTAACTGTTGTAATAATTCTTAAATTGCCTACATTCTCATTACAATAAGAAAATAAAAAAGATTTTTCATAAAACTTTTATAGCTCTTTGTCAAATTTTTAATCAAATAAGTTTTTTAATTTTCAATCAAATGTTGTTTATAAATAAATGGATAGGTAATGTAAAAACCTAACGATAACATTCGCCTCAAGATACTTTTCACTGCGCTATATAATGACACTTGTTATGTATATATTCTTGTAACAAGTATTAAACCAAAATTTTTTTTTAAATAAGCAATTTTTTTATAAATAAGCAACAAATAATTTTTTTATAAATTTTTATTAAATAAGCAGAGCGCTCACATAAAAAGCAAAAGCTCTCGTAGGAAGCTGTTTAGAGGAGCAACTCTCATGGCTCGCCATGTTTGTTTTAGGAGAGCTTTTCTCTGCTCTCGCGCTCATTTACTCTCGCAGAGGCCTATATATCAGGCCTTGGCACGAACCAGGAGCGATCACTCCCGCCACATGTTTAACTAAACAAAAAAGTTCGCTTATTGTTAATAATAGAATAACCTCTATTTACATACAGTCAATTCTCAATATCTCAAACACTAATGGGGACCGGAAAAAAAGTTTGAGATATCAAGAAAAGGGTTGAAAATAAATAAAATTGCCCGACTTTCATTAAAACAAGTTATTTTTCTGACAAAAATCATTAAAAATAAAACCTACAACTTTTGGGAAAAATCTGATACCTGATATTGCTTCAAATTATCCACCTTTTCCATCTTCATTAAATCCTCAAGTTTAAGTACTAGGGATTGTATTTCATTTTCGTATTTTGAGCTGTATAGCGAAGCATTTTGAATCATTTCAAAAGTAATTTCTAATTGAATATCAGATGGGCATGACGGGGCTTCAACGTCAATACCTTCATTAACGCTATCTTCAACTTCATTATTGTAGTTTTCAAAGTTAGGGTCTAAAATCTGAGCAATGATTTCAGCATCAGTAGCAGGTGAACCGACGGTTACTAAATCACAATCTAAACCAATGTAAGATTCCGCTGAGAGATCTTCTTGGACGGCACAAGGATATAACTCACAAACGATTAAGTTCTTCTGTCAAAAATTTAAAAGGATGATCATCATCAGCTTCTTCAATACTCTTGTTTGTTTTGCTGATACCAGGTTTTTTGAAGCAGTTGATGACAGTCTCTTTCGACACAGGATTCCATGAAGAAACAAGATCTTTTATTGATTGAAGTATAGAAATTTTTGGCATGGGTTCGTTATTATCGACAGCCTTAATACACAAGCGCACAATTTTGTGACGATAATGAGCTTTAAGACTTCATACGCCTTGATCCATAGGCTGAAGGACAGATGTGGTGTTAGGGGGGGGGGGGGATATTAGGTTGATATTGCTTAGCCCTTCAATGCGTGGGTGGGCAGAACAGTTATCTACCAGGAGTGCTACTTTCCTGTCTTGAGCACAAAAAAATTAGTCAAGGTCATTCAACTTTTTAGCTGATTTTTATATGTGCAAGGAAGTTGTTTAATGTGCTTAAAACACCATGGGATTTTAGATTTTCCAATAACAAACATAGGTAATTTTTCTCCGGATGCACTCCCTGCTGCTATGCCTGTTAGTCTGACTTTACTATTTTTTCCCCAAATACATTTTTCTCGTGATAAATGGTATGTTTTGTTTGGTAGGCACTGGTAAAATAGTCCAAAGTCATTGGCATAGAAAATGTTTTCAAGTTTGAAATTAAAAAAGCAATGTTGGAAGTGTAGTTTCATTCCACGAAGCAGTCATATTATTCGTCATGGCGGCACTTTCACCTGAGATCATTTTAAAGCTGATGCCGCTCCTAAAAATAGGAACAGAATAATTGAATTTTAATTACACGTTTAAAAAACTAAATAAATTAAACAGATACATGTTATTTGTTTATAGTAAAATTGAACAAGATTTGAAAAATTTAACTGACCTTTCTTTCCAATTATGAAACCAACAATCAGGTGCTTTAAAATCCAACTCTCCTAATGGTTCTGCGAATTTTAGTGCCTTTTCTTTTAGTATGGTACCATCAATTGGTACTTGTTGACTTCTTTTTGCAACGAACCACGTGTATATGGCCTTCTCTACATTTTCGAAATTACCACTACGAAGTTTCTTCCATTTAGATTTTGTGCCATTTTTTTCCAGTGAGTTTAATAACTTGGTCTTATTTTTAACCCAGGTTGATAATGTGTTCTTTTGGACTCCATACTTTTTGGCAACCTCTTTGTTAGAGATCCTTGTCTCAATGTCTTTTAATGCCTTGCATTTTTCTATTATAGATTTGTTTGTTAGTTTTCGTTTAATGAGCGGCATGTTGTTGTGTTTGACAAAAAGAATAAATTAATATATTAAAGAAATACTTTTTAGAAATTCGATTCTGAAAAAAAATCGAATTTAAAATTGAATTTAAAAAAATTTCTTTTCGAAAATTGGAATTTAAAAAAATTAAATGTTATTAAAACATTTCTTGAAAAAAAAAATTTTGAAAAGTTCGAGATAACGAGAGAAAATTGCCCTGTGGACCAAAAATATTGTTCGAGATACCAAAAAGTTTGAGATATTAAGGTTCGAGATATCAAGAGGATTTTAGCCTAAACTAGTACATTATGTCAATGGGACCGCTAAAAAAGTTTGAGATATCAAGTATTCGCGATATCGAGAGTCGACTGTATCTTTAACTGCGATTTTTCAACTGAGGTAAAATGCATTTTTTCAACTGAGGTAAAATACATTTTAAAATTGTTTATATATATATATATATATATATATATATATATATATATATATATATATATATATATACATACATAAATATATATGTATATATATATATATATATATATATATATATATATATATATATATATATTATCAGGCTTGGTCAGGAAGCGGGTGCGGTCGCACTCTATTCCTGACCACGCAAATTTTATTTTGTTGCGACAACCTGGCCATGACTTTTTAAGTGTTTTGAGAAATTTAAATTTATGTATGTTTCCATGTATGTCAGACACTATTTGACACGCTAAAACAATTAAATTGATAAACAATCGTTAATATTGGTAAAGCGCTTTTAAACTAAGCGATGATTTTGACTTTTATTGATTGTTTATTAAAAGAAAATTTTTAATTTTATTTTTTAAAATATGTAAAGTTTAGCAAGTTTAATTGAAAGTTATAATAAATAATTATAAAAACAATAATATAGATTAGTTTTTTATTCTTTAAAGTAAGTCTTTTAAAAGTGTTTGTACGATTGATTTTTAAAAAATTAGACTTTTAACAACAATTGCGTTTTCAATAAAATTTAAAAAATAGTAATCATCAAAGTTAATAAAATTAATAATCAAATAAACATGCAGAAACTTACTGGTGACTAAACATATACAAAGTGAATTATGAGTAGATGAACACCGCCTCAGTGATTTGAACAAAACACAAACATACATTTATATAAAGTGACTTACGGGTGAACCAGCACCGCCCAAGCAGTCCATACAGAACAAAAACATACAAATATATTAAAAAGCCTACTCATTAAATACACCAGTGGTATTGTGAAGCAGTTCTGCTTCCTCTTCATAAATATACTTTACCTTTTAACTTAACAATTTAAGTTTGCTTAATGATAATTTGATGCAATAAAAAGTGCCTCTAGTTTGCAAAAAACAAAATGAAATCATAATTTACTTAGAATGTAATATGTTTTTTTTATATTAGTTTATAATATATACTATTGTAAAATAAATCAATGGACTTTTGTAAAGGTATTAAATGTGTACATAGTGTGCAGTTTGGAAACTGGTCATTATAGACCACTGTTTCAGGGGTCTTGCGCGTTGCTAAATTTTTGTAAACATTATAAAGACACTGCTAAAAGAAAAGGTCGTTATAATAATCTTATAGTAATGTAATGATTTAATGACTTATTTTATTTATCTTACTTAAGAAAAATTGTTTTAAATATTTTACACTTATTGTATTATGTAAACTACGCAAAGCATGCCAATGGTTATAAAAATATATTTACTTTTTATATTTATAATCTAATTGGTAAGTTTTATTAGAATCTTGTTGAAATAAAACATAAATACTTAAATAATTATATTATACACTTTAATTATTTGAAGAACACTGGTTTTTTTACTAAACCATCATTAATAGTAAGTTGTTACTTTTTATAAAAGTGTCTCTTAATTTTATAAAAAAAGTTATGAAAAAGAGAAATTTAGAGACAATTTATTCTAAACGCAATTTATTTTGTTTCAGTCAAACTTTTTTTATTCTTTAAGAATTTATTTCTTTTTTTAGTTAATTTTTTTAAAAGTTGTCTCCTGTCAAGTAAAGTTTTTTTTGAAATGTTCTCAAAACATCTAAAAAGCTGTGACCATGTTGTAGCAACTAAATATTATATGCGTGATCAGATATATAGTGCACCTGTTTCGCGACCAAGCCTGTATTATATAAAGTTATATTTATGTTTATAATATATATATAAAGGGTCCGCCAAATTTTTTTTTTTTTTGAAAATGCTATAAAAAAAAACTACTGAATATTTTCTCAAATTTCTTTTTTTATTTGAAAGTATAATCCTTCCAGTTAATAATGGAAAATAATTTCATTCAAATGGCTGACAATGCTTCTCCTCTTCCAAAATCCATACGCAATTTTCGAACACATTCTGCAACATTACCATGATTTGTAATGTTGCAATATTTCCCAGCGTTGTTCAAGCGTATACACAACCATATTCATTCAGTGGAAGGATAAAACTAATTATCTGTGAAATCAGACAATAGCTAAGTGCTACCATTCACAAAATAAGCACTAGTTGAAAAAAAAACGTTAGATGGCGGGCCCTATACATATATATATATATATATATATATATATATATATATATATATATATATATATATATATATATATATATATATATATATATATATATATATATATATATATATATATATATATATATATATATAATTATATATATATAATTATATATATATATATATATATATATATATATATATATATATATATATATATATATATATATATATATATATATATATATATATATTATATATATATATATATATAAACTTATATATATATAAAAACTAATGATTTTATTTTAGGTTAAACAACCATATCTCTTGAAATGGTTTGTAATCTTAAATCCAATAATCTAAACCGTAAACTAGGATGGAAACTTTGTTGCTCATATATTCAGTTTTTGTCAAATTGTGATGAAGTTTCTAAAAATGAAATGAAATGTGAAATTAATGGTGATGTATCATTTGCTAAAGGTAAATCTTGTAATAAACAACAGTTAGAAAACTCTTTAATATCAATTGGAGTTTTGCCAATTAATGTTCATGGAGTTGCATCAACAAGTTGTAACAGCAAAAAGTCAAAGCAATTAGTCAAAGCTACACAAAAATAGAAGGAGTAGCAAGTGCTTATGGAGTAAATATAGATAACATAAGTGTAGCCTTTACTTTTTCCAGTCATCCTACAGATAAAAAAAAGCAAATGATCTTTATCATTTGACAACTTTAATGAAAGAAAAACTCAAAGTTAAACCATTAAAAAAAAAATTAAATATTAACACTTACACCTGAATCGTGGTCTAGAAAATATGCTTCAGAATATTTTGAAGTTTCTGAACATCTTATATGACGTACTAGGAAATTTAAAAGTGAAAAAGGAATTCTTGCTATACCTCTAAATAAAATAGACCAAAAAATACCTGACTTTCTTACAGCTTTGGTTCAAGATATTTTTAAACAAGATGAACATTCTAGAAATATTTCTGGTAAAAAAGATAGTGTTAAGGTTAAAAGTGGTCATCTACAACAAAAAAGATTATTGTTGGGTAGCCTTAATGACCTTTATATTTATTTTAAAAGTGTAATGCCCCAATTTTAAATGTTGTCCAATCAAATGTTACATACAAAGATTTAAAATCAAAATTAGTATGTCATACAAGCAATACTGAATGCATGGTTCATAGATGTGCCTAATGTCCAAGTTATGAAAACTTAAAGGCATTTTTAGATGAGGAATTAAGTGAGATTGATAAAGAAGAAGAAATTCAATTTAATAAATACCAAAGTACTGATAGATCACAATTAATTACTCAGATAGTTAACATATTTGAAATAAAGAACTATTTGTTTCTCACATTAATCAACTAACTTCACATTCATATATTGCTAAATGCCTAACTCACTAAAAGAACTAAAAAATAATTTAGGTTACAACGAATGTATTATACTAGCAAATTTTGCAGAGAACTATCAATTTATTATACAGGATGAAATACAAAGTTATCATTGGAATAAACAACAATGAACACTACATTCAGTTGTAATATATTTTAAGGAAATTTCTAAAACAAATATTCAGCATAAGTCGTTCTGTTTTTTAAGTGATGATAATGATCGTGATACATGCTTTGAGTATGAACTTCAAAAGAAAATTGTAGAGTACATTAAAAAAATATTTAGTTAGTATCAATAAAATTGATTATTCTTATGGCGGATGTTCTGCTCATTATAAAAACTATAAAAACTTTATAAATCTATACCACCATAAAGAAGATCTCAAGATTACAACTGAATGGGTATTCTTTGCAATCAGCCATGGAAAAACCACTTGTGATGGCATAGGTGGTACTATTAAAAGAATAACAGCAAGAGCAAGTTTACAAAGACCATTGGAAAACCAAATATTGACAGTTGATGATAAGCTTGAGTTTTGCCATACCAATACCAATATAAACACAATTATATTTTACAAAATTACTAAAGAAACAGTTAATGTAAGGCAACAGCAACTAAATGAGCGATTTGAAACAGGCAAGACTGTTCCAGGTACAAGAAGTTATCTTAATTACATACCCATTTCAAAATTTAAAATTAGTTTTAAAAGAACAAGCATCAATGTGTTGACAGATTTATACTGTCAAAAGCAGTAACGTCTGATGCTGTAATTTTACCAAATCTAAATGATTTTGTTGCATGCAAATACATTTCTTTTGGTGGTTAGGCATGGTTACAAAGATAGATATTACTACAAATGATATTCAAATTAATTTTATACAACCTCATGGTCCTTCTCAAAACTTCATTTGGCCACAAAGAGATGATATCTGTTGGGTACCATTGTCGAGTTTGATTGCAGTAATCTATGTCCCAACAATAAAATCAGGGCAAACATATAACATTAATGTGAATGATTATAACACAATAACTAATAAATGTTAATTTTTTTGAGTTTTTATTTTTTAAATTTTGTATATTACTTTTGTTTCTTAAACTTACCAAGTGTATCAATCTGTTTTGGAGGCTTTGTTTTTCAAGTTTATTTGTCTTAGTTTGATAAATATGAAACTAATGTTTTATAAGTAATAAATTTAAGTATATTAATTTTATTTATATTACATTGAGGATGCTTTTATTTCTGTTTTAAGACCACAATCTGATTTTTTGTAATAATTCCAACTAAACTATTTAATACAACTTTTGAAAAAAAAAACTAAATTTGCGATATACATCAGCATTTATATAATTCTCCCCCTTTAAAACTATAATTTTTTAGGATCAGATTCTATAAAATTACAAAGAAAACAGAAACAGCTAGTCAACAACAACTAATAAAACAATTTAATGTAACCAAAACTTTCTGTTTTAGAAAAGACCACTCTCCAATTCTTTGTAATAACTATAACTTAACTATTCAGGACAACTTCTAAAAAAAACAAATCGAGCTACATCGGCATTTTTGTGATTGGACTTGCCCCAAAAAAAAATTGTGATAAACCTTTAAATTTAAGGTGTTATGTTCGCTTTTAAACATTTTAAGTTGTTTCTTGAATTCATTGGTCCAAAATATGTAAAGGTATATATTTTCAGCTTTCCAACACACATCTACAAAAAAACTGGAACCAAAACCATTTTTAAAAATGGTAGATTTTTGTTGGTTGGAGGCAAAAATAAAATAGCTGTATCTTAGGAACCGATTGAAGTGGTTTAAAAATCAGCAAAATCTGTGACTTAAAGTTGCATGCCCTGGATGTTTTTACTCAGAATTACCCCTCTCCGATTGAAAATACACTGGTAAATTTACCAATAAATTTTAACAGTAAATTTTGAACCAAATTTTACAGGAAAATTTACATCACTATTGCGATTTAACTTGCGTTATAAAAAAGAAGTTTAACTTACGTTTTGTGCAAGTTTTTGATGCAGCCATTTATTTAAATTTTAATTTTGAGTAAAAAAAAAAATGTTTAGAAAGGAAAACCGAAAAAAACAATTGCAATAAAAATGAGCTAATTTTTTCTTAAGAACAAATAAAATTTTAATATTGAATAATATTTGCTATATTTTTGAATAAATTTGATAGTAAAGTTAAACCCAAGCATTAACTTTAATTTTAATAAACTTAAATAAATTTTTTGAATCAAAATTAAATTATATATTTTTAAAATCTAAATTAAATTATATATATATTTTTCATAATAATATTATATATTATTATTGAATTAGTCTTAAATTAAATCATATATTTTTTATAATTAAATCATGTTTTTATGATCTTTGCTAAAAGCTTAAAAAATAATAATTACAATGAAATAAAAACAAAATAAAAATTAAGTTTTAATTTTATTTGAGTTTTTCCCATTAGTAAATAGCACTTAAATCAAACATAGTCATTCAAACTTTTGTAAAGAAATAATTACTTCTTTAATCTTACCACTTATTGAATAATTTAAATATATAATAAATAAATAAGTTAAAAAATGATAAAAGTTGCTTAACCAAAATCACTTACTGCTTACATAAAATCACTTAAGGTGTACGTAAATCATTCTACATGTAATGCTTTAAAACAAGGCCTGATATATATATATATATATATATATATATATATATATATATATATATATATATATATATGTGTGTGTATGTATGTATTTATGTATATATATATATATATATATATATATATATATATATATATATATATATATATATATATATATATATATATATATATATATAGTGCTTTTTTTTAAAAAAAGGTGCCAGAACTCACCTGTTTCTTTCTTTTTATGTCAAAAATGAAGCAAAAATCAGCGATTAAATTTGTAAACAAAGTTTACAATATGTATAGCTGTTGGTGGGCTCCCCACCAGGCTTGGCCAGAACCTTTAACCTTTTTAAAGTTGTACAATTTCAAGTCTTTATATTACCATGCAAACAATATTTTGTTTTGATGATTTAACCAGAGTCTTTAATAAAAGTGCTAAAAAAATTTGTTTTTAATTATGTTGAAAATAAATAACTTTGACACGTTTATCTTTACTAACGCTTTTATATTAGCAAAACACTTTTAAATAAAGTAGCTAATGATTTTAATTTAAAAATCATTGAAAGTTAATTAATTTAAATTAGTTGAATAATTTTTTATTTATATTATTTAATTATGTATGATTTTTTTATAAAATAAAATGAAAAAAGTAAGAGTTTAAAAAAAAAACTAAATTTTATAAGTGACAACTTTAAATAGCAAATGTCTCTTTAATAAACTTCATATAAGAACCATTAAAGTTTTTGTTGAGAAGAAAAAAAAAGAAACTAATATATGTACTTTAAAAGATTTTTTACCTTTATGTAGGTTTTCAATAGAAGACAAAAACTTTTTCGAAACCCATTTGAATTAAACAACTTTGATCTTACTTACGTTTTTAAATTATTGAAACGCTTTTAAATAAAGTAACAAATCACTGCTAATGATTTTTTATAAAAATATTAATGAATAATATATATATTTTTTTATTTATATAAGTATTTATTTTTTATTATAAACATCTTTAAATCTAAAAAAATTATACTAATTTTTAAATAAATGATTTAATTATTTTTTTTAAGTGCAAAGAATTGTTAAGAATCTTTTTTTAAACTTTAAATTGTGCGCATTTATTAAACAATTGTCAATTGTAAGTTGTTACTTTATTTAAAAAGCGTTTCGCATAATATTATATTATAAAAACATTAGTAAAGATAAACGACTCAAAGTTATTTATTCCAAATGTAATTTAGATAATCTTACCGTTATAGTTTATTATTTATTTTAGTTAAGTTTTACTTTTATTTCATTTAGTTTCTTACCATTATAGTTTATTATTTATTTTAGTTAAGTTTTAATTTTATTTCATTTAATTTTATTTTGTTTAGTTTATTCATTTTAGTTAAGTTATTTTTACTTTGTTTGTCGTTTTTTTTTTCACCAAGATTTATTTACTTTTACAATAAGTTTTTTTTTTAATTTAAGATAATTTTTTTAGCGCGTTATTAAAACGCATTCAAATTTTCAAAACATTTTAACAGCCGTGGTCAAGTTAAGTAAAATCAAATTGTATTTGCGCGGTCATATAATGATGTGAAATCACACACTTGGCCAAGCCTGCTCCATATCATACCTAATAATGGGAGAACAATTATAAGAAAAACCTTTCCGATGTAAGAAGTTTTTTTTTATTTTTTTCAAATAATGACAGCTGTTTGTTTTTTGTTTTGGCTTGTTTGTTTTTTTAGGAGGAGGGGGTAGAAGGTTCACATCACTGTATGTAAGATACAAACTATATCAAACTATAAACTTCTATAAATAAATCCCAGAGTTTTTATCAAACTTCTTAATTATTATTCCATAAAGGTTTTCGTTTAAGTATTGAACTGTTTTACGTTTGTTTTTGTTTTTGTTTTGTTTTTTTATTTTCTTATTATGGTGTTTACTTAAAGTTAGTACTTGTACTATACATAAATAGTCCATGAAATGCAAAATCTATTTCAGAATACATTTGATTTGATTTTGATTTTTTTTTCTTTCGATTTTTTCTTATTTTCATCTTGTCTCCTTTCTTTGCTCTTTATGTGCACTAAATAACCACAAATCCATATACTTTGAAAGATTGAAGCTTTTAAGTAGTGGTCCCACTAATTTGATGAATAACAACATTGAAACTGTTTTTGTCATTAATGAAGCCTTTGCTGGTGCGATGATCAGATTAATCTGTGAAAATCTTTGATCACTTGACAAAATATGAATAGTAAGAAGAGTGTGTATCCTTATTAAAAGATTTCTTATTTTAGTATCTCTAAATTTTACCTAATTGTATTGTAATATTTTCTGGCCATTGTTTTTGGTCTAAAATGCAAGCTCATTGTGCTATTGCAACATCTTTGTCAGCAAGTAACCTTTTCTTAATTGACTTTTTTAATTTTATGTAAAAGTCATTTGGATCAACAGCCAAATCATTTTTGGAATTTTTATTGTGGAATAAAACTCTATAAAAACTGAGTTTCTGTGCAGACATTGATATATATTGTAATATGAGTGATATTAGTCAGTATTTATTTGAATATCGAATCCTTGAGAGTGTATGATGAGATAAATCTGACCAATGCAAGAAGTTATATATAATATATAAAAAATATATAACTCAGCAAATAAGTACTTTGCTTGATCTGAAGCCTGCTGTCATTTAGTGAAATCAACAGCGAAATGCTCCAAAACATCCATGCTTGAAGTTTCTGACAACTTACATCTTTTGTATTATATATAATAGGGATGTGACTTTTTGGTAACTCCAGTCTCCAATATAAAAAACAGATGAACTTTGGTTTGATAGTAACTGAACAGTCATTAGTTTTATTTAATTTTTGAAAAAGGTCACCCACGATGACCCTTGATTACAAATTGGCTCCCATATATCAGTGAATTTTTTTTCCTTCAAAAGTATATTAACCTGTGTCTTAAAAGAACCAGAATTTCATAGAGATTTCAGAAATAATAATGGTTTCAAATAAAAATAAATTGCTTAAATTTTATATACAAAAAACAACAACTTTTAACTGAAAATTGAAAAAGTAGTTATTTATGACATTTTGTTGGCAATTTTTTTTTTTTAAATGTTTCAATAGAAAAGATTATGAATTTTGAAATCACTATAAAATTCTGGGTTTTTTGAGATCCAGGTTGATATACTTTTGAAGAAAAAAAATTAATTGATATATGTGTGTAATTAAGGGTCATGATGGGTGACCTTTTTCAAAAATTAAATAAAACCAATGACTTTTCAACTACTTTCCAACCAAAGTTCATCTATTTTTTACATTGGAAACTTGGGATACCAAAATTTACCAAAAAGTCACATCCCTACTGTATAATTTTAACTTCTATCCCGCCCGTGTACCTAAAATTTTCAAATTCAAGTGTTAAAATTGTAACAACTATGGTTAAAATTTGAAAAAAAAAAATCATAGAGTTAAATTTAAAGTTTATACTATTTATTAAAATATTTTTATTTGCCGATTCCAATAAATTTTAAAAACTGAATGTTAAGAAACATGCTTTAATGAAAAATTCTTTTAAATAAAATACAGGGTGGCCAGGCGTTTTTTTTTTTAATTTCATTTTCCTTGACTTTTTCCTGACTTACCATTGTAAACCAGTGTAAAAATAGCAATAAAGAGGCAATAAATAAAACTTACCCAACTTTACACAAATAATAGAAGTTTTTTAAAAACTGGTTACTTTAAATAAATTTAAACTTTTAAACAAAAAAATAAAACAAAACAATGTATGAAATAAAAAAATTAGGCTGAAAAATCATGTCTACACAAATGTTACTATGTTTTAATGAGAATTAGCAAGACTAATTATCATCTATGGTAGATGATAAAAGGCATATTTCAGCATTAATAGCAACCGATTCCCTTTTAACTTAATGAGTAATAATTTTTATCAAGTAAAATGATTTATCCCTTACCTCACCTTACTTGATGAGTTGTAAAATTTATAACTCATCAAATTACTTGATGAGTAGAGAGGTGCTAAAAACAATTTATTTTGAAAATGTCTACTGAAACCCCTAAATGTGTTTTATATAATAAAATAATAATAAATTTTAAAAATTTTTGAACAAAAAACATTTTTAAGGGTGCCACAAGACCCTTAAACATCAAACACGTATTCTAATATTATCAAAAAAAAAAGTTGTCATATTGTCATATTGTGTCTCAAATGAAGCCAAATTATATAAAATTTTCAAAAATATGAATCATTTTTTTAGTTCAAAATTTTTCAATCAAGTATTATTTTATTATATAAAACACATTTAGGGGGAGTCAGCAGACATTTTCAAAAGAAATTGTATTTAGCACTACCCTATTGATGAGTTATAATTTTTTGTACATTTTGCATTGATTTAAACTTTTTCATTCTCCCCTAATTTCTAACACTTTTGTATACATGGTTTTTTTAATATACCTGAATCTGAATACCAAGAACCAGCATGTGATGCTCTTCTAAATGACATTTGCGATATATATTATTCTAAATTTTACATATATATATATATATATATATATATATATATATATATATATATATATATATATATATATATATGTATATATCATATATGTATATGTATATATCATATATGTATTTATTTATATATATATACATATATATATATATATATATATATATATATATATATATATATATATATATATATATATATATATATATATATATATATATATATATATATATATATATATATATATATATGTATATATCATATATGTATTTATTTATATATATATATATATATATTATATATGTATATATATATATATATATTATTAATATATATTATATATATATATATATATATATATATATATATATATATATATATATATAAATGTATATGTATATATGTTATAATACTTATATATATATATATATATATATATATATATATATATATATATATATATATATATATATATATAAGTATTATAACATATATACATATACATTTATTTATTTATATATATATATATATATATATATATATATATATATATATATATATATATATATATATATAATATATATATTAATAATATATATATATACATATATAATATATATATATATATATATATATATATATATATATATATTATATATATAAATAAATACATATATGATATATACATATACATATATATAAGTATATATATATCTATATATATATATATATATATATATATATATATATATATATATATATATATATATATATATATATATATATGTGTGTGTGTGTATACATATATGTATACATATATATATATATATATATATATATATATATATATATATATATATATATATATATATATATATATATGTGTGTGTATACATATATGTATACATATATATATATATATATATATATATATATATATATATATATATATATATATATATATATATATATATATATATATATATATATATATATATATATAGATATATATAAATATATAAACGTATATGTATATATGTTATTATTATATATGCGAAGGCCATGTGAAGGGGTTGGGTTTAAAGGAAGTAGTTTAAACCCACAGTTTTTTTTAAGTTAAAGATAATTTAAAAAACTAACTTAGACTCTAAGTTACTTTTTTAACTATGTCAAATTGTCCCTCTAAGTTAGAGGGACAATTTGACATATTCTATATAAAAGCTCCTTAATGCAGAAAAGGATTGAAATAAGGTGATATATCTATAAAAAAAATTGATTTGAATTATGAAAATGGAACTACTTTATTTGAAAAATTTTATTTTAAAAATAGTCGTCTTGCATTCATATTCAGGACGCTTATATTTTTTCACGTCCTTTTACGTTTGAATTAAATAATAAGGCAGATTTTTTTTTCCTTTTTAACTTTAGGTTATGTTACGCTAGGCTAATTTACGTATTCTACCGCTTATGACTTTAAACAAATAATTTGTGGAGTTCGTAAACATCAATAATAATATAAATCAGTTGAAAATATTTGGAATGTTATACATAAAATATTCATAGACTTATACAAAATATTATACATTAAAAATCATGCATTATAATTAAAACTCTTGGTGTTACACATTAAGATTTTTAATAATGCCTAAAAAGAAACGAATTTTCGGTAAGAACAGTATAAAAGATGAAAAACCACGCAAAAAACTTAAAAGTGATCCTGATTTGAGAGCGAATAACACGATTGATTATTATAAATTGATAAATTACGAATTAAAAAGAAAAATTGGTGATTATCTTCCTCGAAAAATTTTTAACTACAAACTATTTTCTTCCATAAAACCTGCTGAAAAAGTATCATGCTGCACTAATGAAGGATCATATGGAAGTGAAGCAATTTACAACATAGAATTTTCAAAAGATAATAAAATATTAATCGCAGCTGGTGCTAAATCTGAAATAAGTTTGTTTGACCCATTAAGTTACCAAAAAATAAATTCTGTAGATTCTAAACACACGGATGGTGTAAATTGCCTAACGTTTTTAGATTCAAGGTTGTTTACAACATCCTCTGATGATCAGACTATTGCAATATGGGACATACGCAATCTTTCATCTCGCGTTTCTACTTTAACTGGTCACACTGGTTGGGTTAAAGATGTTTCATACATGCCACAATCAAATTGTTTAATTTCTTCAGCTTTTGATGACACAGTTAGAGTATGGAATATAAATGACTTCGAAAAAGATGGTTGTGTTAAAAGTGAACAAGTATTAGATATTAAATACCTTACAAGGACAAAGTTATCTCAAGACTGTTCAAAACTTGTTGCCGCAACTACGTCAGGTCATTTCTTTGTTATAGATAACATTGACTTAGAGTTTTTAAAAATTGATGCAAACTGTGAACTTCAAAAGTTTCTATATGAATCCCCTAATATTCCCAAAATGACCAAATCAAGAAAAAGAAATAGAATAGAGTTTATAATAGATTTTCCATTAAATAGTAATCCATGGTGTATCACATCTGTAAAAACACATCCAAATAGCAAAAGTGTAATATCAAGATATTCAAGTGAGGTTGATCATTCAGAATGGACAGTTGTTCATGATATTGAAGAAAATTTTGAAAATGGTATAAAATTTTATTCAATAGTTTATTTCAAGTTAATTTGTGTTTGACTTGAAAATTAGATTCAAGAAAATTATGTGATTTTAGACATTATTTAAAAATAATTTAGAAATAATATATTGATCTGCAAAATATATCAACAACAAATAAATAAAAAATTATTAACTTAATTTATTGTTGTTCTACTGTCAAATAGTTTTATAGATTTACTTTTAGTATGGTTTTATGTAATGTTCATAAAAATTTACAAGTTTTTCAACCATTACAATATTTAAACCTTCAGCCAATGCATACATGCATATGTATATTCTACAGTTCTGCAGACTGTAGCACTATCTGTAAAGGATAAATTGTTTTAAAAAAAGTTGAAAATTAACAAATCAAGGCAACTCTGTTGCTATGTGCATATTAAACATGCGTTTATATACTTTTAACTGTATGTTTATAATAAAAAAAGTTTGTGTATTTAGCATAAACATGAGTATGTTTATGCTTAACATGAGTATAAGTACGCTTATATTTAATAAGACTTTTTTTCAAAAAATTGCAGTGATTAAAGACTGAGAAAAAAAAGTCTAAAAGTTTGTCCGCTTCTTTAATTCTTCTTTAAATTTATATTTATAAGAATTTTTCTATAATTTTTATAAATTTGAATTTAGTTAAAAAAAGTAATTATTGTAAAAGTCAGTAACTTATTGCACTATCACGGGAGAAGTGGTGGGAGAAGGCAGAGGTTTTTGGATATTTTTGATGCACTAAAGTATTTTCATTTGATATTAGTATTTTAATCACTAAAATGTTGCCATAATCCCTAGGCTTCTGTTTAGGTTCTTGGTTAGGTTTAGGTTAAGGCTTATGGTTCTTGCTTATTAATGAAAAAAAAAACTGTCATTAAAATTAATAATGTTAATAATTAAATACTATAAATATAAATAAAATTATTAATAAGTTTAATTTTTTTTTAATACAAAATATTTCAAATATTTGTTAAATATTTGCAATATTTTTATTAGAGTTTTTTACAAGTTTTTTCTATATTTTATGTTTACTATTGTATTTTAATGATTTTAACCTTTTATAAATTTATTTGTACTTAGGTTATTTTTCTTCTGGCACTTTTGAGCTGTGAAACCAGCTGTTAAAAAAACAATTTCTCTATATTTACACTGTTAATATAATCTATTTTGATTTGGTCATTTACACTGCTAATATACTCTATTTTGATTTGGTCATTTCTGCAATACTCAAATAATATTTTTTTGTTTCGTGTTAAAATTGTTATTTCGTGTTAAATTTATTATGTTTCTGGTGTGTAAATTAATTAGAGCATTAGAGTTGAACAAAAAATGTAACTACCTTTTTATTAATTTATCCCGTTTTAGAATAACAGCATTTCAAAGAGATTTTTTTTATATCCAATTTTTATTTTTTAATCAATCAAAATTAAAAAATATCTGATGGTCTTTTTTAGACGACTTCTTGCAACAAATTTCTGAGGTTTTTTTTTATCCATTTTTTAAAAAGAAGTCACTAATTTTGAGGCAGTACCTTTTGAAATGCCAAGTAATCGGGCAGTTTGTGTTAGAGTAGTGCTGCCATACAAGCACCAACAATTTGGGCTTATTGAAAGTTTGAGAGCTTTTTTATAAATAATAACCAACCTTTGTTTAAATATCTGTAAAAAACAATTATTTTATTTAAATGTATCAAATAAGAAAAATTATAAACTAAAAAAAAATTAACATCAATGTAAAGTTTTGATTACTTAAAACATGTTTAAAGGTTATGATGCCAAAATGTTGTTTAAATAAAATAGATGTTTCCATAATTTTGTCCAATCTCTTTATTGTCCTAAATTTGTTTTCCTAACGAATTTTTATAAACACAATAGGTTTATTTTTTTTTATTAAATATCTTTGAAATCTTTTTTCTGTTACTTCAATGCAATGACATCAAAAATGTCAAATGCATAAGAGTATTTTATTAAAATATAAATATTTTTAGAAAACAAAGCATACGTATTTAAACTTTTTCTTCGAATAATAAAAGGATTAGATGAATGACTTTCTACTTTCTACTTTGTATTATTTATAAATTCTTAATTATTTTTAGAAACAAATTCAAATCGTTTAAAATACTTTATATCAGAACCAAGTGCTGCTCCAGGTTACATCAAAGAATTAAGTTTTAATGAGGATGGAAGCTTAATTTGTTCGCCATTTGGTAATAGCATTAGGTTTCTTGCTTTCAATAAAAAATGTGATAGTGAACCTATTGATGGAAACAAACCATGTTGTTTGGAAGAAATTAATTTTGTCACATTTCATAACTTTCCAGTGCTAACGGCAAGATTTGCTTTTGGGCTACCATTAGTTGCATCTGGTTGCTTGGGCGGCCATGTGTGTTTTTATCAAACGCGATTTTAGATTATATATATTTCCTGTAATTATAGGCTTGATTTTTTTATTATTATTACATAACGAAATCTTGTAAGTTAATAAGTAAATTATGTTATTTTAATAAACACATACAAATATATAGGGTAAACCATCCGGTGGTCGACTGTCCCTCTAGTCGTCGACGTTTTGTCACTAAAAAATATGCTAAATTAACACTAACTAAAGTAGTGCCGAAGTAGTGTCTGAAATGAGCGCCTATCTTTTCTTTTTATATGGAGGAAGTTTGGCTGTCGTAAACATAAAAATAAACATGCGATGATTTGGATCAAAAAAGTTCCGTAAATACCCTTAACTCTGAGGAATAATTGTGTTCCATTATCCCAAGTAACACAAAACGTTCAACGAACGTTGTAAACGTTAAAGAACGTTCTATGAACGTTCATAGAACGTGCTCGAACGTTCGCAACGTTTTTCGAACTTGTTTGCTGGATTCGACAAAAAAAATTTACTATTATTATTTTACTTTATAACAAGGCCGACGGTACCTTGAGAGCTTTTTTTTTTTTTAATTCTAAATATAGAGGACTTTTTTCAGAAACTTGACGATTGTGTCTCTCCAATTATAGAGACAATCAATTTTCTTAAAAAAAAAAAAAAAAAAGCCCTCAAGGTATCATCGGATTTCGAATTGACCAATTCGAAGCCTGTGCCGTCGGCAATGTATAATAGGGGTTCTGAACCACAATTTAGTATTTTATTGTGGTTTGTGCCAGTGATTTATGTTTGAAACTAGCACTTCCATAAGTTAGTGAATTTTAATCTAGTCTTCGACAACACCGCATTCTAGCTATTGCTTGGGTTATATAATATGCTAGGGTTTTTAGAGAGTTACTTTAAAAAAAGATTGCTTTCTTGAATGTTATGATTGCTACACACTACTTCCCTTTGGACAACTACTAATGTTTTGTAAAGTTCTATTTACACAATCATTAAAGATTGCAATTCACAAATAAGTATCTAAATGTTTTTATTGTTATTAAATGTGATTATGTTCTTCTAAATCCAAAAAATTAAACTAAAAGTGAAATAAAATCAAGATGTCTCCTAAAATAAGCAGCTGCTCAAAAATGGCATTAAGATCCCAATATAGAGATTATTTCTGAAGAGGATATTGTCAATGCTGTTCAAGATGTTAAGAGGTAAATTTAGCATTTTGAATGCCCTATTAGAGAATAATTTTATAACCAGTTTTTACTGTACGCAAGCAGATCTTATTGAGAAGCTCAATCCTAGGTCTCAAATTTTAACTAATAAATATTGCACTAATCTCATAGAATTCTGGGAGCAAGTGCAACTATAAGGTTGTTAGTTATTTTTACTTATTCATTGTTGTTAGTTATTTTTACTTATTATTTAAGCTTTTCTTTTTTAAAAATCAATAGCCATACAAACATTTAATTCATTTATATTTGTATATATCTTTTAAAATGTTTATTTGGATGCGACGACTCGGTCATCGATTGTTTTCATCTAGAATCATTGTGTTTTCCCACTAGGGAAAATGGTTTAATTATTTACAAAGAAAATAATCAGATAGCCAATAAGCAAAGAAGAAATGCACACAATTGATGAGACCTGTAGAAGGAAGAAGCCATGCAGAGGAATGAACTAGTAATGGATCCAGGATTTTTTGGTGTTCTAGATAGCTAACTTGGAGCAAACTCCAAACATTTTTATATTTATACTTATGTCAAATAAAGATACTTTGCAAAAAACTGCAATAATTGGAGGCTGGGAACAATTTTAACCCTTTAACTTCATTCCCCCTCCCCCTCTTTCCCAATAAAATTTACCTGCGTTACTCTAACGTCTAAAAATGCAGTTTCTCCTTTTCTCCAAAACCCTTTTGCTTTCAGATCCAGTCAAGCTTCGTTGCTTGCAAATTTTTTTCCACAAGCGCAGTAGGATGGTAAGTTAGCAAGTGGCACATTGTATCTCAATCTAAGTTCCGTATATTACTTTAACCTCCTCTTTCTTAATTTTTTTTAATTTATCCATGTATGTTGCCTTTTTTATTTCTAAAACCATTTTACTATAGTCATTTTTTTCTTTTATCAATTCTAACTGATCAAGTATTGATTCTTCGTGCAAATTGGTTATTTTCTTGAAGGCAGTATGTTATTCCTTGGCTTCAGTTAATAAATTTTAAATTCCAAGATCTCCCTCTGATGGATTTAGCGCCAATAACTCCCTGTTCTCCTTGATTATGGAACACTCAATACCAAATAACACTGGTAAAGTATTTTTTGGTAATAATTTTTCAATTGGTGTTACAAATTCTTTAAAGGTTTCAATCGTGGGTAAAAAGTATGTAAATTTAGATGCGTATCTTTTAATTAAAACTACATGAGCAGCTTGTGGTTGTAAATTAACAATTTCTCAGAGATTGTTAAGTTCGTTACATTTATTTACTAAATTCTCACAATACGATTTTTTGTATGCTTCCGAACCAAGAGCGGCTCCTAAATGCCTTTAAATCAAGCTTTTTCACCTTGATTATCTGATTTTATAATTAACCACCATTTTGACTTTTTTACATAATACCCATACAAAGTTCCATTATTCTCTAGGCATTTCCTCTATACCACATTTTTTAACGACTGCAGTTTTCCTGCTGCAGTAGCTTCGTTGGCTAACCACACCTGTTTTACTTCAGGGTCTACTAGTTTCAATGAATTTATGATTGTCACAGTGCTACGAGAGCACCATGACATAGCAAAGGGGTTGCCTGGTGTGGTTCCTTCTCTCGAAAAAATAGTTTCTTTGCTGTAGATGAATAGTTTTGCCGGTTTACGGTCAGTTTTGACTAAATGCATAGCTAAAAATGGACAAATTATCTGTGTATTATGTAGTGCAACGAAGCGGTTTAGACAGTTAAACGCGTTCTAGGCATCAATCAGCAAAACCTCATCTGTATCTTCTTGATGAAATATCTCTTGCATGGCATGTATTGTAGCTTCTGCTCCTGCACTGTGTCCTGCGCAGGTTTGTAGTGGCTTGCTAGCTGCTTCTTTTATTTCTTTTTGACAGTGTTGGCTTAGGGTTTTATCTACAATCCTTTGTAACACTACCTCTTCGATTAAATTCTATTTATTAATAACAATTATATTGAAAACAAAAAACATCAAATAAAATTCAAAACTTATAACATACAAAAGTTAAATATCTTTGCGTCAAATATAAGTTAACAAACCAAACATTTTTTCTGAAAACTTCAATTCAGTTAATTTTTCATTAAATTTTATTTTTTTTAAAATGTCGAATGTTACAAAAAGAAAGCTAACAAGTATAACTATAACATAAAAATACATAATACTATAAATTCGACAAAGGAGAATCGTGGTCAAAAGAAAAAAATACAATATATTCAGAAGTTAAAAAAAAATAAAAAATAAAAATTCAAATCTCCCTAAATGAAGATTTTGGATCCCGACATCAAAACATTCCTGAGTCATTCTGTGTCAATGTCTCAAAATCTCGATAAGTCGTGCATTTTCAGAAAGTCCGACATAACGAGAACTTCGTTGAAGTCGGACAAAGTATGTATACCTCTTTAGAATCCGAGTTAACAGATTTCTACATTAGTTTCGTATTCCCTAATAACGTTTTTTTTCTTTTTAATTGATAATTTATAATTTATTATAATCTTTATAATTTTTATAAGAAACATTATTGAAGAACTTTTGTTTTGCTCTTTTTATAAAAGTTATTCATTAATATTCATTATAAAATTCATTATAAAATTCATTAGTAATAATTCATTAATAATAATTCATTCATTAATAATAATTCATTATAATTCATTATAAAAGCTATTCATTTGATCTTGCTACCTGTTTAAATAGAGATTGATTGTTGGGTACAATGTTGCCTTACCTACCAATACTGCATATGCATCAAATCTTGGATCTTTTGATTCTGAATCCAGTGGTCTGACCCCTGCGCCAAGGCTTCTTAAACTTCCCTAGCTGCAATAATGGGTAATGTACAGCAATATATTTTTGCAAGTCGCACTATTTGGTGTATCTACTTTGCAAGTCACAATACTTACAAGTTATGTTATTACATCTAAATAGTTTAAAATAATAAACTAATTATTATTATATAATATTATATATTATAGTACTTTAATAAACTAAATAGTTTTTATTAAAAAACTAATATGATTAAGCATATGTTCTCACTAGTTACTTACAATACCTACTTTGTCATCACAAATTAAACCTCCGGATACAACATCACCAGCATGCTGAACTATTTATATGCAATAATCAATACAGGTACAAGGTTTGATAGTCTCATGAAAAATTGAATCTATTAACAATCCCAAATTGAGAGGAAACTTATTGAACATCGCGTTTAGTACGTAAGTAACAAACAATATAATATACGAGAAATTGTAGAAAAAAAAATTTATTTTCTTATCCTTATTCCTCAGGAAATGCTTCTTTTTTTTTAAATAGGATAAGAAAATAAATTTTTTTGTAACTAATCACCTGATTAAAAAGCATGACTTAAAACTTTGTAGTTGTTTTCAAATAAAATGGGGCGCTCCTTGGTGCAACGAGGCCCTAGGTACACGAGCTTCCTCTTCTCTCTTGATAACTCTTAATAACTACATTAGTCATTAAAACGTACCAATAAATTACTGCGTGAAAACTAACACGTTTATTAACGTGATTAGCACATACAATGTTACAATTATGTAACAAATTCACTTAATTCAAGTATGTTACAATTCACTTAATTCACAATAGTACCATAGATTTATACAGTAAATTTATAAAAACCTGAAAACATTTTTATTTCATGTATTTAGATATAATTCAGTAAACTCATAAAATCCTAAAAATTTTTTTGTCCATGTATAGGAAGCTCAAGTCAAAATAGAAAAATCTTACAAAAGTCAAAAATCATAAATCTCAAAAAATGAAGGTAAAAATTAAAAAAATCATTTATAATTGTCATTAATTTTTAATTTTGCTTTTTAAATTGATAATGATGTTTGACGTAATACAAAAAAAATAATAATCAATTTGATTTATATTATAAATAATACGTGGTGTAAAACACAATGAATTAATTAATCGAGTTGAATATGAAGTACGTAAATTGTATGGAGTAAGAAATACGAAGCTCGTTGAAATATATCTTTTAGTTAATTATTTGAAAACACATTGATTGAAATATTTACAAATGTTACGTAGTCAGCGTTTTCATCAGTAGTACTATAGTAACTTCACAAAGTTTAAAAAGAACTTGTAGCAATGTTTTTTTAATATTACTATATTCTATTTTACTATAAAAACTAAGTGCAAAAATTAAAATAAAAGTTATGTTTTTAATAATCTTAAGTTATAAGTCTCCAGACATATAAAGTTGAAAAATCTGCTCAAAACTTATTTTAAAATGTATATACATGTTTATTTTATCAATCTAATTCATTTCGAACCAATCAATTTAATCAACCAGTCGTTTAAAAAAACTCCAACCAATCACTTTAAATCATTTAATCAACCAGTCTTGAACTTTAACTACCTAATTCAAAATTTTAAAAATTAAATTATATTAAAAAAAAAAAAAAGTTAAAAGTCGATCTTGTAATGTAAGAAATAGCTTAGCAATAGTTTGCTTCAAATACATATCTACAGTCTAGCCACAAAATGCGATTATTACCTTCTGTTAATTTTGTTACGCTTGAGGAACTTCAAGCATCATATTAAGTTAAAAGTATTATTGGTATCTTTAAAATGATAGTTTTTATTGTAATATTTGTATTTGGTAAATTTCTTTCAATTTTATCGCAACACTTAATTGAAGTAAAATATTGGCCATTGGCACCATATATTTTTAATGAACACAACAAAACAACTGGGATGCTTGTCAGGTTTATGAAAAAAATGGACACGTACTGTGAGAGCAAATATAATTTCAACATGGAGTTGAATTTTACCAAAGTTGCTAATAGTCGAGAAAAATTCTTAAGTTTAAATATATCTGCTGGTTCATCCGATGCATTAATGATATGGGGACCCTTTATTTCCAATCAAACAACAGGAGAGCTGAACAAACTATACAAAGGTCAATACACAGCTATTGAATTTTTTAAAGCGACGAACATGGTTGTTGTAGTTGATAAAAAAAAAATCTATATTTTGAATAAAATTTTGGATGCTTTTAAGGTAAACTACACGGTTGTCATAATCTTACTAGTAATATCTGCTTATACTGGAATTTTGATATGGTTAATCGAGCATCGTGAAAACTCAGAATTCAATCCATCTTTTTATAGAGGAGCTGGAACTGGAGTTTGGTGGAGTTTTGTAACCCTTATGACTGTTGGCTATGGAGATGTTATACCAAAAAAGTTATTTGGTCGAGTTTTAGCAGTAATTTACATTATTTTTGGAGTTCTTAATTGTAATCTAATGACGGCTTTAATTACTGATTCTATATTTGGAGAATCTGGAATCAGCATTTACAACCAAAATATTTCAGTGTTAAAAGATTCAGCGGAAAAAAGATCAGCATTATATGATTTTAACGCAAAGGTTATGGAAGCCGAATCTAACGAAGAAGTAATTGAAAACGTACGTGATGGCAAAGTATTTGCTGCGCTCATAAAAGAAGATGTAGCGGCGTGGATGGAACCATCAATTTTGAATAAGCCAAAAAATAATAATGTTGAATTAGCAGTTGTTTCAAGGTTTCAAAGAGAATTTTCAATAAACTTTTTAGTAACGCACAGCGATTTTCTTAAAGATTATACATCGTGTTTCAAAACTTTTGAAAAAGAACAATACACTGTTCCTGAAAATATTTTTAAAAAAATTTTGAAGATTGAAACTGTATACTTTCCGACGTGGAATGAACATATCGGTGATATATATTTACAGTGGTTACTTGGAATTGCGTTTTGCGTTCTTATAATTTCGATTCTGTTTGAATTGAGAACAAGGAAAATCAAGAAAAAAAAATTTATATTTCCGCATCAAGTTAACTAAATGAATTTTTATTATTTATGTTACTATTACCAATTTTTGTTTTTAAAATACATTCTAAATTTTTATTACTATTATTTTATTAGTATTATAGTATTAAATCCAAGTTTGCAATTAGAAAGAAAGTTTATAACTTTAATCTTTTATATTATATTTTTATATTTTCTCATTTGTAATGTTATTTATTACTAAACTTTTAAAAGTATTCTGCAAAGTTAACATTTATTTGTAATTATTTTAAACAAGGTAACGTAAGTTTACATTACTATTGTTAACTAAGGTTGTGTTTATGGTAACATTTAGAGAGCTTATATACTCAGAGAGGCGACAGACGGAAAACGTCGGCCGTGTTTTTGACAAACTCGCGCGTGACTTAAATGAATTTAAGTAAAAACAATAATTGTTTTTACTTAAATTCATTTAATTCAAGAATTTAATTCAATAATTGTTTTTACTTAAATTCATTTAATTCAATAATTTAATTCAATAATTGTTTTTACTTAAATTCATTCAATTCAATAATTTAATTCAATAATTGTTTTTACTTAAATACATTTAAAATATTGTGTTTAACAATTATTGTTAAACAATTATTGTTAAACACAATATTTTAAACAAAAATTTGTTTTGAAAATTTAAATATTTTATGTTTTTTTTTCCGGTTTTTTAATAAAATTATTTAATAAACAAAAATTTGTTTGACAAATAAATAAATTCAGTAAAAAAAACCATCAAAAAATTACTTGTAGTTTATAAGTTACTTAACAGAAGTTTAGACCTGACAAAAGTTTTACGATTTTATTATAAATAAGTTTTAGTTGAATTCTTTCAAAGCCAATGCATGCTTTCTCATATCTTGCTACCAAGTTCAAAATAATTTTTTTACTTCATTTTTTTTCTTCTTAAGGCTAAATATTACAGGCCTGAGTTTTTTAAACTTGTTTTCAAGTTTCAATTAAAATTAATGAGAATAAATTTCAGGATAAAAACTCAAATTTTAATTTGATTATCAGTTTCAATTTGTTCATCAACTGACTTTCTTTTAGAGTATATATATAATATATATAGTATATAATCACCATTCTTTTAGGTAAAAACTATGGCTAAAATAATCTAAATATTAATTATATTTAAAAAAAAAATGCGAAGTTTGTTTTATTAGCAAAAAACAAACTTCCCACCATGGCCTACTATATTACACGGTCGTGTATGTTACATTTTGGAGGCCGATTCTAAAAGGCCTATCATAAAAAAAGATGGCTGCGCAACTATAGAGAAAACATATAACTATATCTCGTCTAGACTAAATAGATAGTATAAATATAATATTACGAGTAGGAGTATTATTAATAAAAAAGGGTTCACGAAAATCTGGCATTTTTTGTTTTCATACTAGCGATTTATGAATTTATAAACATATCTATGTATATATATATATATATATATATATATATATATATATATATATATATATATATATATATATATATATATATATATATATATGTATATATATATATATATATATATATATATATATATATATATATATATATATATATATATATATATATATATATATATATATATATATATATATATATATATATATATGTATATATATATATATATATATATATATATATATATATAAATATATATATATATATATATATATATATATATATATATATATATATATATATATATATATATATATATATATATATATATATATATATATATATATATTTGTACATTACACAACTAAATTGACAACACTGGGAATTTACAAAAAAAAAAAGGTTAAACTTTGTGTTTTTTTATATTATTATCTATTTATGTTTTGTTTTTTTCTCTTTTTTTTTTTTAAAGTATTATTTTTCTGTCTACTTTTAAAACTTTTAACAACATCTTTTTGTACAGTGACATTGATTATCTTCTGCTTATTGTTAAAAAAGACATTAATTATAATTTTAGAAGCAAATTTAAACCCCCATTTTTAGTGTAAATCGCAAGTAAAGCAAACTGTTGGAAAGTATTTTGATAAAACAAAGCTTGATACACCTTTGACATTAGCACCTTGTTTAGTTATTAAATTTAAAAGATTATCTAAGACTGCAAAACATTCACATGTGAATTCCTTAAGTGAAAGTGAAGACACAGTAAGACTACCTCGTGAAAGTATTTGTAGATATGGGCAAATATTTATATTGCTTGCATCTATAGCAAGCATAGACTTCATCACTTCAAAACATAGACTATCGCTACATTTGCTTCTTTTTATTAATCTCTTTGCTATATAACCAGCAATTGTTGTGGCAACTTCTACTGTTTCAGGTGATAGAGTTAATTCTGATATCTCATTTGAATTTATATCTATTGTTATAAGTAATTCATCATTAATTGAATTATCATAATTGTTCTTTAAATCTTCATCCCAAAAATTTACATTCTCCCTAATTAAAGTCCGACATGCTAAAATAATCTCTGAATGTTGAACTTCTAGTAAACTTACTGGAAATCTCCACCACTCATCTGTCGATATAGAGAAAATCTACGTTCTTTAGGGTCACTTTAAAGTCGTGAAGTATGCACATACAAATATCCTTTTTCTATAAGCTCGTCTATAAGCATTGCTTGCGAACGCAGAGTTGTAGTAAGAGCAGATAATGTTTGTTTAGATAAGGTAAAAAATGGAGATTTCTGCCATAGTTCAATCCAATCAGCTAGTTGCCTAAAAATTGTAGTTTTACCGTTATCAAAAACAATTGGATTATTTTTGATAACGTTGTTGCTTTGAATTTGAAACAGTTTTCAGGGTAGCATTTATTTTTAGTCTCTTTTACTATATGATATGATGGGTATAGAGAATTGAAGAGCATTATTTCTTAAATGCTGATAAGTTTCTTTTGATAAATTATTATCTAAGACTAATGCTAAGGAGTGTCCTGAAGTAAGTGATCCTGTCGATAATTCTTTGTTGCATATTTTTTTTTAAACTTTTGCTTTTATAAACCTTTTATCTTCTTTCGAATTGTGTTTATCCAAAACCTCGGAAACTATGCGATCTTTCGTTTGCACAGACGCATCTTCAAACAAAACTAAAGAGTGTTCATCTTAAATTATAACAATAATTTAACAATAGTTTAATTATCATAATAACAATAAAAATAAGTTGTATAAATTATAATTAATTTTATTCATACTTAAAGTAAACATACCACAGGTTTTCGTTTCAAGTTTTTATTTTTCCGGTCAAATATAATTTCGTCTTACCAAATTTTGTTTGTTTTTTTAAATACTGCACTCGTTCTATTTTATTTTTTTTCACTTTTTTTTAATAAATGGCTTGATAAATAAATTTCGAAATAATTGACAAACTATTATTAGATTCTTAAAAATTGCTTTTGGAAACAAAACTTTAAGTTTTCGCATGTATATCATCATTTTGCAGCAAATTATTTTCGATTATATAATTCATAAGACATCTTCAATCCATTTTTAAATGACCAACTATCAATTTATTAATTTTTAGTTATTTTGTTATTAAGTAAATTAAAATATTTTGTAATAAGCTAGTTAAAGCTTTTTATGGTTTTTTTACGAGTCTTAACTAAGTAATTAGAGTCTTAACTAGAATTATTAACCGGAAGGTTTTGTACAATTCTGGAAAAATAAAATTCTTTCGGAAGGATATTGAGAATCAGGAATTTTTTTTTTCGTACAGAATATTACGAAACAAAAAAACCCGTCGATGTTCATTTCGCAAATGCTTCTTACGAAATATAGCTTTTCGCAAGGTGAATTACGAAATAAAACTATTTTGCTACATGCGAAAGTAGCGCTTACAGAAGTCGCACTTGCGAAACGAGCTCTTTCGCTAAACGTCGTTTTGAAATATATAAAAATATTTTGTTTGCCAAAAATATATAATTGTAAAAAATACAATTTTTATAAACCAAAATGTTTAAAATAAAATTTTATTTTTAGTATTGCAACATATAAACATTTTGGAGTTTTATTTTTTAAAATAATGATAAAAAAACCAAATTTCTTTCGAAACGAAACTCTTTCGCGCAGCAACTTACGAAAAAGTTCTTATCGGAAAGAAACTTACGAAAATATTAAGACTTTTATCAAACATACTTTTTAGAATGTTATTTAATGAATAAGAATTAAATAATGAAGATAACTTGAACAACGTTAACCTGCGAATGAAATTTCATAATCGGGAAACAATGTCTTTGCTAAAATCAAAAAAAAACTAAATTAAGTGATGAATGCTATAACAAAATGCTCTCACTTGTTTTCAAATAGAATAGTTTTATGTTTAGTCAGTTTCAATTTGTTTTATTTTTGAGGTGGTAATTTTTCTTTCGCTTCTACTATTTTAAGGGGGAGGTGTGCATGCGCTTTCGCTTTTATTACCTCAATAACAACAAGTAAATTAAAAAAAAAACTTTAAAGTCATCCATTTCAATAATTTTTTCTAAAATATTTTTCTTTATAAAAAAATAAAAAAACAAGACAGGGTAGAAAGGTGGAAATGGGCATTTGTTGCCCCTTGTACCGTTAATCCTGGTAAATGTTTTAATTTTCAACATCTTAATGTTATTGGGACTATACAACAACTGAAAGTTTTAAAGTTCTTGCTATTTGGAGAGCAGTAAAAAATTAGTTGCAAGATTTTGTAGCAAAAAAGCGGGCACGTACACTTTCACGGGTCTTTTAGCAACAATTTTAACATAGAAGCTCACCAGGAATATACAAGCGCTGAAAGTTTTAAAGCTGTAACTAGTCTGAAAGGTAGGGACAAATTAATTGTAAGATTCAGTAAGAACTGACAACGACTAACAAACACTTAAAGTTGTAATGGAACCAAATATTTTACTAAGTGTTTATATATGAGAATATAAATAGTAAACATGCTAAGCCAAAGACAATAGACAATAAACAATATATATATATATATATATATATATATATATATATATATATATATATATATATATATATATATATATATATATATATATATATATATATATATATATATATATATATATATATATATATATATATATATATACCAGATATATATGTATAAACTATTGAAGAATCATTTAACAACATTATTTTATTTAAATAATAACAACATTTTTTTTGTATAACAGTTTAATGAATGCTTTCGAGTCTATTCCGTAAGCGCACATTCTGAAACCCTCATTCCGTAAAGAACTGTTTCATATTGTAAAAATATAAATTTTGAAATTATGAAAAAAGTTTTAAAAAGATGTAAAAAAATAAAAAAATTTCGCACTTTATTTTTTTTTGACGAAAGGTTTTTAAAGTGAAATTTAAATCAAATTTATTCTTTAAAAAAGAATTGGAGTTATCAATACTAAACATATGTGCGAATTTTTCTTTGTCTCTTTTAATGTAGATTATTTTATTTCTACGTACCGTTAACGTGCACAAAACAGACAAACAGTCATTTGATAATGTTGACCTGAGCCACGTTTTTACACAAACCGCGAGGTTTGTGTAAAAGCGTAGATAGAACAAAATAATTCTAACCTCACAAAACGTAAACGCGCTAAACGATCGCTTCACCGAATATGTTGTTGCTGATAAAGTTAACAAAACTAATAAGGCATGCCATTGGATAAAATTGGCATAAATTGATGAAATTATGGCAACTTTTGTATTCTCATGTCGTCAAAAAATCAAACCAACTCAGGTCCTCATATCTATCTATGTTGTATACATTATTATTTGTATAAACTTTGACTTTAAAATATTAAGTTTTTAAATTACACATTGTTGGCTTCACAAAGTCGACTCTAAAATGAGCCAATTAGAGAATCTAAGTAAGGAATATAAATCATTTTCTGACGAACAACCTCAACGCCTATGTTTCCCGGATTCCTTCGATGTTTTTTTCCCCGCACTGTCTTGGAATTATCAGTTCATAATTATCTTCTGCGCGAGTTACACTTTTTTCTCGAAAATATCCCTAAAATAGTTATTCCGAACTTCTGTGATTTTTTTTTGAGTACATTACTTACTACTCTGAGTAATTTTTGAGCTTGCAGTTAAAATTCTGGAAGATTAACTTAATCAACTTGAAGAGATTGACTAAATATTTAAAAATGGCTGCGAAATTAACACTGGAGTTTGGTGAACAACAAAGCTGATGTATATTTTCATGTAATTTCATTTGCATGCAATGAAAATTCTTTTTCAAATTTAAAGATAAAAATAGCGATAAAAATCCTAAATATTCTTCATGAATCATCGCCTTCTCGCTAAATTTATTAGAAAACTCCAGTGATAACTGGTCAGTTCATAAAATTATTGCTTTTTTGTTGAATATAACCGAGAATACAACATTTACAATGCCTATTTGCAGAGCGTGTTCAGAAAAGTTGATTAAATCAATCTGCGTTTGATGCGATGTGTTGCAAATTTTATATCATCATAATTTTTGATCGCTGAGAGTTTATACTATAAAACTTAAAATTTATCGATGAATGTAAGTCTAATTGAGATTAGTACAAAAAATATTTTATCAACTTGTGGCCACTCACATTTGGAGTTAGAGAGGTGGGGTGGGGGTTGAGGGTGGGGGTTAAATTAAAAAGCTTTTTTGTTCCCAGACTCCAATCATTGCAATTTTTGCAAAGCATTATTATTTGACATAAGTATAAACATGCAAATGTTTGGAGTTTGTTCCATGTCAGGAAGTTAGCTATTTCAAACACCAAAAAATCCTGGATCCGTCACTGCCACTAGAAAAATAAATGTTATGAATTGTAAAAATTAGTAAAAGAAAAGTTTATAAAAACAATTGATCTTTTTATATTTTATCACCATCTCATTTCATTATTATCTACAATCTTTTGTGCCTTTTTTGTTTTCAAAATTAATTTTACCATTATTTCGTTTAAGGCTGTATCAAAAATCTTCATAATTTTTTTACTTTGTTTTTTTTTTACCTAAATAGTACAGACATATTTGTATATTTATCAAAATCGTATAGCATGTAGTTAACTTTTTTTGAAGTTGTAAAAAAACGTCACCAAAAGATAATATTTTATCAAAACGTATCGCCAGAGAATCAAAAAGTTTATTTTTACTAAAAATTTAAGTCACTCATTTCGGTAACAAACACGAAACTTCTTTCTAAATTTTGAAAATAAAGGAAGGGGTCGAAGCGCCCCTTTGCCCCTTTCGCGGGCGCCCAAGATTATAAACCACGACATCTTGAAAAGGTTTTGGTGGGAAAAATGCTTAAACAAACATACCCAGCAATAATTTTTATAAAAATAAAACATCTTTGCTTTAATTCTACTATTCTAATTGAGAACCATTCTAGTGCAAGCCAGCATTTAACATTAATAAAATTTGAAGCGTGTACCTTATATAGATTTTCTAGTAAGGTATTTAGACGTAATTTTTATTTACAAAAATTTAGTAGGCAGTAAAAAAAAGGTTTATAAAAATATTCTAATGACCTAAAGCTGGCAACCAGCCAACAAACAACTATGAGTGTTGGCAACCAGTCAGCCAACAATTCTTTTGGAGACAGATATTTAAATAGTAACTGTAAAACTTTAAACATCTGAAATCACAATTAACTCGTTAATACAAGTACTCTCAAATAAGTAGGGTTGTGTTTCGCTCACAAATAAGTAGGTGACTATTAACTTGAATAATATCAGACTACAGTTAAAAACAACCTCCCAGATAGAGTTCTATGATTTCTCGCATTTATTAGAGTAGTTGCAGTAGCGTAGGCTAGACTTTTTTTATGTTTTAGATTTTCAAGCATTGTGCAAACTATAAACTTAAGTTTGCTCATGCCTTTGTCAAATGAAAGTTTTTAAAATAAATCATGGCATACATATTATTAAAAATATTGCATTTAATTTAAATTCGGTTTTTAAGTTTTATTTAAAGAATTTTTAAAGTTTAAAAGTGAAAAAAACATAAAAATTGTCCGTGATTGACGTAATCAAAAATCTGATTCATTTTCAAATCAAATCAAATTTATAAATATTTATAATTTATAAACAAATTTATAAACAAAATTGTAAACAAGTTTATAAAACAAATTTTTAAACAAATTTATATCTAGAAGACATTTAATGTCGTTTAGACTGGAATATTTTTACGTTTGGTTCAGCCTACACAAAAATATGCAGTTAAGTAACCAAGGTTACATGGCTTAATTGGTCAAAATTTGAATGTTTTAATGTGTTAATATATTAAAATATAAGTTAGATTTTTAGTTCATGGAAGAATATATGTATTTTTACACATTCCTTGTATTATTTTAATCATAATAAATAAGTCTACAAAAAGATGCTCGATAAACCACTGAGTTACCTCTTCTATACACAAAGTTTTACATTTGAAATGAATACTTGCATAAATATCTCTCTTTTTAGCTAGAAATTTTGAAAGATAATATATATATATATATATATATATATATATATATTTATATATATATATATATATATATATATAATATATATATATATATATATATATATATATATATATATATATATATATATATATATATATATATATATATATATATATATATACATCTTGAAATATCGTATTTTTTTTCAAAAAGTCTAAAATAGTAAACAACCTTTAAAACCTCAAACTAAATATGGACCTAACACACTAAGGACCATTTCTGGAACTTTTTTACAAATGCAGTAAAAGATAAGTATGAGTTTATCTCTGATGTATCAATGTGACTTTTTGACTGTTTTTCTGAGAATTAGCAGCTAAAAAAAAAATTGATTTAATTAAAAAAATAAACTATTTTTTAATAAAGACTTTATCTTGTACATTGAAATGTAAATGTTATAAAAATTTCAATCTATTTTTCAATTTACATTTAAAATTTTTAAAAAGATTTTATAGTTTATAGGGCTGTACCGGATTTCGGCTACGGCTCCTGCTCCAACTAAAATCCGGCCATTTTTACAAATCCGGCCTAAATCTTGCTCTGGCAAAAAACTTAGCCGGAGCCAGATTTAGGCCACTTAGCAAATCCGGCATAAATTAAGCCGGAGTTTTGAATTTTGGTCAAATATTGATTACATTTTTTTTGCCCGTGTTTACATGCATACTTAATATTTTATTTATACAAATCAATTTTTTTTGTAATTTTATATTTTATGAACTTCATATTTTTTTGATATCTGTATTTTTATTTTTTTACAATTAAATAATAGCCTAATTTCAAACAATAACGCAGTAAAAAATTCTGAAGGGAAGACACACGATATTCTACAATGATGCAGGTGTTAAGACTATGATGTCAACCCTAATCAAGTCATTGGACAAACGTTTTAAAAGCATTGAAAAGAGAAACCTCTTTATATAGTGACAACACTGGTTGATCCACAATTTAAAATTAAATTCTCCTCATTACAAGCCACACTGACAGCTGAAAAAGCAAGATTGAAATCAATCTGAACATGTTGAGCAGAAGATTGACAAAACTGAAGAAAATCCAGCAAATTAAGCCAGGCTGGATAATTTTTATACATCTAATGTATAAAAATTATCCATTACTCATTACTTATTACGTCATTACTCTGGTAATTTATTGATAAAATTATTCAGTCTACATCCGCTGGTGGCACAGCACATGAACAACAATTATCAAAAGGCATTGACACTCAGCTAATCCAATATATGGAAGAACCAGAAATAAATAGACACACTGATCCACTACAGTGGCGGAGTGACAACATCTCAAAAAAAACGTTAAATAGGATTTCTATAGACTTTTGAAACGTATGGCCTATAGAATTTCTAAAGAATATCTAATAATTTCTATAGAAATTGCTATAAAACTTTTTTAATAACAACAATGAAGTTCAACAGAAATCAGTTGCCACTTGGTATTCTGAATAGTCCACATTGTTGACCATTCTCAACACCAAGTAGGGAAGTACAAGATTTTGGCTCCTATAATTTTGTTTCGAAATCCGGCTCCGGTTCCGATTCCGGCAGGATTTGTTAGTAGGAATCCAGCAAATCCGGCTCCGGCCAGATTTGAAAAATTAAATCCGGTACAGCCCTAATAGTTTATAAGAACATTTTTTTGTAAAAATAATATTTTTTAGTTGGTATAAATAGTATATCGTCACTAAAACTGCAAAACCTCGTAACGGCCACTTTTGGTATATTACTGTTTATGATGTAAAACGTTTCTATAAAGTGATATACATGTACTTGCAAAACCTTGTAACAGCCTGTCCAATAAGATGGTCTCAATTTGCCATGCGACCAAAACACTTAATTGCATTGGCTATGAATAACCACTTATCATCAACAACAACAAAAAATCACATACGAGGTTTTGCAGTTTCAATGACGATATAATATATCGTCATAAACGCAATATCGTAATAAACATTTTTTCATACTATTCTATATATTAAATAAAATAGTATGAGAAAATGTTTACAAATATATTAACTTATAACGTGTAACTGACTACACATTAGTGATGTTCATGTTTAGCCGAGAAATGCAATCAGATCATTTTATAAAGTTTATGATTATTCTACTTTATCGTGTTATTAAGATATTAAAACACACTAAATGTTACTTTTTATTTTATTTGGCTGAGATAAGCAGGCTTTGTGGGGGAAAAAATTGCTTAAAAATCTTTGAAGTTCGAAGTTTATTTTTTTTTAATATTAGATCTTCATAATATATATATATATATATATATATATATATATATATATATATATATATATATATATATATATATATATATATATATATATATATATATATATATATATATATATATATATATATATATATATATATATATATATATATATATGTATATATATATATATATATATATAATTTCAAAGTTATGTTTTCATTAAATTTTAAAATTGTATGCAAAAGATTCTGCATTTTTTTTTTTTTTTTTTTGTACACTTGTAACTTTATTAAATATTTTTATGAAAATATTTTACTTGGATCATTTTATTAACTTATTAAGTTATTATTAAATTGATAAACATTTTTGTTATTGAGTTTTATTATTGATTACAACAGTTTAATTATTGAAAGACTTCCAGGAATGTAAAGACTGGTACTACTGTGAATAAAAAGTATAAATAGCAACAAAAAATGTATTTTAGGAATTTTAATTAGTATATTTAAACGGACTGTTTGAATATAATGTTACATTATATTAGAAATAAACTGAAGTGTTAACAGAATTTTCTATTTAAAAGTTTAAATTTTTCATACATATATTGGTGTATATCTTAAAAAACTGTTCAAAAACAAAAGCATTTTGTAGTTTGTTTTTTAAAGTTAATAAACATCTTATACAAGGTATCAGATATACCGTTATAATAATTTTAGTAAAGTCATGATCCAAGTAAGTATTGTGAATTCCAAAATAGGTATCACAGATGTAATGACTTGCAAAGCTGCTCAGTTTTATGACTTTTTATTAAAAAACTTGTGCTGGCAAATATTAAAAAGAATGAAAAAAATTAAAAGCAACAAATTTTTTGGTTTCATTTTCTGAAAAACCTTTTGGACTTTAAAATAAGTTATATCTCGATTTTAGAAATTATATTTATTCAAATTAATTAATATATTTTTTCAGATTTGGATTTTATTTATATCATTTAAAAATATTTTTATATAACCTTCGTAAAAAATACTCGAAATATGCTGTATTCTTATTTCATATTCAAAAATAGTTTATTTCTATTAGCTTTTATAAATATCAGCTTTTATATGTTATAAAAATATCAATAAGATGACACCTTCCCTAATGTTATGCTTTTTCTTTTTTTGTGTGTGAATAAATTAAGGTGTAGATGTATATAGTAGTTCTATTGGTTTAAAGTTAAGTTATTATATGGGTTCAAGATTAAATGATTCTATTGGTTTCAGATTAAGTTAAGGTTAGCTATTTAATCCAAAACATATCTTAAGCTAGGCTGTTCAACAAGCTATGCAAAATACAGTGTGTGTAGATCTATGAAATAGAATTTAAAAATTGAATTAAAATAGAACATGTATGATAAATTTATAGGACAGTAGTAATTTTTTATTTTTGTTTTTTAGGTATTGTACTTAGGCTGTACTTGGCAAATTACCTTCCTGCAACGAAATTAAAAAAACCTTCAACTACAAACCCATTTAAAATAATTTTTATAGCAGCATTTTATAAAAAGAATTTTCCTTTTATTTTATTTAATAATTAAATTACTTATATTCAGAGCTGTTTTCAAGTCGCTTTGGAGCAAGTCTCAAGTCAAGTCTTAAGTCAAGTCTCAAGTCATATAGTGACATGTCAAGTCAAGTCTCAAGTCAAATCATATTACAATAAAAGATTCTCGTGCATGTGGTGGCTATCAGTGACGCGGCCAGGATTTCGGAGGCCCCTTCCAAAACCTGTCTAAAAACCACGAAATTCCTCTTACAAGAGGGGAATTGGGGGAACCTTGCCATGGCTATGGTAGCTACATTCAAACAGTCAACAACTAATGTTTTTATTCTATCATTTTTGTGAAAAAAAGATTACAAATGCTGATTTTCATAAAAAATTATAATAATACAACAGTGTTACATTTTAAAAACACTAACTGACAGTGTCAGAATTTAAACTTGTACGTTTAGGGTTCATAATCAGGCCACCCTGATTGAATACCCTTTCAACAGGAGCACTGCTTTCAGGTACCACAAAAATATACAAGGCAGCACTTTGAAGAGTCTAGGGTATTGGAATTTCATTGAAAAACACTTCTTTGATTAGTTTCTCATAGAAATGAAACTGAGTATCAAAACTTTTAACAGGTGGTTGTGATGCAGTTCCAGCCTGAATGGCAGGTGTAGATCTACAATAAGAGTACAAAAATGAATTAATTCTTGGCTTCTTAGAGAGTAGGTTTTCTGGTAAGACTTTTCCGTCTATGGCTGCATGGGTATGGCTAAACTGCTTGTTGCAGAATTGACGAATTTTTGAAAGAATATTTATCTTTAAGTTGCCTGTTTGACCTGGGTTGACATGACATAGCTTTTAAGTCCAAAAAAAAGAAAAATTGGGATCCAAAACTGTGGCAATAACATATATCAAGTCATTAAATGGTAGTTTCTTATCTATTGATGGGATAAGCTCAATATTTGCAAATATACCAGAAATTATATTATCGCAAATATACCAAAAAAATATACAAGAAAGTTGTATTAAATTGTTCTAAGAGACTATATAGCCCAACGATAGAAGGAAATACTAATGAAATTGTTATATTTTTTTCACCTTGAGTCATGTCGGTGGTTTTAAGAAATGGTTACAATAAATCAAGAAGCTCTCTAAGTTGCACGTATTCTTTTACTTTTAGTATTAGATTGCGGTGACTTAAATCATCAAGTAGGTTTTTCAATTTCTTTTCATCTAAAGTGACAATTTTTTTATGTGACGGAATGTGGAATTCCATCTTGTTGCGTTTACTCGAGAAATACCCTGTTTGGAGCCAAACGTTTTATCAAAAGCTTCTTTAAATGTTGTACTAGTATGAAATAAAGTGCATACTTTGGATGCTTTAAATTGAGCGGAAAAAATTTTTGCCTCTTTGAGACCATCGCCAACAACTAATTGTAGGGTGTGAGCAAAACAACTCAGTCTTGTAACCTCTCTTCTTGGGTTAAGCTGGTTGATATTTTGGATTATTTCGTCCGGTGCAATAATGTCTTTACACAGGTTTTCATTTTCTACGTCCTCGTGAAGTTCCTCTGCAGATGTATCACCGCCACCTTCGGGGTCTTCTAGAAAATATGTAGTAAATACATGGCGCATGTTTGAGGCATTGTCCGTCACAACATACACAATTTTGTCAAGAATTTTGTATATTTTACAAATGGATTCAAAATGTTCTGCTATGTTGCTATGTATGAGCACCAAAGAACTTATCGCATGCCAACAGTCATGCGCGCTATGTCTGCTATGTATGAGCACCTAAGAACTTATCTATCTTAAGAACTATCGCATTAATCTATATTAAGAACTATCGCATGCCAACAATCGTGCGCGACAGTGATAGTTATGTATGTAATGCGCTGTTACACCAAGCTAACCCCTAATTTTTCTATCTAACCAAATATTAAGTGTTAGAGAAACGTTTGCAGCTTAACATAAATTTTCAGTCAATTTTTCCTTTGCATCCGTATACGTTTTCTCTAAATAGGTTTTTACGGCAAAACGGCTCATAGTCGAGCACTGAGGATCAAGAACGTTATTTATCGCCTAAAATGTTCACTTTCTACTATAGACACGGGTAGTGATGCACCAACTATTAGATGTTTCACAACTGCTGTCTATTTCTTTTGCTTGCTTGGGGTGGGTGCGGCTGTATGTTGTCATATAACTCTCTCCCAAAACAACTACAAATAATAAATGCAATGTCATTCTCATTTTTTATTCTATAAAGTAATAATCCTTAACGCCATCCTTTATAAGCTAAGTTTAAAGCTTTATTTAAAAGCTTTGGGTTAAATGGTCAGATGTATTGAGACACTGCAACTGCCGTAGAAGCTAATAAGAACTATAAGAACTGTTATAAAATGTCAGACCTCGAGTAGACTACTAGTCTACTAGAGGAAGAACATTACCGCGGACATAGAACGGACTCGAGGGTTTAACATCTTAGGGTTCAAATATCTAATAAAATAAAAACAAATTAGTATAAGTAAATAACCTGCTCGAAAGTCTGAAATGTTAGATTGGCCTGGTGTAGCAGCCGTTGGTCTTGTCTGAATAAACTTTTGATATAATGCATATTTTCCTAGATGTGTTTTTAAATGGCAAATGTTACTTGTATTATTATTATTATTATTCTTATTATTATTATTATTATTATTATTATTATTATAGTTGTAGCCGTAAATTTACATAGAATGTACACATACAGCGAGCAGGGAAAACACCCCACTATAAACACCCAGTTTTATAAATATTTGTCCCAAACTTATTCCACAACCAGGAGTCTAGTCTATTTTATAAGGAAAGTACAGTGGAGTACAAATTTATTTTCTCTGGTAATTCGTTCCAGTATTTTGCTGATCTATTATACAAATGATTATATCTTGGAAGACAGTTTGGAACATACTCACGCCTTATTTTAGAATGGTGACCACGAGACATGGAGTTAATATATTTTGGTAGATATTTATCATTAACTATATCAAAACGATGTATTAATTTAAAAAATTGGATTAAATCGCATCGAAGGCGTCGAAACTCAAGTGATGGTAAATTTAATCTTTTTAGCCTTTCGCAGTATTAAAGATGCCTCAAGCTGTAAGCCCATTTTGTTGCGTTGAACAGATTCAACCAAAGCCATATCAGCTTTTAAATAAGGAGCTCAAATGGACACTCCATATTCAAGATGTGGTCTTATAAATACTTTATATAACTTGAGAGCCATTTTTTCATCAATGAAAGTGAATGTCTTTTTCAGCATACCAAAAATTTGTAAGGACTTAGAGACAACTGTTTGAATATGAGCGCTCCACTTGAGGTTAGATGTAAAAATGACTCCTAAATCACGTTCTTTAGTAGAGCTTCTTATACATTGGTTGATTCCTTGGTTATTTTGCAGAAAGTAATTGTAATGGGAGTTGTTTCGACCGTAATGAATGACGCAGCATTTTGAGGTGTTTAACTTAAGTAACCAAATGTTTGACCGCTCGTATACCAAGCGTAGACGATTAAGACTTCTTGGGGCCCGGGGCTATTTTTGTTTTTGGTGGTCTTTTTATGGGCCAGAGCCTAAAAATAACTTAAAAAAAAAATCCTCTAAAATTTTTTGGGCCCCTAAATTTGCGGGGCCCAGGGCTATAGCTCCCCTATAGCTCTTTTATTTATTTTTAGTTTCAAAATTATCTTTAATTAATATTACTTTTTCATGTAGTTTATTTATAAAATTCAATATAAAAAGCGTCCGCCATTCCAGAAGTCTTTGCACTGCTGTTCTAATTTTAAGTTGTAGTCGCAACTCCATCGGTAATTAAAGCTTGACAAAATTTACATTGTGCCTATCTAGTTTTTTCTTTTTTTTTTCTCTAACTCAGTATAAACAAATTTAACTATTCCAGCCACTGCAGGCGTTTTTTGAATTTTTATAGGACTGTTAGTTTTAAGATAACTTATGAAACCTTACAAATCGCCGAAATTAGTAGCAAATACGATTTTAAATACTTAAAATTAGAACAGCAGTGCAAAGACTTCTGGAATGGCGGACGCTTTTTATATTGAATTTTATAAATAAACTACATGAAAAAGTAATATTAATTAAAGATAATTTTGAAACTAAAATAAATAAAAGAGCTATAGGAGCGCTATAGCCCTGGACACCGCAAATTTAGGGGCCCAAAAAATTTTTTTAGTCATTTTTAGGCTCTGGCCCATAAAAAGACCACCAAAAACAAAAATAGCCCCGGGCCCCAAGAAGTCTTAATCCGCCATTGAGTCGCTTAACCGAAATTAGCAAGTCTCAGGGCAAAAACCAAGTCGAGTCTCGAGTCGAGTCACTGATGTGACTTAAGTTGGAATCGAGTTCGAGTCGGTTGAATCGAGTCTCCAGCTCTGCTTATATTTCATAATTCCTTTAAATTATTTTTGGAGATAGTTTAATGCTGGTGTTTTACAAAATTTTAAGTTTAAAAAAATATTTTACATATAGATTTTTAGTTTTAATTTTTATTCAGAAGTATAATTATAATTGTAGTGTCTAATTTTTGTAATATTTTTTCTGAAAATATCAATTTGATATTATGTTATTAATGTGAGAGTATAATCTCAATATATATTTAGAAAATGGTAGGATGAGGTACATAGACCAATGATCCATACGCCTAGTTTTCTCATTAGGGGTGTTCAAAAAAATAAAAATTTTAAAACGTGAATACACAAGAAGTCAAATTTGGGGCAAATATAAAAAAAATGCGATTACAAAATAAAATCTTAAAATATTGACGAATACCTTGTGCTCAAGCGGCAAAATACCCCGAAAAATGCCCAAATTGTTTCTAAAATATTTGGATTTGAGTGCAAGGTAAAAATGTTCCTAAATTGTTTGGCTTTAAGCTTTGAGTGCAAGGTAAAATTGTTCCTAAATTATATGGCTTTGAGCGCAATCTCAATATTTTGTAAAATTTTTTTTTCTAATGTGATCATAATGGTCCAAAGTTTTTATTTAGATTGCTGTGTATCCTGGTTTTTTTATAAGTGTTGTTTAAAATAAAAAAAGGTTTCGCTTAAACTGTGCAAAAAAAAAATTCTTTATTTTTTTGCGCATTTTCGCTGATTTTAGTGAAATTTTTAAATATAAAAAATAATTGTAAAAAGACACCGAAAGATACACCGCAGTGTCAGAGTTCTGGCTCAGAACCCAGAGGTCCGAGGTTCGACGCCGGCACTAGCCCTATAGGCAAAAAAAAAAAAAAGATAAGTATGAAACTCATGCGATAAGAATGGAAAACTACGCTTTAAAAATAATAAATTATTTAAATTTTAGAATGAGAATAATTTTAAACTAACTCTTAAGGTATTTCGTTGACAGAAGCAAAAATTCATTTCCAATGCATTTTTACTTTTCTTTAGTAATCTAACATATAATAATAACTTTGCTAAACTCTCGGTAGGTGTTTAATCAACACAGTTAAATTGAACTTGGCATGTTTTGCATCTGACTTCGCCATACGTGCCATTCATTATCCATTTTTTAAAAAATGGCTCTCTCAAACTTTCTTTATTGAAATAAATTTTAAAGAAACTTTGTATTTTTGTATTGTAATTATAATCTAGAATAACACTTCTTGCTATAAAATACATTAAACTTTGTCAAGCAGCATTTTGTACATTTTGAGAATGATTAATCTTATCTCTCCCAGGACTATTAGACTATCTCTTTAATTTATGTGATAATTACTTTTAACTTGCCTAACCACAATGTATTAATTTAAGTATAAATTAATTTTATCTTGCCAAGCAGCATTTCTTACAATTTGACAACATATAATTTCAGGTCTAATTATTTCACTAAAGTATCACATATTATTAAGTTGAAAGTATTTATTCTAATAGCTGTTTAATCAATTTAATTTGTTTTGCGCTTTGTCTTTTTTTGTTTTGCGCTTTGTCTTCGAGTCGATAAGACGTGTTTTTGTTTGAGCGTAAGTTTTCAGGAATTTTTATTTTTCTCCGTATTCTTTATCTTTCTTTTCCGCTTATTATTTTTTTTTTCTAACCTTTACTTCTTTCTTTTCTTATTGCTTTATCTTATTAACTTATTAATTACTTTTCTACTTAAATATTATAATAATATATTAAAATATTATAATAATATATTAACTATATTCGTGTCTAAAATAAATCTTTGTTGTACTTCGCATTACTATAGTTTATATTATTCTTAATATACCTATACTTATTTCCGATTATACATATCTTTTTTTATATATTATTATTATATAAATAGTTATAACCAAGATTTTATTTAAGCTTCAATTCGCTACTATTTTTACAGAATTTTATAGTTTATTTTTTTTTCCCTCTTCGCTAGTTATAAGTTTGCGTTTGCACCTGTTTTTTATTTTACTGTATGTTTGTTTTCTGTATAATTTTCTAACCATCTAGCTTTATTTTTGCGTTTAATTTTCTAACCATCTAGCTTTATTTTTGCGCTCCGATAAAAACTAATTACCAATTTTAGCAAATATATTTGTATAAATTATATGTAAAATACATATCAAATAAATATAATAATACTAATAATATTAATAAATAAATATATATTCGTATATATAATATATATCAGTATTTGATATACACGATACGATACATACACGACAATACTTAACTAAACTACACTTGAAAGTAAAATCATGACAAATTTAACGGCTCAGCAAGAAAAACAGATAAAAAAGATGTTAGATGGCGTAATAAAAATTTTCGAGGATGAAATAAAAAACTTAAAATCCGAGGTCGCGGAATGTGTTAAAGAAAACAAGCAACTAAAAAGTATAATTGCAGAAATGGAAAAATCAAAAGAAGTCAATTCTGATACAAGTGGAACTTCGTGGTCAAAAGTTGTATCAGGGGCTGCCAAAAAAACAAATGACCAACTATCTCTTCTTTTTGAAACCACAAAGGAACGTAAAGACCAAGAACGGAGAGAAACAAACGTTATCATCTATGGACTAGAAGCTACCCAATGTTCTTCTCAGACGGAAAAACTAGAAAATGACAAATCGCAAGTAAATAATTTACTTAGTGCTATCGAATGCGATAGAGCAAAAGTGAGATCTATTCGCCGTCTTAAATCTAAAGGAACTATCGATCCTTTGCTTATCGAGCTTGAAGACGTTAATAACAAAAATATGGTTCTTAAACCATCAATTAAATTAAGAAAAATCAAAAAATATGAAAATGTGTATATAAATTGCGATCTAACAGCAAGTCAAAGATTCATTCTAAAAAATAAATTAATAGAACTAAACGAAAAAAATGCGTTAAGAAGTGAACAAGAAAAAATTAAATTTCATTACGGTATTAGAAATGACAATCTTACTCGAATTTTTCACAAATAGCCACTAGCAACCACTAATTTAGCAACGTCATCAAAAGTATCTCCCCCAAAAAAGACAAATATTGACTATACTCGAATAAAATCTCAATTTATTCAAGATCCACTTCTCAACATAAACAAACTGAACACTTCTTACTTTGATTCGGATAAAGCCGCTATTTTCCTTAAAAGATGTGAATTATATTTTTCTAATCAATTCTCAGTGTTTCATTTAAATATTCGTAGTATTACTAAAAACTTCGACGAACTAAAAGTCCTACTAGATAATCTTAACTTTAACTTTAGCTTAATTTGTTTAACGGAAAGCTGGATTTTAGATACAACATTTAATCAAAATTCTAAATTTATATTGCCCAACTACAAAGCCTTTAGTTTTGAAAGTCTTCAAAAACAGGCGGTGGTATATGTGTCTATGTGCTTGGTGAATTTACTTATCAAATTAGATATGACCTGTCGTTCTCTGAGCCGGATTTTGAATCTTTCACTTTAGAAATCTACAATAAGTCATCTAAAAATATTATTGTGACAACTACATACCGACCACCAAACGGATGTTTAAATAACTTTCAAAATCACTTAAGGGATTATTTTGAAACAGCATGCAAAAAAAATAAAGACCACTAATTTTTATTTCTTGGAGTTTATAACGTCGACTATTTAAAATATGGTGAAAATAATAAAGTACAACAATTTTACGATAGCTTAAATGAGTTTGGAATGATGTCTATAATAAATAAATCAACAAGAATAACACAACACTCTTGTTCTGCAATCGACAATGTTTTCACAAATACACTCTTCCATTCCACATTTAAATCAGACATCATCAGAAGTGACATAACCGACCATTTTCCAGTCTTTGCAATTTTCAAAAAACCAAAAGATTTACAAAAAAAAGGACTGGTACTTCAAAAAAAGAATCTTTACAACCCGAGCAAAAAATATGTTTAAACTAGAGCTATCAACTGTAAATTAGAACTTTGTTTTTCTCGAAACATGTGCTAATAACAGCTACAACCTTTTCTTAGATAAATTTTTCAATTTGTACGATAAGCATTTTCCTAATAAAATAATCCGTATTAAAACTAAAGGTCTTCTTAATCCTTGGTTCACTAAAAGCCTTTAAAAGTCTTTGAAGCGAAAACAAAAGCTATACATACGCTTTATTAATTCAAAGAAAGAACGTGATAAGCTTAATTACTTAGAGCACAAACGTCTATATGGAAGAACTAAAAAAATTGCTAGAACTACATACTTCAAAAACAAGCTATTAAAGAGGATGGGATGCTATTAAAGAGATTCTTGGAAAACAAAAAATACACAACAAAGCCTTACCAAGCGTGATTACTGTAGACGGCACACAGATCTCTGATTAAAATCGGTGGCAACAAAATTTAATGAGTTTTTCGTAAATATTGGTCCAAACTTAGCCAACAAAATTAAACACACTCCTGCACATTTCTTGAGCTATCTATCAAAGTCGGATAAAAGCTTAGCATTTAAAAAACTCACTAGTAAAGAACTTGATGATTCAATAAAAAAATTAAATAAAAATAAAGCAACAGGCTATGATGCTATTTCAGTAAGCATAATCAAAGACTGCTACGAACTTATTAAAGATGTTTTATTAGGTATTTTTACCAAATCGCTTAAAACAGGTGTTTTTCCAGATAAAATGAAAGTTGCAATTATTACACCCATTTTTAAATCAGGAGATGAAAGTCTGGTTACAAATTATCGACCTATATCGGTATTACCTGTATTTTCAAAAATCCTCGAACGTATCATGTATAATAGGATATTTGCATTTTTGTATGATAACAATCTTCTTTATTGGAACCAATATGGTTTTCGATCAAATTGCTCTACGTAACATGCACAACATTCCACAAGGAACCCCACATGATATTTTAAAGCATCAAATACTATGTCTACTATTATGTTTGCAGACGACACCACTTTATTCTATTCTCACAGTAATATTATCTCTCTATTTCAAGTAGCAAATAATGAACTAGAACAAATATCAAACTGGCTTTTCGCTAACAGCTTATCTTTAAACACTGATAAAACTAAGTTTTCGTTATTCCATTCTAAACGAAAGTTTCAATCTATTCCAAAATCCTTACCAATGCTATATATAAATAACATCAATATTGAGCGCTCATTCACAAATAAATTACTTGGTATTTTAATAAGCGAAAACTTATCCTGGAGAGCTCATATAAATCATATTAGCAATAAAATCTCAAGAAGTATTGGCATCTTATATAAAACCAGACGAATCTTAGACAAATCTACACTAACTCAACTATATTTTGCATTAATAAATAGTTATTTATCTTATGGCAATATTGTTTGGGGTAGTACAAATAAATCTAAACTCGACTGTCTCCTTAAACAACAGAATCATGCAGCACGCATTATTTATTTTCAAAATCGCTTCACAAATGCTAAACCTCTTCTAAAAAGCATGAGGGCACTTGATATTTATGAGTTAAGTATTTTCAAAATTACACAATTTATGTTTCAACATCAGTCAAAAAAAACGCCGAAGGTTTTCGAAAATATTTTCCATAAAACATTAAACCGATACAACACGCGATCTACCGGAAGATTTAAAAAACCTTTTCGTTCATCAAAACTTACGAGCTTTGCCATTTCCTATCGTGGCCCAATACTATGGAACCATTTTACAAGTCTGAGTGGTAAACTTAAAGAAGCCAATACCTCTCAAAAATTTAAAAAGAACATAATCGAACTTATTGCCAATCACGATTCTTTACATGATTTTTTCTACCAATACACGATTATTTCCAATTTTTATTATCAAAGGTTACTGATGAAAAGACTTCTTCAGGTTCTCCGGTCTTGTAACTATTATAAATAATGAAATGTACTTGTATTTAATATTTCTAAATATTTTACGGAAATTATCTTTAATTGTAAATGGTTGCTTGACAAAAATTAAAATAATAAAAAAAAAAAATGTAGTATAGTTTATTATATTAAAATTTATTTAGTTTCCTATTTTTCATTTGTCAATTTCTATTCCTAAGTTCAAGTTCTAAACTTTAAAATAAGAAAATTTTTTGATTACAAAAATCTCTGTTTGATACGGAAAAAAAAAAAAAAAAAAAAAAAAAAAACCAACAAAATAACAACTAACATACTAAACCGGTGTTTAATGACACCAAAACGATTCTAGATTTTAAATACGCACAACGAAAGTGACTCTTTTTTCATTTATCCCTTTATTCTACTAGTAAAAACAATACAATACAGTACTAAAGTTAATAAAAACATTGATTTAACACAGACACTATTCTGAGTTAACCGAGTAATATAATATCGATCACTCATTTTTTATAAACTTTTTCATTTTTATCGATAAAGTAATAAATTTAAAAATGATTTATGTTATACAGTAGAATCCCGTTAACTCGGACCCTGGATAAATCGGACAAAACCTAGCTTATACTGTTATCACGATTATATATATTATATACTGTTATCACGATTGTATATATATATATATATATATTTGTAAAGTTGTTTTAATAGTTTATTTTATTGTAAAACGACTAACTTCGTAAACTGAAAAAAAAAAAAAAAAAAAAAATTCGATTCCCTTTGAATTCTATACATTTTAATTTCTCTTCAATTCTACCTTTCTCTTCTATAATTTATATACCCGTTCAGAGTCCGAGTTAACGGGATTCGACTGTAAATTCATCATATATGCTGGTCCTAACCCTAACATAAATTTGTATTGTTCATTATATTATAAAATCAAGATAGCTCTGGAACTTTTTTTGTCGTATTAAAAGTTAAAAACTTTATACTTTTAAATTAGTGTTTTGAAATTCTCCGCGATATATGAACAATAAAAAAGCACGTCACCCGTACAAGAAACGAAGGAAACCTAAAATTTACGGAGACTGGCCTTAAACCACCTGAGCGTGAGGGCAGTGACGGAAAAAGACTCTTCGGGGTCCGGGGCTATTTTAAGGTAGGAGGCCCGATTCCATGTTATTAACCCAAGATTTTATTTTAAAAGTTTTTTTAAAAACCTATTATTCTTAATCGGGGCACCAAAAACTGCAGGAGTACGGGGATATAGTCTCCTAGCTTCCTCCCCCCCCTCCTTATTTTAATCCAGCACTGCGTGTGGGAAACTGAAAAAACGCAATAAATTTTTACAAATAAAAAAGTTCAAAAAGTGCATTGGTAAAAAAAAGGAACGATCGTCATAGCAGAAAAAATAAGATATATTTTTACCTTGAAAACTTATTTTTATTTTTTATTACTTTACTAAAAATTTACAGTCATATATTTATAAAGCCGTCGTCATCGTGCATTATTAAACATTAAACGTGTTAAACAACGGTTAAGCATTTAAAAATGTAATTTCATAAAACGTATCTTAATTAGAAATTTATTTACCAAAATTAAATAAATTCGAACTTGCCTCAAAAAGAAATTGCTGCCAGTAGCAGACAGTAAAATCATTTTTGACTTTTCTTACTAAGAAAAAAATAGAGAAACAAAACAAAATAAAGTTTTTAGTTAAAAAAAAATATTTTTCTAATTTATCTTTTAATTTCTTTTTTTTTAATTAAGGATGTTAATAAGTATTTTCGTCATTTACAACTACTTTTTTAAATTAGTAAAAAAAAAATACATTTTTGTAAACAAAGGATCATTCTCTTTTCTTGGAAGAAGTTATCTGCCTATGTATAACTGCTTGGGTGCCTTGTTCCAGCGCAAATGCATAAACCTTCATCATCACCTATAAACACGCACAAAATAAGGCAAAGTTTTATTTTAAACTTCATTATAAGGAACGTCCCAAAAAAACTACAAGATTTAGAGTCCATGATTTTCTATTTTTGTCTGGACGCAGTAGTCATGGATCAAAAAATATTTAGAAACTTCTAAACTTTATAAGGGAATTAACAGGACTTGAATTCTATCCTATTTGAATAAATATTTAGGAACTTCTAAACTTTATAAAGAAATTAACAGGACTTGAAATCTATCCTATTTGAAAAAATCCTTTTTGAAGGAGTTTGAATGTTATAGCAAAATTTCCGGATTTAAAAATGATAAATTTCAGTAGTTTTTATGTCCTATATCTTACTCTTATGAACTTGACAAGTTACTAAATATTCTTAATATAATTATTCTTATGAACTTTATAAGTTACTAAATATTCTCATAAGTTACTAAGTATTTGAAGCTACTAGACTCCAGGATCTAATTAAAATAATGAATATTTTATTCTAAAACTCTGAATTCATATTTTCCGATTCCCAGTTATGACGTTATTATAGTGTTATTTAAAAAGGTTTCAAGTTTTCACCATTCATATAAAATATATAAAACGTAAAGTATAAAACAGTTTACAAACCTCATCCCAAATCCATTCTGCAATATCATCCAACTGACTACCGATTTCTCTTAATTCTCCACTAAATCGTATATAAGCCCACGCAACAACGGCCAATAAAGCAAGACCAAGAATGATGTTAAACACAGAAGCAAGAGACGTTAGACCAAGCATTATAAAAAATCCAGAGGTCATATAGGATAAAACAATAATAACTAGGAAGACAGCAGGAGTTCGAGCAGCATTAAATATGTTCTTACTATCGTTGGTTTTCACAAATCCATCAAAAAGTTCGTTAATTTCTTGTATAAGTCGCTGTTCATATTCCTTTGAAAACTCATCACCACCCATCTTACGTGTGGCGTTAAAAAGAGTGCGTGCTTTTGATTTATATATTTCGCTTCGATTATCTAACTCTTTTGGAACAAGATAAGGTGTATCTCCTCCACACAACTAAATTCAAAACTAAAACATTTTATATTAATGAAAGAATTAAAAAGAAATTATTAGAATATTAGAAAATAAAATATTAGAAAGTGAAAGCGCCAACAGGGAAAAATTATAAAATGCTGAACTGAGTAATACCAAAAAGATTAAAACACTTTCAATTTGACATCGACTGATGCTGACATTTTTTTTTGACATCGACAATTTGACATCGACTGATGCTGACAAAATTAAGAATTTTGTTAGGTACAAATCATTTTATGTTTGCACTATCAATATTATTTTTTTGAGTATTAAAAATGAAAAATTATCCATTCAGTCAATTACGAATTGAATACAAAAACTGTTATCTTCGTACTCTCACGTTTCAAACACAGAGGAGGAGAAGGGAATAAAAGGGAGGTGATAGGGATTTTAGCCCAAATCATAGCGTACCTTATAACAGACCTATTCACCGAGCGGGTGACATTAACTGGCGAATATTTTTAATTTCTTATATTCTGTAACATAAAGTTGAAGTGCTTACTAAACAATTTAGGCAATTTTTAAATTTTTAATTTACTTGGTAATAAACATGAGTGAATGCTGTGTTATGATATGCAACAGAAATTATGATAAAAGTTCTCAAGGAAAATCTTTTTGTTTTCCTCGAATACCAGAAGATATGGTGTTCGATTATGGCAGAAAAAGACCTTGTAATCTTAAAAGAGGAAAGCTAAACCCTGATGATGATCATCATCACGATCATGATGATAATGATGATGATGATCATCATCAAGCTTTAGCTTTCCTCTTTTATGCTGTTTTTTTAATAAAAACGATGTAGAGCTTTTTTTTTCTTTACTAAAGCTCATTCATATAATATGTAAGGCACTCTCTTCAACTTTTCTTACTTCTACCACTACCATTTTCTACTTTTTTCTATTTTCTAAAGCTGCTACTTCTCTACATGCTAATACCTAAATTACTTTAATCTTTTATAACAAACGTTGTTCGATACAGTGTTTTTTCTAATCTGTCTAAGATTATGCCTCCTTTTCTTGTCTTGCTAGAGTCACACCACACATCCATCTGATCATCTTCTCATTTGGCAAATACTACACCATATTAATACTAAAGTTTTTATAATAATAAAAGAATATTGTATGCCAACATCTCAATAAAAAGCAAACATATATCTTTATATCAATAATATATATGCATAAAGCGCATCTTGGTAACTTTTATTCCTTCTGAAATAAAAGTTTGGAAGCTTTTATTACTTCTCTTCAATTTTAAGTCAAGCCTCATTGTACTCCACATTTTTCAATATCTTGAACAGTTGCTTTATTAAAAATTAATCATTTTTTTTACAAGAATATCTCTTCTAAGAACCAATGTCCTTTTATTATTGCAAGAAGCCAATTTAAAAAAGTCCTGTCTAATGTTAAGCATATTATCTTGTGTCTTATCTCAGATGTTAGATTCTAGAAACTTTTAATTAGTATTGAACAATGTCACTAACTAAAACAAGTCTAACATTTAATCTCTAATTCATGGGTATGATCTTTTTACTTCTCCCCAGAATAAAGCAGAGTTATTTGCAATCTAGAAATGTTATTCTAGTTAGACTCTTGAATATAATGGTTATACTCTTTCTGCCAGTTAAACAGATTAACCCATTGTTAAACATCTAAATCACTCTGGCTTCCAATGCTAAATTTAAATCCCAATTAAACACTTCTACAGTTTGTGCTCCAGAATAGATATCAATCAGTCGTAAAAAAGTGTTCTTCAGAACTCTATTCAATTTTTGCTAAACTTTTAAAAAGTGCTAAATAAGTGGTTCCAATTTTTCAAAACTCTAGAAAACACTTTGACCTCTTCAACTATCTTACGATTAGTCTTCACTCTGTTATTAGTTTCTTTATATAAAGGTTTTGAAGTTATTAAATTATTTCTTTCTCACTTCAGTAGTAAAGTTATTCTTAAAGCCTAAACTCTTCTTTATTTCAAGTAACTTTAAGGGTACCACAAGGTTCTATCTTTGCTCCTGTATTGTTTCTTTTCTAAAACAATGATCTTCATGAAACCTAAAATGGCTCTATTTGCTGACGATTCAATTTTATACTCTTGTCTTGACAAACAATCTTCACATTTTGGTTGCTTTGAACAAGCAGGTGATTTTAAATCTGATCTTTCTTCTATAGCAGGCTTTCAGTGGCTTATGGATTTAAATTTTGGACTTAAAATCCACAATTTTTGTTAGACAACAAAACTCATTTATTTACTGCAAAAAAAATACTGCAATATTGTTGGCATTCCTATATTGACCAATAACAACCTTCTTATTCTCAGACAAAGTCTAAAAGTACATTATAAATGTGCTTTTAGACTTTGTCTGAGAATAAGAGAGTTGTTATTTGACCTGCTTTATCTGCCGAGCTTGAGCCACAAGCTCGGCAGATAAAGCTTGAGCCATTTTTTTATACAACTTACAACTTTTTAAGTCTTCAGTTATGTTTCCTAGTATTTTAACTTATTCTCTATTTTAAAGTAACTCATAACTTAATAGTGGTTGCTTGCAATCTTAATAACTTAATAGTGGTTTCTTGCAAACAACTTGGAAATAAATTAGAGCTTAAAAATATATAAATGTATGTCAATATTTAATAAATAGTAAATGTAAGCATAAAATTATAATATATTAAGTATTATAAATTTTTTTCTAGCCCCAGCTATCAACCCCTGCTAAATTTTATAATTTTGCCAGAACCGGGTTTTCAAAAAGTCTGATTTTGAAACGGGGTTGGGTCCCCAGTCACTTACTACCAATAGGTACATACTTTATCACTATTCAACAAATACTAGAAAATACAAATACTAGTTGGTATTATAAAAACAAAACTACTTTTCAGTTAGACAAATATGGTGTTAATCTTGATTTTACTATATCAGGACATTCTTGTTAAAGATGTGTTTTTTAATTAACTAAAGAAAAATGTTTTACATTAGATTATTTACCTGAATTAAAAAGTATATTATAAGTATATATCTATAGATGTAAAAATGACTCTAATTTACATAGCTCTTCTGTCAGGTTGCCTGAAATTATGAAGATTCAGATTACTCATACTTTTATTATGAAAAATTTAGAGATTTTAATGAGGAAATCAATTGAGGAGGATTAACTGTGCCTAGCGATTTAGTTTTTCAATCAGTAATATATTGCTATATCATGTTATGTGAAGTAGCTGATAGTACATGCATAAATGCTTTGTGCGATCTTGCATAACTGCTTTGTGCAATACAATACAATGATGTTTGTATCAGAATCATATCAATTAAATATGAGCAGAAACCAATACAATAGTTTTAAAAGAAAAATTTTTGAAAGTTATAATTTCAAAATCTTTTTTTTTTAACTGTTGTAATTTGTATTATCTAAGGTCTGACAAAGAATCAAATTAAAAACTTTTAAAACTTAGCATTAAATAACAAAGGTCAACAGCAACTGTTTTCTGTTAAATTGAACAGTTTAATCTAAATAATTATACCACATATAGTTAATACAATAAAATAAAAAATTATTATTTTTTAATATATTTTTGATACATTTTTTTGTTTAGTTTTATTTCTTCCTTAAAAAATAATTTTCATTTTTAATTCTTTAAAATATAAATTTTTCTGTGATTTTTGATTAAAAAAAACTTGCCTTCAGTTTATGACATCATCTGATCGTGAATAGACCTGTTACAAAGGATGCCATTGTCCACATCTTATAAACAAAGAAGAAGGGTGGGAGAGGGAAGGGAAAGGGGAAGGGAGGTCTTCATAAAAGGGTGGGTAGGAATTTTTTACAGAACATGCATAAAACATTTTAATTCTAATGAATCTTGCAGTCAAATTAACAGCGCTTGAACAGCTGTTTTATTATAATTTGAATAGAATGTAGTATGCTTATATAAATTTTATATCATTGCACAGTAGGACACATTGCAAAGTAGGAAACATTGCACAGTAGGACACATTGCACAGTAGGACACATTGCACAGTAGGACAGAGTGCACCAAAAAGTCATTGTCAACATAACATGCTGAAAATTTTGTTATAATGATGAAGACATGTTCATTAGAGGAAATGTAGTTTTCAAAACGCTATTTTGCAATTTTTAATTATCAACTTTGTAACGCTAGGTGTCAGATAAACCAACCTCCAATTTGTAACAAATAGGAATTGTTCCCGGGAATTTTCCGGAAAAAATAATAAACCGAAATTCTGGATTTTTTTTTGGTACCAATGAATTTTAATAACAAATCATTTAACTTTCCCGCCAAAAATAGAATTTTTTGTTTTGCAGACCATCAGAAGATCACCTAATGTTATTGTATACTTGTTGAAATTTATCATTGTGCAATTAAATTTTAATAATTATTATAAACATGTTCTCAAATCATAAAATTTCAAAGGTTTAGAATTATTAATCTCAAAAAGAATGATGAGGCACAATGCAAACAATGTCCAAAAATTAAATTATGCAAAGGCGGTTTTACCGTTGGGTTGAAAAGACATTTAGAGAAAATCCACAATATTATGTTAAATAAAGAATGTGAAGGTGAACTGCCAAATAAAAAATGTTGTGTTCAATCTACAACTGATTCTATAACTAAAAAAAAGCTTTATTAGGTGAACGATAGGTTAAATTTGCTGTTATTGATGGATTTTCCATAAGTGCAGTAGCTGAATCAGATCAAATTGGTGTGTTGCTTCATGATAAAGACTACAGTCTACTGAAATCTCAAACAGATGTCATGAACCTTACTTATAAATATTATATTGAAATAGTTGATGAAAAAAATATATATACTTTTATTTTCAGTTTAGATTTGGATGAATATTCAAAATATGGCAGAAAGTTTATGAATATAAATCTTCACTTTAATAATGATTTTATAAATCTTGGATTAGAGAGAATAATTGGATCATTTAGAGCAAATCATTGCCTTGAACTACTTATCAAAAAATTAGATATGTTTAATGTTAGTCTTTCTAGTGATGTAGTTTGCATAACAACAGATGGTGCTTCCATTATGGAAAAATTAAGAAATATTTCTCCTCTGAATATCAACTTTGTTTTGCCCATGAAATACATTTAGCGGTAATTGATGTTATTTATACTTAGGTTATTTACACTTAGGAACAGTAACAGAAAAAGGATGAGACTTGATTGAATGACGAGTAACACGAGAATGAATTTTAGTAGATGGCACAAGAGACGCTAGCTCTTTTGAGCAGTGCCCATTATAGTATTTGTAGAAAAGAGAAAGAGAAGCAACATTACGACAATGTGACAGAGGTTGAAGGTTGGCTGCAAGAGCAGGTCCAACTATGTTTACAATGCGTTTTTGCACCTTGTCTAAAAGAGAAAGGGCATCATTAGAAGATCCGCTCCAGATATGACAACAGTATTCCATACAAGGCCAGATTTGAGATTTATAGAGATAGAGAATAGAATCCAGAGTAAGAAAGTGACGAGCTCGATAAAGAGAAGCAACTTTTGCAGATGCTAATTTTGCAACGGATTTGATATAAGGTTTCCAAGAAAGATCAGAAGTAAGAGTTAATCCTAGAAGATGAAGGGTAGGAGACTCATCGAGTACATTACCGTTCATAAATATGGGAAGGTCTAAATTATTGGGATAACGATTGGCCGAAAAAAATTGAGTTTTATCTAAATTAAAGTTCACCAGCCACTGTGAGCCCCATGCTGTAGCAGAAGTGAGATCCTTTTCAAGTTCAGATGCCCCCTGCAAGCAATCAGAGGGAGTTGGCTTCTCATCGTGACAAGAATAAATGGTAGTATTATCAGCGAACAATGCCACCTTAGATGTGAGAATATCTGGAAGATCGTTAATGTAAATTAAAAAGAGTATAGGGCCAAGGATTGAACCTTGGGGAACCCCTGAGGTTACAGAATAAGAAGAAGAGTGCTGTCCATCAAAGACAACTTTTATACTACAATTGGAAAGAAAGGATTCAATAATCTTAAAGATGTTTCCAGATTTACACCGTAAGAAGAAAGCTTATGGAGAAGACCAGCATGCTAAACTTTATCAAACGCTTTAGAAATGTCAAGAGCAATGACCTTAACCTCTCCACCTTTATCTAATGCGCGATAAAACCTATCGGTTATTACTGATAGCAAATCAGCCGTAGAACAAGAAGATCGAAATCCATATTGATGATCAGAAAGTAGGTTATGAGATTCGAGATGAGAGATTAAGTGTTTGTTAATTAAAGATTCAAAAACCTTGCTTATGATAGGAAGAAGACTAATGGGACGGTAGATAAATCAGATCGCTCTCCGGAATTTTCAAAAATAGGGATAACAGATGCTGCTTTCCGGCAGGCTGGAAAACAAGACTTTGATAAGCACTTGTTAAATAGTTTTGAAAGGATAGACGACAGCTCCGAAGAACACTTCTGCAAGACTATAACAGGTATGTTGTCCGGGCCGCAAGCTGTAGAAGAGTCTAAGCGGGAAATCATTTTAGATACAGAAGCTGGAGTGATACAAATGTCAAGCAATGGATCAACCTGTTTGACGGCTATATCAAGTAGAACGCAACTAGTGGCATTAAGAGATGATATTGATGAAAAGTTCTTGGCAAACAATTCAGCTTTGTCTCTAGGTGAGGTGACAAAGTCTAAACCATACAAAACAGGTGGAATTATAGACTTGCCCTTATTATTTATAATATAGACTTGCCCTTATTATTGATAATATTAAAGGTTCTCCAGAAGTCACGAGAGCCTAATTTTTGTGATGAAATACGAGATTTCATGATCTGAGAATAGCGGGCTTTGGCGTTAGACAAAACCTTTTTACAATGGTTCCTAGCAGTAATAAACAGACGTCTGTTTTCTGGAGAATTGTTTTGCTGATAGATATGGAAGTAATGGTTTCGATTGGCAATTGCACCAGCACAATGTGAGGAAAACCATGGAGAAGAGTGAGGCTTGACCTGGAATCGTCGAGAGGGAATAAAGGATTCCATGCCAGCCTGAATCCACAAAGTTATGTAAGAAGCACATTTGTCAACAGGGAGATGAAAGATTTCTACCCAGGGGCCATCACAAAGAAAATCACGGAAAGAGTCCCATTCAGCTTTAGGTAGTTGTAAGATGTACGATGATAGGGGGATTCTGATGGTAAAGAAGAATAAGATAATAGTTTTAGAGAGACCAAACCATGATCAGAAGCACCTAAGGGTGAGTGTGAAGAATCTGAGCACTGATTAGGATCAGAAACAAGACATAAGTCGAGTAGAGAAGGTAAATGATTCAGGTTGTCTGGAAAGCGAGTTGGAAAGTTGACTATTTGAGTTAGGGATTGAGAAAGACAAAAGTTGTGGGCCTTAATGCCTGCAGAGTCACTGACACTAGAGTCAAGCCATTCAGTGTGATGAACATTAAAGTCACCAACAACAACAATATTGGCTGATGGATAAAGAATGAGGGCTTGGTCAATATAATCAGAAATAACATCAAGAAGAGTGCAAAGGCGGTTTTCAAGAGTCTTGAGATGAGGGAGAGCAATATAGAACAAAGAGAAAGGTGATAGAGTGAAGTGGTGATAAACGAATGCACATAAAAGAGTAGTCTGTGGATTTAAACCTAGTTTCCCGACAAATGGGTGAATTCTTAGAAACGTAAATGCCCAGTCCAAGCATGTGATTATTGGAATCTTTACGAATTAAAGGAAGATAACCATCAACACTAAGATCACAAAATGAGACAGCTGAACTCAAATTAGTCTCACAAAGAGCAAGTAGGTCTGGTGAACTTTGCAAGAGATAAGACTCAACAGAAGAAAAGTTACTTCGAAGACCACGAATATTGGTGAATGATAGGTTTAGTGAACTTGGTGATGACTGTGGTTTTTTGTGTTTTATAGTTTTTGTTACTTTATTCATTATTAAATTTAGTAGTAGTTGAAAGTTTAGCAAAAAGTCTCGAGCCATTTGTTTTAGGTTCTGAAATCATTTGTAGAAGGTATGCAACATTATTAACAGCTGATGACACATTAAAGTTTATTATTAAAGAACTTGATGCTCAAGATTGCTTTTTAGCAAATAGTCTTAAGAATGCTCTAATTGAAAGGACATGTTAAAGAATGAAATCCGATCTTGTTGGTTTTTAGATAATCCACAGTCTTTAAAAAGTGACATGTATAACAATTTATTTTGCATACCATCTAAAACAGAGATGATAAATATAGCTACTGAATTAACTGAGAGACTTTTCCCCATATTTGAAAATATACCAAAAGTAAGAATAAAATTATTGATAATGATAACCTTAACAATATTATGATTAATGATAAGCTTAACAATAGTAATGTCAGTTTAGAAAAATCATCAGATCTATGGCTGAAAAGTAAGAAAAATTTTTGAAAAATTTTTTTTTTTAACTATTTGACCATCCAGTGTTGAAGCTGAAAGAGTATTTAGTTCAATAGGTTTATTTTTTACAAAGTTTAGAACTAGATTATCAGACTGTCATTTGGATGCACTGGTTTTTCTATAAGGTCACTTTAAATCACAAAAATAGTTTTAGAAATAAAGTGAAAAGAAAAAAAAAGTTACTTGTTTTTTACTTAAATGTACATTCCCAGAAATTTCCTGGGATACCAGGAACGCTACAAATAATACACGCTATCCCGGGATAGCAAAAAGTCTGGGAATTCGCAATCCCTAGTAACAAATAATTAATGTCCGGTATTGCAAAAACAAGTTTTAAATAAATTGTTTAAAAGTGAGTTTACATTTTATTATTATTACTAAAGTTTGATTACATTTTTTGCTACTAATCTATTAAACAATGTAAATATATAATAAATATATAACGGTTTATATAGTATTTTTTGACCAAGAGTTTTAATAAAATAATATATATATATTTTTTGTATATATGATGATTGTTGCTGCCTTATATTCCCCCAAAAATTTAAATTTCTCTAACCTTTTCATTATGTTTAATGTTATTACATTTTGTTTAAGTACAAACCTTTTTTTTTACAGTTATATGTCTGGAAGAAACAACAGTAATTTCAGCTTTATTTTTAGATGAATTATTTTGATATTTAGAACTCTTTAAGAGATAACATCATTTTTATTCAAGATACTGCATCAATCAATTGCTAACATTCTTTCAGTTGTCCTTTGTCCATATGCCCATCTTAAACTATTCTGGAAACAGTTAATCAATCAATTAAATATATTTAGAATGCAGAGTCTTCAATGAAGCATTGTTGTTGATGCTAGATTCAAATATGACCACGGCTGCATTTCAACTACATAAAAATGCAATAAACAACATGATTTTTACTGACTATACTACAAGAATACCACTGCAAAGTTTAAGTTTTTATGTTTTTTTTATGGCACAAAGACCTTGTCAAAATCAAATTAATGTTTTATGGTTGATAGAAAATTGTGATGTATTACTTCATTATAAACCAGATTTTGATGGCTTCACTAAAATAAAAAATGTTTGTTTTTATATTTAAAATTTCTGCAGGTGGAAAAAAGAAGCATCGCTATTTTTTTAACTTTTTCCATTTCAGATTACAATTTATGTGAAACGCAAACTGTTACTTGGAAAAATTCAAACCCATGCATAAATAAAACTTTTAGTGTTTACATTCATATTCCATACAAAATACCAATTAAAAAAAAGCAAGCAGGAGTCACAGAGAAAGATCTTGGTAAGGAACAAAAAAATGAATCTAAAAAAGAAATTCCAATAAAATATAGGGACCTTTATCCAAAATGTGGATAATCAGGAACTCCAAAAAACGGTAATACTACACAAAAAGCCTTTTCAAATAATGCTTTAAGAATAAAAAAAGAACTATTAGTAAATTAGTAATCTTAATTTGTACATTGAGTGGACTTAAAATGAATATCAATAAGTTATGCCTGCTTTGTCTGGAAACTGCAAAGCTCTACTCACAAGGATTATCAGGTCATATTTTAAAAATTGGGAAAATTTTTTCCTTAAAAATATCTGGAAAAATCCGGAAAAATGTTTTCAAGAGACATCTGAAAAAAATCTGGAAATATAAATGCATTTTGCGTAAATAAGAATATCTCATGTGTTTAAAAGAAATTCATTATTTTTACCTGTGTACAAATAATGAATTTCTTTATATTATTAACACCATTTGCACCCTAAAAAATGAATTAATTTTTCAAACAAGTAAGGTAGTGGCATAGTGTTGTGGATATTAAAACCATTTTTTTAAAATAGTGTTATTTGAAGTAGTTTTTAATTATTTTTGTTTATAATTTTTTAGAATATGTGCATGAATGCACACATAAATCGACTGCTATAGCTGAAGTCACAGTTGAGTGTACATACATCAGTTGAGTGTACATACATCAACTGAAGATTAAGGATTTGGCATTTTTTTAAAAGAAAAATTTTTTAATACTTATTTAAATACGAATTATAAATTAATTTAATTTTAAAAAAAAAGTATTAAATTAACTTAGACTAAATTTTTAGCTAAAATTATCAAAATAACTATTTAAAAAATACGCATGCAAATAAGAAATAAAAGAGTCTTTACAAGATTGTAATTCATGGAGCAGAAGTAATAGAAAGTTTATCATTGCTGATAGTTCCATATAATGATGAAAGTCAAGCTAGATTTTTTAAAAATATAGGATACATTATTCCTGTAAAAGATCCAGAATGAAGAAAAATAAAGATGTCATGAAAAGACTTTTATATACATCTAATCTAGTTTATTCATCCTGCAAAAAAACTTTTCTGTCAATAAAAAACAATTCCTCCTCATTTTGTTGAAAAAGTGAAAATGCTACGTTTTAGAACATATATAAATCTAATTCTTAAGTTTTAATTGTAGCTTTGTTTAAAACACTTTTAATATTGATTTTCAAGGTTTCAGCAATAAATATATGTTTCATATTTATTTTTTATTGTTTATATAATTAAATTAAAACAGTTCTAATAAAACAAACCACTAAAACAGTTTTGGCACAAAAAATACATATGTATCATGAGAAATAACCCAAAAGATAATTTTCAACAAAAAACCTAATTACACTGAAAATTTTCATTCTTATCAGTGACTGATAAAATATTTCCTAAGTTTTAAGGCCGGTTCCCATTTTTTTTTTTTTTTTAGTTTTAAAATAATTTTTTTTTGTGACAAGAAAAAATTAAAATATAAAAATCCTCTCATATATTTAGCACGCGAGAGTAGATAACAAGAACTGTATTTTTCAATACAACAAATGTTCTAGAAAAGTTTGTTGATTAGCAACTTATAACATACAACAAAAGTGCATCCAAGTTCCTTTTCCAAGTATATTTTTTTACTAAAAGTATATTCTGAAACAAGAATGGAAGGTATTTTATCTGATTTTTTGACTGAAAGTTCATTCATTGAAATATTATGTATAAATATTTTTTAATGTTTTATTTAAAATTTAATTACTCCAGAAGGTTCTAAAGAGTTATAAAACTTTATGCAGTGTGGTTTGAACTTTGATATAAGCAATATGTTCTCAATGAGCAGGTGAACCTGAACCAGTAGAAACTAGTGTCAACAATAATATTGCCTAATAATAAGTATTGCTTAATAAATGCACATTTTCAAAAGTTTAATATGAAGGGAGTATTATATATATTTAGCAATTTATTTAAATGAATTTTTCCGATAGTTATAGAATTACATATGAAAATTAGAAAATTTTATTAATGTTGGTTTGATCGTTTCTATAAGTTGTAATCATTTTTTTTCTTTTTAATAAAATATGTGAAAATTCAAAAATAGTGTCTTTAATCAGTTAAACTAACAATTACACATTTGATATTAAATACAATGTTTACTGGCAAATTACACATTTTAATGTTCTTTTATGTCAGCTCCAGGGTGCAGAGTAATATGTTGTTTGAGCTATTTAAAACAGAGAAAAACATGACAACCTAAGCAAAAAACTTAATCTAGTTTCCAAGGGTATTAAGATAATGTAGTGTGACATGAAGACCAAACAAAGTCACATGTCCTAAAAAAAATACATAATTGAATGTTTCAAGTTTTTTGAATCCAGTGCAAATAAACAAAGAGGGAGAATTTTGTCTAATAGCAAAGGAGCTTAAAGACCTATGAAGAAAAAAATAACCTTTCCACTTAGCAAAGTTTAAAAAGATTTTTAAGATCAGCAATGCTGTTTTAGCCCTTCTATTAATTATGATGCGTAAAAACCAGAACAAGCTCTATATACTAGGGTTGAGCTTTTACCGAAAGTTTAGTTTACCAGAAAGTTTAGTTTACCAGTAAGAAAGTTTACCAGTCAGTAAAATTGTTTTACAGATTTACTGGTAAAATTGTCTGTAAATTTCGGTAAATGATTTTTATTAAACTATACTATAAATTAAACAATTCATTTGAAATCCCCAATTAGGAAACTAATTTTCTTTTCTTTGCTACTTTTGTGAATAATATTTTGATGTATAATGAAGTTATGATTTTCAGCTGCACCTAATAGAGTATTAACTTTCTTGTTGTTTAAAATTTCATTATGATTTCTTTATCATGATGAGAAACCCACATATCATTCCTAATGTTATGTATACTCGTTTATTTGTTTGTCTCTATAACAAAATCTAAAAATGAAGATGGTAATCAGAATTATTATGCTCAAAAGGTTTGAAATAGCTTAATAATAATTAAAACTTTAATAATCACTTTCCTATCAACTAAACTGTTTGTTTTGTTTGGAAACTAATTCTCTTGGTTAAGTTTTGTCTGAACATTTTAAGAAAGACATTACTACTTTCTTCTGATATCTTTATTGTTGCATTTATCAATCAATTTGATTTGCTTTTGGTCAAAATGTTAGACGTTTGGAAAAACTACACCTTAAACAAAGGTAAAACTGACTTGCAAAATATGTGGAAAAACCAGTAAATACTCAAGTTCCACAACTGGAATGTGGTACCACCTAGAGAAAAAACATGGAATCAAAAAAGAAACACAGTTGATAACAAAAGCTGCAACAGAATCAAAAAAACCTAAGATTTCAACTTTTTTCCCAAAGCAACCAATTGAAGAAGTGATTTCAACACTTTCAGCACTGGATGGATTTAGTTTCCACACCATTGTTAACAGCTCTTTCATTCAATCTGCCATGTGTGAAAAAGCTTATGATTTTCCAATCAGTTAAAAAGTTTGCAGCTGGTGTGAGAAATGACCTTAAAAACACTTTTAAATCTTTAGTGTCCATGCTTTTCAATTACACTAGATAAGTACACTTCTTTGAAAAATCAAAGGTAAATGAATATTATTATTCGTCAAAAACACACTTTTTTTTTTCTAGAATCTAGGCTTGACTTGCCAGTTAAAAAAACTGCAGCAGTTGTCACAGAAAAAGTGGCCGAATTTGGGTTGAAAATTAGCAACAGTATTGTCTGCTCAGTTAAAAATGATGAAGATGAAGTCAGCAGTGACAAATCCAAATCTGACACTGAAGTCAGTTTTCTTGATGGTGCCATGGATTAAAACATTCTTATTCCAAAAGTGAAAGTGCACTTGCAATCTGTCATCACAAAAGTCTGAAAAATCATCAAGTTCAAAAATTTCCAGTCAAAAATGACGTCATCCAACCTCCAAAAAGAAATCAAGAAACAGCATGGAAAAGAGGTTTCACATTATCCTTGACTGCAGAAGAAGATGGAACAGTCTACTGTCGATGATTTAGCAGTTTCTCAAAGTTAAAGATTCACTTTGAAAAATATTGAAAGATGTTTCTCCACATTTAATTTGCAGTGATGATGAAGTAAACATTTTATACAACATTGCTGCTGCTCTTGAACCAGTTAAATTGGCAGCAGAAGCTTTTGGATGCACTGGTTTTTCTATAAGGTCACTTTAAATTAAGGGTCTGCGTCTGCTCGTATTCTCTTGGAAGTTCGGTATGAAACGGTAAAAAATGTGAGTATTCGTTTCGTTCCGTTTTTACGAAACAAAAAATATCATTTTGTTTTGTATCGCATTTATACGAAACATGTAAATCTTGTTTCGTTTCGTATCATGTTGTTACGAAACGTGAAATTATTTTTTCGATTTGTACCGTTATTTACGAAACACAATAAAATTGTTTCGTTTCTTATCGGTTTTTACGAAATATTTCATAACTCCCCGCCCAAACAGATATTTCACGATTCCCATGCCCTCGAGCAATACATAAACTTTTACATTTAATACTTACTAACTCAATGTTTCGTAAATCAAAGTTTAACTAAAAAAATGTATTAACAAAGCAATGCAATAGCATCATTTTCATAAGGCTTAGCGCATCTAACGAAGTTAAAAAAAGATATTGTCTTCTGTAGGTAGGTTTTAGTAAAACTGATGAACTTAAAGTTAAAATTTTATTACAGTAAAACCGTTTTACTGTAATAAAATTTTAACTTTAAGTTCATCAGACATAAATTATGTATTTGTTTATAAACTCGCATGAAGAGTTTGAAATCATTGTTTGAATTAAATACTTCAAATTATATTATATAACATTTTAAATGCGATATTGTTGTGTTAACTTGAAATATTTTGCAAAACTAATTAATTTATTGTTTAAAAACCATAGTAATTCTCAATCATATAATCATGCCTATAAAAGCTACAATTTTATGGAATTATTTCAATAAAGTTACTGTGTTAGGTGTTAAGTGTGGGGAATGTAAAAAGTGTCAAATCCAAATCAAGTTAACTGATGGATCCACTAGTGGTATCAGGTACCATCTGAAAACAAAGCATCCCACTGACTACGCTACAATGTTAAGAGCCCAAATTGAACTTGAGCGCCAAAGAGAAGAAGATATTAAAGAAATTACAGAAGCTGCCTTCGAACTGAATGACGCATACAGTAAGTTTCTAATTATTTTTCATAAAATAATGTTTTTCCTTGTATAAAGATAATTTTCATGTTTAATTTTAATTTTTATTTCGTTTTTTTAGATCAACAATCACAAAAAGGCTTATCTAAATGTGTTAATGGGGGAACTATTGGGAAATATTCTTCCCAATCAGGCAGGCAATTGGAGACAGACATGGTAATCATGTCATACATTGCCAGGTCAAGTAGTCCATTCACTCTAGTAGATGAACCATGCCTCAAAGAAATGGTGGAACATTTAAATCCAAAAGTAATTGTGAAACATTCCTCGACTTTTTCAAGGTACAAGCTGCCATTGCTTTATGAAAGCGTTATGGATACTGTGCAAAACCTAATTGAAAAAGAAGTTTCTACTTGTCAACAGGTGGCTATCACCACTGATGGTTGGACCTCTAGGTCACAGGATCCATACATGACTCTTACGCTTCACTATATCAATAGTCAGTTTGAACTGAAAAAATATGTTCTCAACTTTGACAATTTCGTGGGAAGACACACTGGTTACCACATTAGCAAAGTAATTTTTCTTATGTTGATATAATTTGTTCTCGTAAATATAAATTTGTAAGTGCAAAAATAATTTAAAAAAATAAAACTTATCCTTCCGCTAGAATAGCGTTTCTTCTAAGATTTTGTCAATTATTGAAAGAATTTATAATTTATTGTAAAACCTAAAAGCTGCATAAGTTATCTTATAAATTATTAATTTTTCTTCATTCTTGTTTAAGGCTCTGGAAGAAATGATCCAAAAATATCCGGTATTGGACGCCGTGCCCAAGAAAGTCATTGTCCACGATGCGGCGGCAAACATGAAACATGCTGTGTCAATCATGAACAAAACAAAATATGAATCACTGTTGTGTGCAGACCACCTACTAAACACTAGCCTACTACATGCTACCAATGAAGTGCAAGAAGTCAAAGAATGCATAGATATTGCCACACAACTATCTAGCAAAGTCCACAGATCCACCTTAGCTTGTCAACTTAATGAAAAAGAGTGAATTCTAACTGTTTTATGCTGGAGTCAATCCTTAAACTTAAAGATGTGTTGATTTCTCTTAGAGAAAAAGATGCACTAAATAACAACCCACTACAGAACGTTTTTCCAAGTGACAACCAATTTTCACTGATGGCTTCACTGATGCCAGTCTTTAAAAAAATGAAGATTATGCAGGCTTTCCCAGGAAAGGCGTGCGGTCGCACGCCTTGTTTGTCCACGCATAGAATAAATTTTCAGAAAACGTGACCGCGGCAATATTTTGTAAGAAAGCGGAAATTATCCACAGAGAATAAAAAATAATTTTAAAAAAATGAAACGAAGTCTAAACAAAGTATAAAATTGAAATTGGATGTAAGAAAAATATTTTGATAATAAAAAAAAATTAAAAAAAAAAAATTGTTGTAACAAAAAAAAAAAGTCTTGAACTATTTTTTCAAAATTTTTATACTGTTGTTTTATTTTATTAGGGTTGCTATTTTCAGCTACGAAATTTGATACAAGTCAAGGAAAAGACGACGATAAGTCATAAAGTTTTCACGAAAATAAAAAGACTTGATACGTAATTTATTCATGAAGTTTATCAGACAATGTATTAAAAAACTGATTCATTATTTACTCTAGACAAATTTGGTTAAACTTTTTCATTTAATTTAGTTTTTATGAAGGCTTATGCAAAGGCAATGACTTTATTCCCCAATACTTAGACAAGAAAATAAATTGCTGTTTTAATTATTAAATATATTATCTAAGATTTTAAACATTACAAAATTTTTATGTGAAAAAAGTTCTTTCTCGACTTATTCTAAACTGATTATACTGAGTCAATGCTCGCCTTTTATTACGTTGAAATTATTCAATCGCATAATTTTGTAATTACGAAAGAAGTTAAAAAAATAATTGGATTGCTTCTGTTGTCATTGTTACGAAAACAGTTCCTTCGGGACATTGTTATATATTAACACTCGTTCACAATGTCAATTAATGATTTCAAAATAAGCAACTCAATCGTTTGACAATAAAATTTTCTTTCATTTAAAAAACAAACATGTTTTACTAATAAATAGCAATCGTTTTCATGTTTTCTTGCATATCAATACATTCAAACATTAAAATCAATACATTTAAGCATTTAAATGTATTTACGAAACATTTAAAAATTGTTTATAGTTCTATCGTGAATATTAAAGTATTACTGACTGATAAAAGTCATAAACAAATTTTACATTAAAAGGTCCTTTTATTTTCTTTAAACATTATTCATTTTCTTTTTAATTTGATTTTTCTTATTGATTTGATTTTTCATAGCTTAAATAACTACCACCCTAAAAAAATATATAAATAAAATATAGGTAAATTTTTTTTTTAATAATATACATTAACTTTTTAATTTTAAAGCACAAACAGATTTCTGTTATTTACTTTAAGATTGCTTGCATTTTTGCGGTATTTTGTTTTGGCGCGAATTCTTAAAACGCATAATAATAAAACGTGGTCAGTTAGTCAGAAAAATTTATTCTATTCGTGGACAAACAAGGCGTGCGACCGCATGCCTTTCCTGGGAAAGCCTGATTATGTCAGATTGCATGTCCAAGGACACTGAACCAGTGCTTCATCATATGCTAACTATGCTTTATAAAACTGAAAATTTTCTTCATGACCACATTGATATGGAAAACAGAGAAATAGTTAATGCTTTTTGTGAAAAACTAAGTGAGCATTTACACCTAGCCACGCGATTCAATGAACATGGAAGATACAACCCTATGCCTTGGGAAACCTTCTTCATCCGTACTTTAGAGGTTATAAGTTTTATTTCTTGGTAAAAAAAACATTCTTTAATATTCTTTATTTGTTAAAAGACTAAATTTAACAGTTATTGTTTATGATTTCAGGATATTTGCTTAGACATTACGGTATCTTCGAAGAGTTCACCAGAAAAGTCATCAACGATCATCCATCGTCGGACGCTGTTTCGATCAGTGAAAAAAATAATCATAAAGCTACACAAGTTAAAATGCCAGTTGGTGTGGATGAGTGCGACGATTTACAAAATATAGAGATTGAACAGGGTAATAATAACCACACCATTAGTCAAAATGTACCGGAAATTGAAAGGGAGTTTGAATCTTTCCACGCTATGCCTCGTGTTGAAGAAAAGCATAAAGTTGATGTGCTGAAATGGTGGAAGAAACATGCCTCTACTTTGCCATTGTTAGCACAATTGGCAAGAAATTTGCTCTGCATTCCAGCTGCATCAAGCTGTAGTGAGAGAGTGTTCAGCGCCAGCGGTGGAATTATAAATGATAAAAGACACAGTCTTTCCACTCAGACAGCAAAGCAATTGACTTTGATTAAAGTCAATTATGATCTTGTCTGTCCTCACATGACCTTGAAAATTATAAGCGACGCTGAAGAAGCCCTGGACCCCCCAGCATTAACTCCAGTTAGAACACCTCCCAAAAATCCTATTCCTAAAGCAGTTTTTTCAAATAACCAAAAAAGGTTATTGTTCAAAACAAAAAACGTTTCAACAACGCCATTATGTTCTTCTTCTTTACCATCAACACCAACATCTTCAGGAATCAAAAGAAAAACAATGGAAATTCCAGAAGAATCCGAAACAACATCATCCGAAAAAACATCTGAAAGTGACACTCAACAAGTATTAAAATAAAAATGTTTTACTTTTTATTGTGAAATTTTAAAATCGTGAAATATAATTGTCTAAATAAAAACTGATTTTTCGTAAAAATCGCAAATGTGTGCTTAAATTGGTTCCATATAAAAGTAAATTACTTTTTTATTTTATGCTAGCCCTATCTGTCGTAAAAACATTAGTATTTCTCGTAAAACTCAGAAATTTCTTGTTTGTTTGTTTCGTTTTTTACCGTTTTATTTCGGAAAAAGTTTAATCTTATTTCATTTCGTACCGGTTTTTTCAAAACAAAAAATTTGTGTCCCGTATTTATCACGAAACCAGAAAATTCTATTTCTTTTCGTACCGTATTTTGCGAAAAAAGATAAAAATTGTTTCATTTTGTAACGGTTTTATCGAAACGATATTTTTCATCGTTTTGTTTCGTTTCGTCTTGTACCGTTCTGAGATGCAGACCCTTACTTTAAATCACAAAAATAGTTTTAGAAATAAAGTGAAAAGAAAAAAAAAGTTACTTGTTTTTTACTTAAATGTACATTCCCAGAAATTTCCCAGGATCCCAGGAACGCTACAAATAATACCCGCTATCCCGGGATAGCAAAAAGTCTGGGAATTCGCAATCCCTAGTAACAAATAATTAATGTCCGGTATTGCAAAAACAAGTTTTAAATAAATTGTTTAAAAGTGAGTTTACATTTTATTATTTTTACTAAAGTTTGATTACATTTTTTGCTACTAATCTATTAAACAATGTAAATATATAATAAATATATAACGGTTTATATAGTATTTTTTGACCAAGAGTTTTAATAAAATAATATATATTTTTTTTGTATATATGATGATTGTTGCTGCCTTATATTCCCCCAAAAATTTGAATTTCTTCAACCTTTTCATTATGTTTAATGTTATTACATTTTGTTTAAGTACAAATCTTTTTTTTTACAGTTATATGTCTGGAAGAAACAACAGTAATTTCAGCTTTATTTTTAGATGAATTATTTTGATATTTAGAACTCTTTAAGAGATAACATCATTTTTATTCAAGATACTGCATCAATCAATTGCTAACATTCTTTCAGTTGTCCTTTGTCCATATGCCCATCTTAAACTATTCTGGAAACAGTTAATCAATCAATTAAATATATTTAGAATGCAGAGTCTTCAATGAAGCATTGTTGTTGATGCTAGATTCAAATATGACCACGGCTGCATTTCAACTACATAAAAATGCAATAAACAACATGATTTTTACTGACTAAACTACAAGAATACCACTGCAAAGTTTAAGTTTTATGTTTTTTTTATGGCACAAAGACCTTGTCAAAATCAAAATAATGTTTTACCGTTGATAGACCTTGTTAGTAACCACGTGGAGGTTACTAACAAGCTTGCTTCCACCCATACCACCGAAAGAGTCTTTCCAGGAGCACTCAATTGCACCCGAGGATCATCATTTCTTTTTTAGATTCATTTTTTTGTTCCTTGCCAAGATCTTTCTCTGTGACTCCTGCTTGCTATTTTTTAATTGGTATTTTGTATGGAATATGAATGTAAACAGTAAAAGTCTTATTTATGCATGGGTTTGAATTTTTCCAAGTAACAGTTTGCGTTTCACATAAATTGTAATCTGAAATTGAAAAAGTTAAAAAATATAATTCTTCTTACTGCTGAGGGAATTTTGAAGTTTCTTGTGAACAGACTAAAACGATGAGATTCAACTCTTAGCATTGCAATAAAGAGTGCAATTTTGAGACATTTTGAAGAGCAATCTTGTAAGCTTGTACAGATACCTTTCCAATGCAGAATGTTTATCCGACATTAAAGCACATGGAGTTTTCAAAAAACCTTCGAAGTCTATAATTCAAAAGACTGGTAAAGATTTGTTGTCTAGACTATTCCCAACAAATCCAGAGGACTTAAAATTCATTCAAGAAGTGTGGGGCTCAGAAATTCTTGATGAAAATCCGCTTTCACTTAAAGATGAACTCAAGGAAGCAATTCAGCATTCGGCCAAAAAACAGCGCCACAATTCAAATGACGAATTCAAAGCCATTTCAAAAGAAATGTTGGTCTATGATGCGACTGGAAAGAGAACTGCCAATCTTGAACTTTTGTTCAATGCACTGGAGACCTCCAACAAGTATTGAGTCTGAGCGACCCTTTTCAGCTGCTGACAAAAATTTGATCCAAAATGAATGACAACTTACTTGATACACTTTGTTTCCTCAAAGCTCAATATAACAATATTTTATTAATATTTAACAATATTATCAATATAACAATTATTAATAAAGATATTAGATCTGAATCTTATAAAAACCTTATTTTGAAATGAAAAAAAATTTTATACAAGTTTCTATGATTTTTTTATTTTTTACCGATTTTACTGATATTTACCGGTAAACTATGCTTTTTTTTACTTATTTACCAGTAAATTTAAAAGTTGGTTCAAGTTTGGTTTGTGTGTGTACAAGCTTACTATAAAGCTTGAATTCTAATATTTGCTTGAATGACCTCAAAAAACAGACTTAAAAATGGATATATAAAATATTTAAAATTATTTTGTGCATGAGCTTTTTAACACCTTGATAGTAAGATTTTATTCAACCTTTGGTGAAAACTGGGACCAAATTATGATAAAAGGAAACAAAGATGTATAAATGTCACCACCCTAGTGGAACATATACCCTAGTGTACATACAACAATTGAAGATTTTAGATTGAGTTTAAAATATTAAATCAAATAATTTTTTTTAAAGAAACAAATAGGTGTTATCTATATTTTTAAGACATATATACTAAATAATTTTTAAAGATCAGTAGAATATTTATACACAAACTTCTATTTGAGAGATCAGCACAGTGGGTGTACATTCAATGACTAAGGTTTTTGGTTTATACAAACAGTTTATTGTTTTAAACTTATTATCATAAATAGACATCTTTATAATATAACAATAACCATCTTTTCTGAGTTAAAAACAGTTCAAGCGCTAAATATCTTGCAACCTGGAACTTAGACAATTTTTGGCCTATGTAAAGCTACAAAATACAAATACAAGACCACCAGGTTTTATGTTGTTACACTCATGGTTTACAAATTATTGTATTCAAATTGAAAAGATTTAAAATGGATGGTATGATTATTTACTTATTTAAAACATTGATTTTTTCTTGAAGCATAAAAAGATCTTTCAAAAGGAATTTTATTTAAGCTGCAAACTAAACTGCATACCAAAAAAAACTAAATCCCAATAGTCATTTTTAATATTAAAAAATGCACCTGTTCCATGTCCCTCTGATATTGGTCTTTTGCAGCAGCTAATGCAGCAAGATTATTTGCTTCAGCTGTTGCCTAAAAAAAATTGATTAAAAAAAAAAATTAACAAAATTAATAGTTTCATATGTTTTAATGATAATAAGTATAATAATTTATAAATTTTTTAAATACTTTATACAAGGCCTGTAATAATTTATAAATACTATAATATTTTATACAAGGCCTGTAATAATTTATAAATACTATAACATTTTATACAAGGCCTGTAATAATTTATAAATTCTTACAGGCCTTGTTTGTTACGCAGCTTGCAATTTAAGTGTTACGCAGCTTGAAATTTAAGTACTCATTTAAGCTAAATTACATAGGCCTAAAGAGATTAAGTGAATTTTTATCATTGTTTAACTTTTAAATTAGTCTGTAAGTGATAAGAAAAAGGAAATAATTCATTTTATAAAAAATCAATTAAACTTTTCAATGGCAATTATGTAAAAAAGTTTGTTACAAAAGTTTGAATAATAATTAAAGTGGATATAACACAGGTACTTTTGTGACCTGACAATAGAGGGCTTTGGCATTAGACAAAACCTTTTTACAATGGTTTCTAGCAATAGTAAACAGACGTCTATTTTTAGGAGAATTGTTTTGGCAGTAGATATGAAAGTAATGGTTACGATTGGAATTATAGCTGCACAATGTGAGAAAAATCATGGAGAAGAGTGAGGCTTGACTTGGAAACGTCTAGAGGGAATAAAAGAATCCATGCCAGTCTGAATCCAAGAAGTTACATAAGAAGCACAATTGTCAGCAAGAAGAATAAAAATATCTTTTTTTTTTTTTTGTTCGTTATTCACCTCCTCAAGGCCGAGAAGGCCACTACAGACAAGGAGGCTACTTAATAGTGGTTATAACCCTCTCTCAACTCTATAACTCCGAAACACGAACCTTGACGAACAAAACCGCTGCGCGGAGAAACAAGTTGAGTGCAGTACTACCAGGGACGTGGTGGAGATCAAACTCGGAATCTCTCGCATATGAAGCGAGTGTTTTACCACTACACCACTACCGCTACACATAAAGGGCTATCTACACATAAAGGGCCATTACCAAAAATATCACAGAAAGAGTTCCAGTCAGCTTAAAGAGAGTTGTAAGAGATACAATAATAGAGGGATTCTAATGATGAAAAAGAATAATAGATAATAGTTTTAGAGTGATCAAACCGTGATCATAAGCACCTAAGAGTGAATATGGAGAAACTGAGTACTGACTAGGATCAGAAATAAAACAAAACTCAAGTAGAGTATGTAAATGATTCAGATTGCCTGGAAAGCGATAGGAAAGTTTTTGTTGAAAGTTTTTAGAAAACTATTTGTGTTGAGATTGAGAAAAGCAAAAGTTATGGAACTTAACACCCGCAGAGTCACTGACACTGGAACCAAGCCATTCAGTGTGATGAACATTAAAGTCACCAACAACAACGATATTGGCTGAAGGATAAAGACAAAGTTTTGGTCAACCTGATCAGAAATAATATCAAAAAGAGTGCAGTCTTGAGATGAAGAAGAGCGATATAAAACAAAGAGAAAAATGATAGAAAGAAGTGGCGCTAAACAAAAGCACATTAAAGAATAGTTTGTCGATTCAAACCTAGTTTCCTAATAATTGGGTGAATTCTTACGAATGTAAGTAATGTAAATGTAATGCCTAGCCAAGCATGTGATTGAAGATAACCATCAACACTAAGATCTTAATATGAGACAGCTAAACTTAAACTAGTCTCATAAAAAGCGAGTAGGTCCAATGAACTTTGCAAGAGATAAGACTAAACAGAAGAAAAGTTACTTTCGAAGACCACAAATATATTTTTTTTTTTTTAAACATCTTTGCTTCCAACAAGGCTGCATGCAACCACTAATTAGTGTTGGAAGTTACTGGATAAGAAAAGATGAAGATTGTAGAGCAAGATAACAATTGACAGACGACTTAAAAGATTGCAAATTATATGAATCAGGAAAGCAAGATGAAGGAAGCGAATTCCAAATAACTGATGTTGGAGGAAAAAAACTAGATGAGTAAGAGTTTTTGGAGCACTTAGGAACAGTAACAGAAAAAGGATGAGACTTAATTGAATGACGAGTAACACGAGAATGATTTTTAGTAGAAGGCACAAGAGACGCTAGCTCTTTAGAGCAGTGCCCATTATAGTATTTGTAGAAAAGAGAAAGAGAAGCAACATTACGACAATGTGACAGAGGTTGAAGGTTGGCTAACAAACCCTAAGTGGTAACAAAGGGCTCCAAATGAGGCCTTGACAAAGCACACACAAAATATGAATAGGGACACCCTATTATATTATATAACATGGCACTGTTAATACTCTGATATTTTACAGCTGTTGATGAAATCAGCCTCTCTGAGAGCTACTACAGAGTTTGGGAAACCTGACTACCAGCCACCCTCAGAACCATAAAACTGAGTTTTGGAGCTGTACCCTTATTAGAAAATAATAGAATGAGTTGCCTAGTCATAAAAACAGAGACACAAGCAAAGCCCATGCAATGAGTCAAGCAGATCCAGCATTTAATATCCTAAACTGGAACCAATGTATTATAAATACATCTATGCCAGCCAAATAGATGATGAAGGGGCGCAAAGCTGGTCAACAGATAGAATATGTTTACCTCTTTGTTTCATTCTTTGCCTAGGAGACCTTCTACAAGACAGTAGCCGGATGCATTTAACATGCCGGATAGTAGCCAGATGCACTTAACAGTCCAAGATAAGTACTTTTATCAAAACACCATCTCCAGCCTTCACTAAAACAAGAGCCCCAAGGCAGGGGCCCCTACCTTGGGGCTAAGGGGTTCAATACTACACCTAAGGGTAGTATTGAAGAATAATTGGTGACTTAAGTTTTTGCTTCAGCTGATTTGAATGATACTATACTGTTAACTTAATTAAGGTTAAAAAAACGGAGGTTTTTGTATTTCTTGATATCTTTTTAATTATTAGAATAAGTTTTTTTAAGCTAATTTCATATTTAATTTACATTTTTTTTATCGTTAAAAAATTAAGAGATTATTAAAACACAAGAAATTTAATTTAAGTTTTTCAAAACTATTTATTATAATTGGTTTATTGAGGTTTTTACAAAATTAAAAATATTCTGAAGTTTTAACTTTCTTATAATTTTCTAATCACATTGCGTTTGTATAATAATTTTCTATTCGCATTTATTTGAGCACATTTCTTAATTTGGTGCAAAACAGAAACATGCATTCTACTTTGAGGCAAGTGACATAATGCTAACATTTTATATCAGTGCCTTGTTAACTGAAGGAAGACAAAACTTTACTGTTAAATTAAACAAGTTTTAAATAAATATTTTTATCAAAAATATTTTATCAAAAATCAGTTAAACAACTTATCATTTTCCTCTTCCCAAACTTTTTGAACGAGCGTGATTTGATACTCTCTAAGCTGAACAAGCATTGCTCATACCTGTAAGTTTTGAATAATCCATTTACAGCCATGTTTCACATGATAGGAGCAATTGCTGCCACTTTATCATAACCCCTACTATATTATATATAGAGAGTTTGGTTTATTTAACAATTATTTTTATAATACAGTATTAAATTTTTGTTTAGAAACATTTTTCAAATTTTTGTTGAAAAAAATTTATAGAAAAAGTCTGATGCCAATAAAAAGAGGAACTGAGTGCACGAGCTGTTAAATGACTGTCTAAAACGGACTTGGCAGAAGGTGCGCATCACTAACAGATATTGCTTGTGCAGGCAACCTATATTTTTGCAGGCCTCTTAGACATGGTATTTTAAATGCTCTAATATAATTTTTTTTAAAACAAAATGTATTTGTGTTTTTTAGGTTGAGCCATGTATTCTTTGCAGCAAAGTTAAAAAACATGAATTTATTTGATGCTGAGCAATGTTGATTCAGTTTAAACAAATAAAAATTTGATGCTGAGCAATGCTGGTTGCAAAGATAAAAAAAAGATGGTACAACAAAAAAGCTCATGCAAAATATAATGTTTTTTTTAACAAAATTTATTAGTGTTTAGGTTAGGTTGAGCCATGTATTATTTGCAGCAAAGTTAAAAAACATCAAATAAATTCATTTTTTTTAACTTGGATGTTTTTTAACTTTTCTGCAAGTATTACACAGCTCAACCTAATAAATTAAAAAGCACTAATAAATTTTGTTTTTTAAAAAATTATATTTTGCATGAGCTTTTTTATTGTACCATCTTTTTTTTTATCTTTGCAACAAGCATTGCTCAGCATCAAGTTTTTATTTGTTTAGGCTGAATCAACATTGCTCAGCATTCAATAAATTCATTTTCAGAGAAATAGTAATAATAAAAATTTAGTGAGTGATTTTATTGGTTTATTGGTGAATAAAAAGCTCCTTGAATCTACTTTATCTAAACTTATTAGACTTTTTTCTGCATTTCAGACAGATAATGGTTGTCAACAGAGTAGTTATCCCAAAAGTACTTTTGATAAAGTTTTTAAATTTTTTCCCTTGCTTTGGACTTGCTTTATTGAATTTGAACTTTATTGTTTAGACCAAATCCAATAATATAACAATATAAGTTAACGTTAATAGCAATAAGTTAACAATATCACGATTTAAAGGGATCCCAAACTCCCAATACATGTTGTGTTCATATTTAAGATAATAATTTAAGATAAGGTTTGAACCAAGTTTTTTTGATTAAAAATAAATAATGAATGCAAGGCGAGAAAAACTAATGTTATTGTTTTAGCCGAAGCTTGCCTTTTCCATTTTACTCACAAACTTGGAGTCTTTAAATTATACGTCACAATCTACAGACTTGGGCAATTCCTTTGAAGTGCGTTTAATTCATAAAAGTCTTAGTATTTGACATCACGGTAGACTTTAGACTAATGAAACTCTGGAAAATTTTAAATTTTTTTTATTTATAAATTTTTTCATTATTTGTTCAGTTATTTATTTTCTACTTTTAACATTTAAAAAGATTACCTTAAATATTTTATGCTGGTTCGTTGCTATTATATATTATATTGTGCTATATTTAATATTAATAAATGATGAATATTTATTATCTCAATCAAGATTCTGAAATTGTTTTATATTAATTACCTGTATAAAATTAGTAAAAGCATTTTTAATTGGTTAGACAATATTTCGTCTAAATTTGCTTTGCATGAACTTAGTTTAAATAATCATGTCAAAATAATATTTAAAACAAATGTAGGTAAAAAATAAATAACTAAATAAAAAATTCAACATTAAACATCTTTTTTTTATTTTGTTGCAACTGTAAATATTGAAATATTAAACTAAATTTATTTATTATTTAGAACAACTAAACAATAAAAATAAAATGCCCCTAAAATTATATGATATTGTGTTGTTTATTTGATTATTGTTGTTCGTAATGTTGTTTATGTTGATTATTTTCATCAATATCAAAATAGTCCCAGATTGGACTGTTAGATGCTTTTCTCATTGTTGATTTATTTCTAATTTATCTTTAAGTTTAATTCTATTTTAAGAAAGAAAAGTTTTTATTTCATTGCGCACTCTTTTTATAAAAGAGTAGAACAAAAGAGAAAGAAAAGTTTCATGTAATTAAACTTTGAATGAATAAGAGTTGTATAGAATTTTTTTTTTTGCGTCACTCATTCTTTTTTTAAATAAGAGAAATAAAAGTTTAACTGTAACTTTTCTTTAAATAAATGAGAATTGGAAGAGAAAATTGCTTGAAAACTGTACTTGTCTATTTTGTGAGGTTTTTAATTTTCCATGTTAAGAGACAAATGCCAAATACAACACATAAATTGAGAAATACCAAATTTCATATGTTTTTTAACGCGCGTTATGACATTTTGACAATTTAAATTACCATCTATCTTGAATTATTGCCATTAATTAATGTGTTAATTATTGTGTTAATAATGATTTATCTGTATTTTAGTTAAACGTTAACATGCAAAAATATACATACTCAAGGTGGCCACTCAAATTTGAAAATGAAATTCCATGACTTTTCCATGACTCTTCATAAACTTTTATGATAAACCACTAACCAGTAAATTACTCAGTACTTGCCAAGTACTAAACATTTGCAACTTGGTCATAAAACATGCAAACCAAAAAATTGGTAGAAAGTTCTGAGATGTCTGAAAAAAACTTTTTTTTTTTTTACTTTTCTGATAATCTATAACTTACACTGCAAAAATATATTTTTCAAAAAGGACTTAGACTAGACATACTGGTACTTTTCTTTGCATCCTAAAAATATCACAAGTAGAAAAAAATAAAAATTAATTTCAAAAGTTCCATGAATTTTTCATGACTTTCAATGAAAATTAGGAACTCCATGACTTTTTCCATGACCAAATAAAATCCCATGACATTTCCATGATTTCCATGACCGGTGGCCACCCTGATACTTCATGTTTTTAATTTGATGGTTATAAAATATTGAACAGTAAACTTATAATCAAAATTTATAATGCCAACTTGTGCTGTTTAGTTGTACTTGTAATACAAAACCAGGATCTCACTTATCCTTTCAAGAATTTTCATATCTGATATGACTGCCAACTGTATTGTTTAGTGTATTCTTGTACTTTTTTTTTATAACCTTAACAGGTTCTAATCGCTATGGAGTTGCCGACATTTTTAAAGTTTCGTTATCTAATTAATACTGTCAGTTAATAAAAGTAATTGTTAATAAATACTTTTTTTTGACGGGAAAATAAAAAAATGTCATAGCGTAAAAATGACTCGAGAGGTTAGAAAATAGTTTCCATTGTTTAAATGAAAATAAGTAAGATTCAGAATATATAATACTGTGGTCTCTTGCACAAAAACAAGAGACTGTATATTTAGCGTTCTATATAATGTAAAATACTTGTATGAAAATCATAAAGTTCGTAAGTAAAGCTTTAATATTTGTTTTAATTTAAAAACAAAAGAAATATAAGATATACAAATCTAAAAATTATTATGATATCTGTAAAAAATGTTGCTCCGCTAAAATAAAAATAATTTATTATTTTTACTTTTACCAAAATTTTTTTTGCGATGTTTTGAAAATTAATACAAATAAATTCGTTTTGTTATATGTTAAAAAAAATTCTACAACATACTTACTGAATTAAAGTAGAAAAACGCAGATTTATTTAATTACATTTTTCATTTGTCAAAAGTCTACCGTGATGTCAAATACTAAAACTTTAAACACGCTTCAAAAGAATTGCGGAAGTCTGTAGATCGCAATGTATAATTTAAAGACTCTGAGTTTTTGAGTAAAATAGAGAAGGCTTGCTTCCGCTAAAACAACAAGATTAGTTTTTCTTGGTATGCATTCATTATTTATTTTTAATCAAAAAAACTTGGTTCAAACCTTTTTTTTTAACATTATCTTAAATATGAACACAACATGTGTTGGGAGTTTGGGATCCCTATAAGTCAAATTATTTCCTTTTTTCAAACATAATTTAAAAATTATTTTGTATATTATGTTTGAAAACTCATGATTTTTAGCAAAGTATGATATTTATTTTCTTGATTTAGAACTAACATTTTCTAACAGAACTAGAACTAAAGATAAAAAGTACAAAGTTAGAAAATAAAAACACTAACATTTTATATACACTTCTAGAATGTACAAATAGATCACTTATGGGATAGAACATAAGGCCTTAGGTGACCTTCAGGGTACCAGTGTAAAAGATTATATTTTGTATTTTATACAATTGATATTATTATTATTACATTAATTGCGGAAGTACATAAAACATTATTTTTTTTCAAAAAACCACAAAAAAAACTTTAATTTTTAATGTTTTGCTCTATTCTTTTTTGTTTAATATTTTATTTGTTCTATTCATTTAATCTATTTAAAGTAAGGAATTTTGAAAAAATCTCTTAATTTTTGCTTTTTTTTTTTATTGTTTTTTTGATTCTGGATATATAAATTTTCAACATTTTGAAAAATACCTGCAACATTGATTTTGGTTCTGGCAATTCACCACCTTCAAAGACTTTAATGTATGCTTTAAAATATTCTAATAATCCACGGCAAGTAACATCACTACCATTTATACATTTAACTTGTAAATTTTTTGGAGCAAGTAAGGATGGAACAAATATTGAAAGATACTCTATAAAATCTTCATCGATATCTTAAACAATCAAATGTAAAATGAAGTGCTTTTTAGTTTAGAAATATAATAAGTCATAAAGGAAAAAAATCTATCTAATAATAATAATAATTATAAAACAACAGGTATAAAAATTTACCTTTAAGTTTGCCTTTGAAATTTGGATTGCTTGCTACAATTTTTCCAGGATGAGGCATTAGGAAACAGCCAAGTTTTTCAAAACAACTTGTAATTTGACTGCGAGATCGTTTTAATTCCTGGTGTTGTTCATTATCAATCTAAAAATTTCTCAAAGTACTCAGTTCTTGAAGATTATCCTCTTCCCCTCCAAAAAAAAATTATAATTCATAAAATTTAAAAAATTATTTTAATGCATTAACTACAAGACTTACTGGCAACACACTTAAATAAAAATAAAATAAACAATTACTGAAATTCTTTTGTCAAGAAAACTTTGTCCATTTCCGTAAGGATGTTCATAAGGATAGCTCCAATCACGCACAAGAAATTCCAAACGCTCAAATATTTTAATAATGAAAAAATTTAATTTTAACTCTATAACTAGCATTAGTGTAACAGAATATAACATAAGTAATATAAATTAGCATAAATGACATAAATTAGCATAAATAACATGAACTAGCATACTGAAACATGCTTAACTTAATTACAAAACGTAATGACTGGTTGCATATAATCTTTTTCTATACTACTTAATGATATATACACTTACTTATTAATACTGTATACTTACCTTTTCTCTTTTTCTATATACTTATTAAAGAAGAAGCTAATTAAATATGTTAATTTTCTGTATTCAGTGTTCTTTTATTTAATATAATACAGGTTTTTAAATTGTCAAATAAAACACAGTTTACTAAGTTAGTAAATTAGTATGGCGCAGTGGCATGGAGCAAGGATAAGAAAATTTGCTGTTTTCCAAGGTTGATGAACTGTAATAATGCACTAGCATAAGGGTTTCTGACCTGCACTTTTAGATGCTCCCAGTAATAAGTCTATAGTATTTTTGTTATTTAAAAAGAAAATACCTGAAATGGTTTTGAACTGCTTTCTGCAAGAGCCAACCGACCATACTCTGTAAATAGCTAAAGTAAAAAAATGTTAAATAAAACCTGAGTATATAGTATCCAATGATATTTTTTAATACTTTATTTTTGTTGCATGGTGTAGCTGCTGACTGGAAATTCATAAGCTTTAAATGAGTTAGTTTTTTTTTAAACATCTTTGCTTCCAACAAGGAGGCAAGCAACCACTAATTAGTGTTGGAAGTTACTGGATGAGAAAAGATGAAGATTGTAGAACAAGATAACGATTGACAGACAACTTAAAAGATTGCAAATTATATGAATATGAAAGATGAAGGAAGCAAATTCCAAAGAACTGATGTTCGAGGAAAAAAACTAGAGAAATAAGAGTTTTTGGAACACTTAGGAACAGTCACAGAGAAGAGGTGAGACTTGATTGAATTACGAGTAACACGAGAATGAATTTTAGTAGATGGCACAAGAGACGCTAGCTCTTTTGAGCAGTGCCCATTATAGTATTTGTAGAAAAGAGAAAGAGAAGCAACATTACGACAATGTGACAGAGGTTGAAGGTTGGCTGCAAGAGCAAGTCCAACTATATTTACAATGCGTTTTTGCACCTTGTCTAAAAGAGAAAGGGCATTATTAGAAGATCTGCCCCAGATATGGCAACAGTATTCCATACAAGGCCGGATTTGAGATTTATAGAGATAGAGAATAGAATTAAGAGTAAGAAAGTGTCAAGCTCGATAAAGAGATGCAACTTTAGCAGATGCTAATTTTGCAACAAATTTGATATATGATTTCCAAGTAAGATCAGAAAGATTATGGGGGAATCTTGCATGGGCTTTAAAATTTTTATCTTGGAAAGGCCTTTTAGAAAAAAAAATTTTTATTCGCTTTTAGAAATTTTTTAATTATTTGACTTAAAAAACTTTGTGCACATTATCTAAAATTAGTCTCAAAAATAATTGCAAAAATGCTAATTAAAAAGTCATTTAAATCGCTTTTAACCATTGTAATAAATTAAAGAAATGGCACTTAGGGTTAAATTAAGTGATTGCAAAGGTCAGATTGTTATATCAGAAGTAACATATAAATAATACATTTTATAATCATGTTGTTATAAAACATATTGTTTATATATTTATGGGCCTTTAAATCAAGTATATATAGTTATATTCAGCATAAATAGACCTTTTTAGACAAATCCTGCTTTTTGGAACCAGTGCACCACTGTTTAATGCAATTAAATAACAATTTATTTTTTTTAAATTTGAATATAATTGGTTCCACACTTGTGTGGTTTGAAAGCATATCCGTAAAGCCAGTTTCTTACTTTAAAATAACATAGATGAGTTAAAGTATTTTTTTAAAACCTGATGTCCTTTTCTGTTTTAACCTGTTTTGCAAATCAGGACTGAGTACTTTTATTGCGATACTACCACTAGAAAGATTACCACCAAAGGTATTTTACCATAGGTAGAAACCATCAACACCAAAGGTAGATTACCATCTAAGGTATACAAGCTCATCCTGCCCTTTCAACAATTAAATCATTGATTTTATATTAGAACTACCCTACTTTTAGATATGGTAACTTTAATGCTATTAAGGAGCCTCACCTACCCCTTGTAATACTTAATACAGTAAGACTGTATATTTTACAGACTGTATATTTTACCCTTAAAGGTAAATCATCCTGATGTTAACAAAATACCAATAATAATAATAAAAATTATTAATAAATATGCTTTTGCATTATACTCCATCATGCAACAAACTATAGATTACCTGCAAATGTTGTAGATTATCTTCTTGAATATTTGAAGATATATTGTAAACCTTAAATAAAAAGAAAAAAATATAGTTATAATTCTAATTTAATTTTAAAAAAAATTTGCGCAAAACAACACAAAAAACCTTTTTATTCCAGTTTAAAAAAAATTTTGCTTCCAATATTTACAAAAATCAAATTTTTTGAGTAATTTCATTCTTGTAATAATGTTTTTAAGTAACCACATATAAATTCAAGAAACATTTACAACAAAAAGATAAATTTTAAGAAATATTTGGTAATTGTCAAAAAAAATTTTTTTTTTAAATGCATATTTAAAAACGAAATGTTTTTTTCAAAAAACTATTTTTTTTATCACAATATGTAACTAATATTCATAACAACCTGCATCTATTTGATATGTACTACTTTTAGTTTTACCCAAGTCTATTTTATAAAAAGAAACAACAAATTGTTTAATGAAAAATTTAATTGTACAAAAACCATACTTTATAAATTTTAATATTTCATTCAATTAATTCAATTTTCGTTCAAGCAATTTTTACAGTGGCATGCTGGCCCCAGAGGCTATGCGGGAATCCTGCTTGGGCCTATCGCTTTTTATCCTAGAAAGGTCTTTTTTTCGAATTTTTATACCCTTTACTGCATTCTGAAAATGATTCACAAATGATATTTATTTGCTTTATTTTTTATTCCACAAGTTAAATTCTTTAACAAATCTTTGATTGGAACTGTTGGACTACAAGCGCATATATATTAGTATTTTGCATAATAAAATGCAACCGTTTGCAACTTTTGCCTCAAAACAAAGTCGATATGGGAAAAAATAATTGGTCATTATGTCACCTAAATCGCCTATTATATCAGTCGTTATATAGATAAAATTATTTAAGTTAGCCAATGATTATTACGAGGAATAATTGTGTTCAAATTTAAATTATGGAAAAATATTCATATTGATAAAATTTTTGTTAAATTAAAACAATTAATTGTTTTTTCATAAACAAATATCGCAACGTTTTTAAATATAAATAGTTTTTGTGAGTTTTTATAAAAATGCTCTTATTGTATGTTCTACAGATATTTAAAAAGTAGTTAAATATTTTTTCTATATATACAAATAAATGAATAAAGCATTTAATTTCTATTTGTAAGTATTCCAGATTCATTCATTTCAGGGACCACAAATACATTGAAACTAATATTTAACATTATAAACTTTAGTGACCGCTTTTTTTTTCAAAAAACATAGTTGTAAAATCCGTGTTTGTTGTAATTATAGTTTCTTTTTTTTTAAAGATTTGACATAGAATAGAAAATCTTAAAAAGTGTATACATTCAATTTGAAATTCAAGTTGATAAAACCATAAGGACTTCTTGGGGCACATAAAAAAAAAAAAAAAAAAATTGTTGTACCGTTGTTTCTAAAGTACAAACTGTAAAGTACAAGCGTTAGTACAAGAGGATGTGTTTATTATAAATAATTTTTCATCACTTCTATACAGCTCAGGGTGTTCCATATAGTACACTTTTTTTTTCGTGAGCGAAGATTTACAAATATTTTTTATCTATCAATCTTTAAATTAATAGTTATTTAAATAACTATATATATATCTATATATTTTAATAATACAACTAAATAAAGGTACAGTTATTTAGTCGTATTATTAAAATATATTACAATATATCTTATACTGCTGAGTTAGGTGAGCATCAACTGACAAATAGCCTGACTTGCAGGGGAGTGCTGCTACATAGCCTAAAGGTTTTGGGATAGGGCAGCAACCGTTTCATTCATTATTCTTTGTTTTCTTCTTTTTCTAAAAAACCTTTATCGATTTAGATGAGCAAAAAAAGTGAGCAAGTGCACATATAAATATGCTATAGTAGATATATATATATTTAAATATATATACATGTGGACCTTCAAATCAAACATATTTGGCAAAATCCCGCATATATGAGCCTTTTTGAAAAAATAATGCATTTGCTTTTCGGAGCCTGCACGCCCCTGAATTTTTATCTTATATACTGATCCTTGTGTTTTTACCATCATTCAGGAATCCAGGATCTACCAGGCAAAAATGTTAAAAATTCAGCTTCCTTTCAAGGACTAGCTTTTACTAGCTAAAAAAAAAGTTTTATAATTATCCAAAACTTTTGTATTCTATCTATAATTTTGAAAATCAACACAATTTTATCCTCAGTTATCCTGCCTAAAGATACTCTGCTACTTCCAGGTCGAGAGGGTATCCATTAAATCTTGTTTGCTTTAAAGTTTTTTTTCTTGCTTGAGTAAAAACTAGTGGACTTGATGTTTCTCAATCAGTTTTTGGATTACATCATCATAAACTCTCATTTCCTTGAAAAAAAAGCTTTATTAGTGTGAATGGATTAAGCACTTCACAAAAAAGGGAACTGTAGTCTTACCTAAGTCACCAAATCTTATTAGATCACTTTTCTGAAGATCCTTACAGATTTGTTAGACCACACCAGTTTCATAACTTTAAAACCCTTACCCCCATTTTGTGATATATTTGTTAAGGTTGAAGATGCAATTTAGACAAGATTGAATGACCACTTCAGTGTCAATTGAAAACAAGTAACTTTCAATATTTATAAATTTCACAACTGAAGCCAGTTTCTAAAACTGATAAAGCCATCATCACAAACTGCTATTGGTTGCAACCACATATAAAATAAAGCATTGCCTTTTTCTTTTATCTGAATAAGACCTTGAAGCTCTTGACTGTGGTTGGATCCTTAACTGTCACACTTGGATTGAAGTACTTCACAGACCTTTAGAAGGTTGGATCAGATAAAAATTCAAATGTTAGTCCTGTAAAAAAAAAATTTATACCAACTTTTCATTAAATTTTAAACTGAATTAAAAGTAATATATCAAAAGTCATGGACAATGTTTACCTGTCTTTCAATCAATTTCATTATCTCTGTATCAGTTTCTAAATGCTTCACATATTGTGCGATATATTTGTCCAGGTTATACTCTGCCAAAGACTTTACCAAGTACCCTCTGCTTGTCATGTTAACTCCCATAGTTCTACACTAGTGTGGTTTGAATTGGTTTCTATAATGCAATTTTCTTATCTAATTATGACATTACATGCAAGCAAAAGCTATTTTTTTACAACAAAATGCTTTTTCCTAGAGTTAACCTTTTTTGCAGATAACAACTTTTGTTGTGATACTTTCACTTTGAAACCTTTCAAATGTTGTGACTTTTAGATTCAAATTACAACATTCATTACATTCTAATTACCAACAGCAGTTTTTCACCATCCTTATTTCCTGATGTTAGATAAACTTTGTTAAATTTTTTTACTGCATGTCATTAAAAAAAAAAGGATTTTGTTAGAAGCTGTAGATAGAAGCAAACTCATCAGAATTGTAAATCTTCCTTAATTTGTATATTAAGTAAAGATTAATTAACTAATTTTTTCAAGAGATCAATTCAAATCAAGTCCAATAACTGGAAGATATATTTGAAAACAGTTCAAAAATCAAAAATACAACACATTATTTTAGTGAAAATCAGCAAAAATATTAACACAAGATATAAAACTAAAAATTACAAGAAGCATTCTAAACATAAAATATTATTATGAAAACTAATTTAATATCAAAAGCTCAAAGAGAATCCTTTGCAGAATAGAACAAATTTGCAGAAAAGAATCTAATAATAATAAACTTTAATAGAACAAATCTAATACAATTAGATTTGTCTATTAAAGTTGATAGATTATACAATTAGATTTGTCTTTTAAACTAGATAGAAATATTTTATGAAGATGAGAAAGCATAATATTGTTAAAATTATAAATTATAAAAATAAAAATATGTTAAAATTATTTAAACAAAAAAAGTATATATTCAAATATTTCCTCTTTTAAACAAAACAAAAAATGTTTTGAAGCATTAAAATTCAAACTAAAATTTTTATTGAATAAATTATTTGACTTGTTATTTTTTATTATTATTTTTATATGCAACTTTATCTATTTTTATTTTTTATATATAACCTACAACTTTAATTTACAAATTTATTATCATTTTGTGTTACATCATCTAAAAAATATTTTAGTCACAAGATTGTTTTCCAACAGTTAATGATAGCTAATGCTATTATAAAAACTAAACCATCCTTAAACAAAGTCAAAGTAAAATCATTTTTTATATATCTTTTTGCAGATGTCAAATGATCAAGTACACACTAAGTACATATGTTTCAAAAAGAAAAAGATTCCAAAAGGTGAACTTTTTTGGCTAAGGATCTAAGTAATAAAATCTATCTATATTAAAATACCATATATATACGGGTCTTAACAACATTGTTAAAATCACTAAACAGGTTTCATTGGAAGAAATGAAAGAATAAAAAACTAAAAAAAAAAAAGATCTTGAAAAAAAGTTATTAATAATTTTTAGATTTAGATCTCAATAATTTTAGATCATTTTAATAATAACTAGTAAAAAAAAATTGTTTCAAATTACACTGCAGAAACTTTGTTATAATATAATACACAAGCAGCAACATTTAATGTAGTTTCATTCTTTCTTGAGGACAGGAATGAAATAAAATTATTATTTTGCAATTAGATGTAATTAAATATTTTTTTTTTTAATCTTAGTATTTAGTATAAATGAAAATATATGGAGCAATATATATAAATTTGAAAAACAAAAAAATTAGTAAAAATAACAACATCAAGATATTTTCATTTACAGATCAATAGATTAAAAATAATAATATAATAAAACAATTGTTTAATTAATGATACTACAACTAATAATTATATTTAATAATTTTAGCAACACTAAAAAGTAATAATATAGTATTTAAAATATAAGTAAAAATCTTTTATGCAAAACAAAAAGAAATATACTCTTCTTCTTGACAAAACAAACAGAACTCTTCTTGCACAAAACAAACATAATATACTCTTTTATGTAAAACAAACAAAATTCACTTTTCTGATAGTAAAATTGTTATTGTAGACTTTCTAACTTCTACATTTATCAATCCAGTAGGATTGGTCACACGCTTACAATTTTCAACAGTAGGATCGGTCACACGCTTACAATTTGCTTGTTGATTGCTACTTAAAAGTCTTTACATTTCAGCTATTTTTAGACATCAAATTTTATATCAATTATTTTAAATAGAACTATATTAACTTGTGTAAACTTTTTCAAAAAAAATTTTATAATGTTTTAAAAAAAATTTTAAATTTTGTTAAAATCAATTTTAATGCGTATAAATTATTTTTTGGCACAGTTTTGATTCTAACTTAACATATCTTGTCAGAAAAAAAAATTTATAAACTCTAACTCACTGGATGACTAAAGGTCATGACTCAAATCATCAAACAACAAAACAAATAACCATTTAAAAGGATCAATCAAACTTACAAGAACTCAAACAAAAATATAATCAACATACAACAAAACAAACAAAATTATACAACAAAGAACATTTTTAATAAGCAAGATTACACAACAAAACAAACATCACACAACAATACTTTTTGGCAAGGTAAATTAATAAGATAATTTAACAATTAAATAATTTATGTGTGTAAATTAGAAAAAAAATATGCAAGAAAAGCTGAGTTTAGCATAAAATTAATTGTTGCATTTATGCTTGAAAGAAATATTTGACATATAAGTAAAAGTAAAACCTGTACAGAACTTGTCATTGTACTTAATGCAAAAACTGTAGCACAATCTTTCACTGTTGATGTGCTGTCAAAAGCACCCTGAGTATCCATAATTAAAACTACAACCTGAACAAATGAAATAAACTGTTAAAACTGCATTCATTAAATATAATATATAAAATAATTTTAAAAAATATCATAATTTGAAAAATAGATAAGTGATATACAAGACATAACATAAATTTGAAAAAATTATTTTACCTCCTCGCCACTAGGCAACACTGAAAAAAACGGTTCACTCCATAGTAATATTCCAGTTGTTTCTCTTTCAGCACCTCCTCTCCAGCTAAATCCAGTTAACTCTTCTTCATCATTTCCAATCCAACCATCAGCACCCTATATAAAAATAAATTTGTTTTTAGAAACAAGAAAAAATTATATAAGATCAAAGCATTTTTCAAAAAGTTAAAAAAAAATGATGAAGACTAAATAACTTTTTAATATGAAGTATCAAAGCTTATTAACTGCTACCAATAGATAATTTTCGCACATTTAAAATACCAAATAATAATAAATAATTATGCAAATACTCATTTTGATCTGGTTACACCTAAGGTCTCTAAATTTAATATACAGAAAGTATTTGGTGTCATTCTGCTAATAAGACATAAAAAGTGACTGGTAACAGATTGTTTTAGATAATTTTGGTGGTAATGAACCTCCAATCAATCAAAAATTGTGTTAGGGTCTAAGATTTAGTAAAAAGTACTTATACTTATATTGTATTTAGAAGTATTTATATTAGAAGCACAGTGGTTCAAAAAGAGAAATGGTTAGCCAAGAAATATATTTTCAAATGTAAATGAGTTCAACCAAATGTGAGTGTTTTAATTATAATATATACTAACTTTTTAATTTATATTTTTAACTAAATGTTATATTTGTTATATAACTAAATTGTTATACAACATGTACAAATATGTTGAAAAGTAAATATGCCAAAAAGTGGTGTTTTTTCCCTTCTTTCAATTGGTAGTTCAATTAAGGTTAAATAAAAAATAAAAGTTTAATACTTGATGATATAATAATTGCTAACAAATAAATAGATATATATATATATATATATACAAGGCCAGCGTGATGGGGTGTGTGAGGGGTGTGTCACACCCCCCTATTGCGCCAGCCTTGTATATATAATCACACCCCCTCCCCCCATCAATGATTTTTAGTTGGCAAACTGGACCCTTAGTCGGCAAATCAGACCTTTTAGACTAGTTAGTCGGCAAATGTCGACCCATTCGACATTTTCGACGGTTAGAAAGTAGGCAAATGTCGTCATGACAGTCAGCAAATTTTGGAAAACGAGGACCTTTTTTTTTTTTTTTAGTCGCCAAAAGTTGTGATTGCACCCCCCCCCACATGATACCTACTCGCGCCAGCCCTGTATATATACACACATTATTTATTAAAATATCTTTTTTTAAAAATTAAAAAATTTTCAAAATAAAAAATTTTTTAGGGGTAGCTTAAGACCCTTAAACATCAGACAGGTCCCTATAATTATCAAACAAATAGTTCTTTAAAAGTATATCATGTTGGGTCTCAAAAGAAGCAAAATTATATAAAAACTTCAAAAATCATCATTGTTTTATAGAAAACATGAAGAAAAAAAAATTATAATAAATTTTTTTTGTAAGAATACATATTTTTAGTTAGAAACTTTTTAGTTTGAAAATATCATTTTCTAGCCAGTGAAATCTCTCTCTCTTTATCTCTCTCTCTTATATATATATATATATATATATATATATATATATATATATATATATATATATATATATATATATATATATATATATATATATATATATATATATATATATATATATATATATATATATATATACTTTCAACTTATAAGATTTTACCAACTGCATCTCTACTATGTGTTTAGAGTTAGGGATGCAGTGTAACACTTACAAGGTACACTGTTTAAAAAATTTGAGTATTGATTAATTCATAAAGAACTATATAAGTAATAAACAAATAATTGAAAAAATTCTTTATTTAAACAATAATTTAAAAAATTTACATCTGTGCTTGAAAATTTTTGCTTTTTTCATAGTAATAACAATTTTAAACTTTAACATACAATCTTACTTGACCTAGAACTAATAATTAACAGAATGCATACATTATAACTTTAATTATAATTATAAAAAACATAATTACTTTTTTTTGCAGATATCGCAAAAAGAAGTCTAACAAAAATGATTTTCCTTTTCGAAAAGCTCCAGCAACTGATACTACAACAACTTGTTTATCTCGAACATTCTTTTGTAAAAGTATACCTTCTAGTGCTGCAATATCAAGTTCAAAAGTGTGATCATCTTTTGATTTTAAAATGCAAACTGGATGTGGTGGCAATCGTTCAACTGTATTAGTTTCGAGTTTGGGGAGATCTGAGGTTTATAAACAATAATATCCATTCATACACAAATACATAAAAATTATTTTTGAAAATAATTACTAA